>OX371262.1:84057183-84534311 GCA_947311025.1 Lypha dubia | reverse complement strand
CAAATTACTAATTTCAATATTCTCGACCCGATTACTCCTTCCACGATTTGTCCACATACATGAAACCAATTCTATTATATTCCAAATTTTCTGAGCTTTCGAATGCTGCAACTTTCACTGCTCTACGGCGTCTATTTACGGAGTTATAGCCAAATTACTAGTTTCAATATTCTCGACCCGATTACTCCTTCCACGATTTGTCCACATACATGAAACCAATTCTATTATATTCCAAATTTTCTGATCTTTCGAATGCTGCAACTTTCACTGCTCTACGGCGTCTATTTACCGAGTTATAGCCAAATTACTAACTTCAATATTCTCGACCCGATTACTCCTTCCACGATTTGTCCACATACATGAAACCAATTCTATTATATTCCAAATTTTCTGAGCTTTCGAATGCTGCAACTTTCACTGCTCTACGGCGTCTATTTACGGAGTTATGGCCAAATTACTAATTTCAATATTCTCGACCGGATTACTCCTTCCACGATTTGTCCACATACATGAAATCAATTCTATTATATTCCAAATTTTCTGATCTTTCGAATGCTTTAACTTTCACTGCTCTACGGCTTCTATTTACGGAGTTATGGCCAAATTACTAATTTCAATATTCTCGACCCGATTACTCCTTCCACGATTTGTCCACATACATGAAATCAACTATATTATATTCTAAATGTTCTGATCTTTCGAATGCTGCAACTTTCACTGCTCTACGGCGTCTATTTACCGAGTTATAGCCAAATTACTAACTTCAATATTCTCGACCCGATTACTCCTTCCACGATTTGTCCACATACATGAAACCAATTCTATTATATTCCAAATTTTCTGAGCTTTCGAATGCTGCAACTTTCACTGCTCTACGGCGTCTATTTACGGAGTTATAGCCAAATTACTAATTTCAATATTCTCGACCCGATTACTCCTTCCACGATTTGTCCACATACATGAAACCAATTCTATTATATTCCAAATTTTCTGATCTTTCGAATGCTGCAACTTTCACTGCTCTACGGCGTCTATTTACCGAGTTATAGCCAAATTACTAACTTCAATATTCTCGACCCGATTACTCCTTCCACGATTTGTCCACATACATGAAACCAATTCTATTATATTCCAAATTTTCTGAGCTTTCGAATGATGCAACTTTCACTGCTCTACGGCGTCTATTTACGGAGTTATAGCCAAATTACTAGTTTCAATATTCTCGACCCGATTACTCCTTCCACGATTTGTCCACATACATGAAACCAATTCTATTATATTCCAAATTTTCTGATCTTTCGAATGCTGCAACTTTCACTGCTCTACGGCGTCTATTTACGGAGTTATAGCCAAATTACCGACTTCAATATTCTCGACCCGATTACTCCTTCCACGATTTGTCCACATACATGAAACCAATTCTATTATATTCCAAATTTTCTGATCTTTCGAATGCTGCAACATGAAATCAACTATATTATATTCTAAATGTTCTGATCTTTCGAATGCTGCAACTTTCACTGCTCTACGGCGTCTATTTACCGAGTTATAGCCAAATTACTAATTTCAATATTCACTGCTCTACGGCTTCTATTTACGGAGTTATGGCCAAATTACTAATTTCAATATTCTCGACCCGAATACTCCTTCCACGATTTGTCCACATACATGAAATCAACTATATTATATTCTAAATGTTCTGATCTTTCGAATGCTGCAACTTTCACTGCTCTACGGCGTCTATTTACCGAGCTATGACCAATTTACTAATTTCAATATTCACTGCTCTACGGCTTCTATTTACGGAGTTATGGCCAAATTACTAATTTCAATATTCTCGACCGGATTACTCCTTCCACGATTTGTCCACATACATGAAATCAACTATATTATATTCTAAATGTTCTGATCTTTCGAATGCTGCAACTTTCACTGCTCTACGGCGTCTATTTACGGAGTTATAGCCAAATTACTAATTTCAATATTCTCGACCCGATTACTCCTTCCACGATTTGTCCACATACATGAAACCAATTCTATTATATTCCAAATTTTCTGAGCTTTCGAATGCTGCAACTTTCACTGCTCTACGGCGTCTATTTACCGAGTTATAGCCAAATTACTAACTTCAATATTCTCGACCCGATTACTCCTTCCACGATTTGTCCACATACATGAAACCAATTCTATTATATTCCAAATTTTCTGAGCTTTCGAATGATGCAACTTTCACTGCTCTACGGCGTCTATTTACGGAGTTATAGCCAAATTACTAGTTTCAATATTCTCGACCCGATTACTCCTTCCACGATTTGTCCACATACATGAAACCAATTCTATTATATTCCAAATTTTCTGATCTTTCGAATGCTGCAACTTTCACTGCTCTACGGCGTCTATTTACGGAGTTATAGCCAAATTACCGACTTCAATATTCTCGACCCGATTACTCCTTCCACGATTTGTCCACATACATGAAACCAATTCTATTATATTCCAAATTTTCTGATCTTTCGAATGCTGCAACATGAAATCAACTATATTATATTCTAAATGTTCTGATCTTTCGAATGCTGCAACTTTCACTGCTCTACGGCGTCTATTTACCGAGTTATAGCCAAATTACTAATTTCAATATTCACTGCTCTACGGCTTCTATTTACGGAGTTATGGCCAAATTACTAATTTCAATATTCTCGACCCGAATACTCCTTCCACGATTTGTCCACATACATGAAATCAACTATATTATATTCTAAATGTTCTGATCTTTCGAATGCTGCAACTTTCACTGCTCTACGGCGTCTATTTACCGAGCTATGACCAATTTACTAATTTCAATATTCACTGCTCTACGGCTTCTATTTACGGAGTTATGGCCAAATTACTAATTTCAATATTCTCGACCGGATTACTCCTTCCACGATTTGTCCACATACATGAAATCAACTATATTATATTCTAAATGTTCTGATCTTTCGAATGCTGCAACTTTCACTGCTCTACGGCGTCTATTTACCGAGTTATAGCCAAATTACTAATTTCAATATTCTCGACCCGATTACTCCTTCCACGATTTGTCCACATACATGAAACCAATTCTATTATATTCCAAATTTTCTGAGCTTTCGAATGCTGCAACTTTCACTGCTCTACGGCGTCTATTTACGGAGTTATAGCCAAATTACTAGTTTCAATATTCTCGACCCGATTACTCCTTCCACGATTTGTCCACATACATGAAACCAATTCTATTATATTCCAAATTTTCTGATCTTTCGAATGCTGCAACTTTCACTGCTCTACGGCGTCTATTTACCGAGTTATAGCCAAATTACTAACTTCAATATTCTCGACCCGATTACTCCTTCCACGATTTGTCCACATACATGAAACCAATTCTATTATATTCCAAATTTTCTGAGCTTTCGAATGCTGCAACTTTCACTGCTCTACGGCTTCTATTTACGGAGTTATGGCCAAATTACTAATTTCAATATTCTCGACCCGATTACTCCTTCCACGATTTGTCCACATACATGAAATCAACTATATTATATTCTAAATGTTCTGATCTTTCGAATGCTGCAACTTTCACTGCTCTACGGCGTCTATTTACCGAGTTATAGCCAAATTACTAATTTCAATATTCTCGACCCGATTACTCCTTCCACGATTTGTCCACATACATGAAACCAATTCTATTATATTCCAAATTTTCTGAGCTTTCGAATGCTGCAACTTTCACTGCTCTACGGCGTCTATTTACGGAGTTATAGCCAAATTACTAGTTTCAATATTCTCGACCCGATTACTCCTTCCACGATTTGTCCACATACATGAAACCAATTCTATTATATTCCAAATTTTCTGATCTTTCGAATGCTGCAACTTTCACTGCTCTACGGCGTCTATTTACCGAGTTATAGCCAAATTACTAACTTCAATATTCTCGACCCGATTACTCCTTCCACGATTTGTCCACATACATGAAACCAATTCTATTATATTCCAAATTTTCTGAGCTTTCGAATGCTGCAACTTTCACTGCTCTACGGCGTCTATTTACGGAGTTATAGCCAAATTACTAGTTTCAATATTCTCGACCCGATTACTCCTTCCACGATTTGTCCACATACATGAAACCAATTCTATTATATTCCAAATTTTCTGATCTTTCGAATGCTGCAACTTTCACTGCTCTACGGCGTCTATTTACCGAGTTATAGCCAAATTACTAATTTCAATATTCTCGACCCGATTACTCCTTCCACGATTTGTCCACATACATGAAACCAATTCTATTATATTCCAAATTTTCTGATCTTTCGAATGCTGCAACTTTCACTGCTCTACGGCGTCTATTTACGGAGTTATAGCCAAATTACTAATTTCAATATTCTCGACCCGATTACTCCTTCCACGATTTGTCCACATACATGAAACCAATTCTATTATATTCCAAATTTTCTGATCTTTCGAATGCTGCAACTTTCACTGCTCTACGGCGTCTATTTACGGAGTTATAGCCAAATTACTAATTTCAATATTCTCGACCCGATTACTCCTTCCACGATTTGTCCACATACATGAAACCAATTCTATTATATTCCAAATTTTCTGAGCTTTCGAATGCTGCAACTTTCACTGCTCTACGGCGTCTATTTACCGAGTTATAGCCAAATTACTAATTTCAATATTCTCGACCCGATTACTCCTTCCACGATTTGTCCACATACATGAAACCAATTCTATTATATTCCAAATTTTCTGAGCTTTCGAATGCTGCAACTTTCACTGCTCTACGGCGTCTATTTACGGAGTTATAGCCAAATTACTAGTTTCAATATTCTCGACCCGATTACTCCTTCCACGATTTGTCCACATACATGAAACCAATTCTATTATATTCCAAATTTTCTGATCTTTCGAATGCTGCAACTTTCACTGCTCTACGGCGTCTATTTACCGAGTTATAGCCAAATTACTAACTTCAATATTCTCGACCCGATTACTCCTTCCACGATTTGTCCACATACATGAAACCAATTCTATTATATTCCAAATTTTCTGAGCTTTCGAATGCTGCAACTTTCACTGCTCTACGGCGTCTATTTACGGAGTTATAGCCAAATTACTAGTTTCAATATTCTCGACCCGATTACTCCTTCCACGATTTGTCCACATACATGAAACCAATTCTATTATATTCCAAATTTTCTGATCTTTCGAATGCTGCAACTTTCACTGCTCTACGGCGTCTATTTACCGAGTTATAGCCAAATTACTAATTTCAATATTCTCGACCCGATTACTCCTTCCACGATTTGTCCACATACATGAAACCAATTCTATTATATTCCAAATTTTCTGATCTTTCGAATGCTGCAACTTTCACTGCTCTACGGCGTCTATTTACGGAGTTATAGCCAAATTACTAATTTCAATATTCTCGACCCGATTACTCCTTCCACGATTTGTCCACATACATGAAACCAATTCTATTATATTCCAAATTTTCTGATCTTTCGAATGCTGCAACTTTCACTGCTCTACGGCGTCTATTTACGGAGTTATAGCCAAATTACTAATTTCAATATTCTCGACCCGATTACTCCTTCCACGATTTGTCCACATACATGAAACCAATTCTATTATATTCCAAATTTTCTGAGCTTTCGAATGCTGCAACTTTCACTGCTCTACGGCGTCTATTTACGGAGTTATAGCCAAATTACTAATTTCAATATTCTCGACCCGATTACTCCTTCCACGATTTGTCCACATACATGAAACCAATTCTATTATATTCCAAATTTTCTGAGCTTTCGAATGCTGCAACTTTCACTGCTCTACGGCGTCTATTTACGGAGTTATAGCCAAATTACTAATTTCAATATTCTCGACCCGATTACTCCTTCCACGATTTGTCCACATCGTGAAACCAATTCTATTATATTCCAAATTTTCTGATCTTTCGAATGCTGCAACTTTCACTGCTCTACGGCGTCTATTTACCGAGTTATAGCCAAATTACTAACTTCAATATTCTCGACCCGATTACTCCTTCCACGATTTGTCCACATACATGAAACCAATTCTATTATATTCCAAATTTTCTGATCTTTCGAATGCTGCAACTTTCACTGCTCTACGGCGTCTATTTACCGAGTTATAGCCAAATTACTAACTTCAATATTCTCGACCCGATTACTCCTTCCACGATTTGTCCACATACATGAAACCAATTCTATTATATTCCAAATTTTCTGAGCTTTCGAATGCTGCAACTTTCACTGCTCTACGGCGTCTATTTACGGAGTTATAGCCAAATTACTAACTTCAATATTCTCGACCCGATTACTCCTTCCACGATTTGTCCACATACATGAAACCAATTCTATTATATTCCAAATTTTCTGAGCTTTCGAATGCTGCAACTTTCACTGCTCTACGGCGTCTATTTACGGAGTTATAGCCAAATTACTAATTTCAATATTCTCGACCCGATTACTCCTTCCACGATTTGTCCACATACATGAAACCAATTCTATTATATTCCAAATTTTCTGAGCTTTCGAATGCTGCAACTTTCACTGCTCTACGGCGTCTATTTACGGAGTTATAGCCAAATTACTAATTTCAATATTCTCGACCCGATTACTCCTTCCACGATTTGTCCACATCGTGAAACCAATTCTATTATATTCCAAATTTTCTGATCTTTCGAATGCTGCAACTTTCACTGCTCTACGGCGTCTATTTACCGAGTTATAGCCAAATTACTAACTTCAATATTCTCGACCCGATTACTCCTTCCACGATTTGTCCACATACATGAAACCAATTCTATTATATTCCAAATTTTCTGATCTTTCGAATGCTGCAACTTTCACTGCTCTACGGCGTCTATTTACCGAGTTATAGCCAAATTACTAACTTCAATATTCTCGACCCGATTACTCCTTCCACGATTTGTCCACATACATGAAACCAATTCTATTATATTCCAAATTTTCTGAGCTTTCGAATGCTGCAACTTTCACTGCTCTACGGCGTCTATTTACGGAGTTATAGCCAAATTACTAATTTCAATATTCTCGACCCGATTACTCCTTCCACGATTTGTCCACATACATGAAACCAATTCTATTATATTCCAAATTTTCTGATCTTTCGAATGCTGCAACTTTCACTGCTCTACGGCGTCTATTTACCGAGTTATAGCCAAATTACTAACTTCAATATTCTCGACCCGATTACTCCTTCCACGATTTGTCCACATACATGAAACCAATTCTATTATATTCCAAATTTTCTGAGCTTTCGAATGCTGCAACTTTCACTGCTCTACGGCGTCTATTTACCGAGTTATAGCCAAATTACTAACTTCAATATTCTCGACCCGATTACTCCTTCCACGATTTGTCCACATACATGAAACCAATTCTATTATATTCCAAATTTTCTGATCTTTCGAATGCTGCAACTTTCACTGCTCTACGGCGTCTATTTACCGAGTTATAGCCAAATTACTAACTTCAATATTCTCGACCCGATTACTCCTTCCACGATTTGTCCACATACATGAAACCAATTCTATTATATTCCAAATTTTCTGAGCTTTCGAATGCTGCAACTTTCACTGCTCTACGGCGTCTATTTACGGAGTTATAGCCAAATTACTAACTTCAATATTCTCGACCCGATTACTCCTTCCACGAT
Source organism: Lypha dubia (assembly GCA_947311025.1). Lineage (NCBI taxonomy): Eukaryota > Metazoa > Arthropoda > Insecta > Diptera > Tachinidae > Lypha > Lypha dubia. The sequence continues at coordinate 84,526,586 of OX371262.1, read as the reverse complement.
TTGTCCACATACATGAAACCAATTCTATTATATTCCAAATTTTCTGAGCTTTCGAATGCTGCAACTTTCACTGCTCTACGGCGTCTATTTACGGAGTTATAGCCAAATTACTAATTTCAATATTCTCGACCCGATTACTCCTTCCACGATTTGTCCACATACATGAAACCAATTCTATTATATTCCAAATTTTCTGAGCTTTCGAATGCTGCAACTTTCACTGCTCTACGGCGTCTATTTACGGAGTTATAGCCAAATTACTAACTTCAATATTCTCGACCCGATTACTCCTTCCACGATTTGTCCACATACATGAAACCAATTCTATTATATTCCAAATTTTCTGATCTTTCGAATGCTGCAACTTTCACTGCTCTACGGCGTCTATTTACGGAGTTATAGCCAAATTACTAATTTCAATATTCTCGACCCGATTACTCCTTCCACGATTTGTCCACATACATGAAACCAATTCTATTATATTCCAAATTTTCTGATCTTTCGAATGCTGCAACTTTCACTGCTCTACGGCGTCTATTTACGGAGTTATAGCCAAATTACTAATTTCAATATTCTCGACCCGATTACTCCTTCCACGATTTGTCCACATACATGAAACCAATTCTATTATATTCCAAATTTTCTGAGCTTTCGAATGCTGCAACTTTCACTGCTCTACGGCGTCTATTTACGGAGTTATAGCCAAATTACTAATTTCAATATTCTCGACCCGATTACTCCTTCCACGATTTGTCCACATACATGAAACCAATTCTATTATATTCCAAATTTTCTGAGCTTTCGAATGCTGCAACTTTCACTGCTCTACGGCGTCTATTTACGGAGTTATAGCCAAATTACTAATTTCAATATTCTCGACCCGATTACTCCTTCCACGATTTGTCCACATCGTGAAACCAATTCTATTATATTCCAAATTTTCTGATCTTTCGAATGCTGCAACTTTCACTGCTTTACGGCGTCTATTTACCGAGTTATAGCCAAATTACTAACTTCAATATTCTCGACCCGATTACTCCTTCCACGATTTGTCCACATACATGAAACCAATTCTATTATATTCCAAATTTTCTGATCTTTCGAATGCTGCAACTTTCACTGCTCTACGGCGTCTATTTACGGAGTTATAGCCAAATTACTAATTTCAATATTCTCGACCCGATTACTCCTTCCACGATTTGTCCACATACATGAAACCAATTCTATTATATTCCAAATTTTCTGAGCTTTCGAATGCTGCAACTTTCACTGCTCTACGGCGTCTATTTACGGAGTTATAGCCAAATTACTAACTTCAATATTCTCGACCCGATTACTCCTTCCACGATTTGTCCACATACATGAAACCAATTCTATTATATTCCAAATTTTCTGAGCTTTCGAATGCTGCAACTTTCACTGCTCTACGGCGTCTATTTACCGAGTTATAGCCAAATTACTAATTTCAATATTCTCGACCCGATTACTCCTTCCACGATTTGTCCACATACATGAAACCAATTCTATTATATTCCAAATTTTCTGAGCTTTCGAATGCTGCAACTTTCACTGCTCTACGGCGTCTATTTACGGAGTTATAGCCAAATTACTAATTTCAATATTCTCGACCCGATTACTCCTTCCACGATTTGTCCACATACATGAAACCAATTCTATTATATTCCAAATTTTCTGATCTTTCGAATGCTGCAACTTTCACTGCTCTACGGCGTCTATTTACGGAGTTATGGCCAAATTACTAATTTCAATATTCTCGACCCGATTACTCCTTCCACGATTTGTCCACATACATGAAACCAATTCTATTATATTCCAAATTTTCTGATCTTTCGAATGCTGCAACTTTCACTGCTCTACGGCGTCTATTTACGGAGTTATAGCCAAATTACTAATTTCAATATTCTCGACCCGATTACTCCTTCCACGATTTGTCCACATACATGAAACCAATTCTATTATATTCCAAATTTTCTGAGCTTTCGAATGCTGCAACTTTCACTGCTCTACGGCGTCTATTTACGGAGTTATAGCCAAATTACTAATTTCAATATTCTCGACCCGATTACTCCTTCCACGATTTGTCCACATACATGAAACCAATTCTATTATATTCCAAATTTTCTGAGCTTTCGAATGCTGCAACTTTCACTGCTCTACGGCGTCTATTTACGGAGTTATAGCCAAATTACTAACTTCAATATTCTCGACCCGATTACTCCTTCCACGATTTGTCCACATACATGAAACCAATTCTATTATATTCCAAATTTTCTGAGCTTTCGAATGCTGCAACTTTCACTGCTCTACGGCGTCTATTTACGGAGTTATAGCCAAATTACTAATTTCAATATTCTCGACCCGATTACTCCTTCCACGATTTGTCCACATACATGAAACCAATTCTATTATATTCCAAATTTTCTGAGCTTTCGAATGCTGCAACTTTCACTGCTCTACGGCGTCTATTTACGGAGTTATAGCCAAATTACTAATTTCAATATTCTCGACCCGATTACTCCTTCCACGATTTGTCCACATACATGAAACCAATTCTATTATATTCCAAATTTTCTGATCTTTCGAATGCTGCAACTTTCACTGCTCTACGGCGTCTATTTACGGAGTTATGGCCAAATTACTAATTTCAATATTCTCGACCCGATTACTCCTTCCACGATTTGTCCACATACATGAAACCAATTCTATTATATTCCAAATTTTCTGATCTTTCGAATGCTGCAACTTTCACTGCTCTACGGCGTCTATTTACGGAGTTATAGCCAAATTACTAATTTCAATATTCTCGACCCGATTACTCCTTCCACGATTTGTCCACATACATGAAACCAATTCTATTATATTCCAAATTTTCTGATCTTTCGAATGCTGCAACTTTCACTGCTCTACGGCGTCTATTTACGGAGTTATAGCCAAATTACTAATTTCAATATTCTCGACCCGATTACTCCTTCCACGATTTGTCCACATACATGAAACCAATTCTATTATATTCCAAATTTTCTGATCTTTCGAATGGTGCAACTTTCACTGCTCTACGGCGTCTATTTACCGAGTTATGACCAATTTACTAATTTCAATATTCACTGCTCTACGGCTTCTATTTACGGAGTTATGGCCAAATTACTAATTTCAATATTCTCGACCCGATTACTCCTTCCACGATTTGTCCACATACATGAAACCAATTCTATTATATTCCAAATTTTCTGATCTTTCGAATGCTGCAACTTTCACTGCTCTACGGCGTCTATTTACGGAGTTATAGCCAAATTGCTAATTTCAATATTCTCGACCCGATTACTCCTTCCACGATTTGTCCACATACATGAAACCAATTCTATTATATTCCAAATTTTCTGATCTTTCGAATGCTGCAACATGAAATCAACTATATTATATTCTAAATGTTCTGATCTTTCGACTGTTGCAACTTTCACTGCTCTACGGCGTCTATTTACCGAGTTATAGCCAAATTACTAATTTCAATATTCACTGCTCTACGGCTTCTATTTACGGAGTTATGGCCAAATTACTAATTTCAATATTCTCGACCCGAATACTCCTTCCACGATTTGTCCACATACATGAAATCAACTATATTATATTCTAAATGTTCTGATCTTTCGAATGCTGCAACTTTCACTGCTCTACGGCGTCTATTTACCGAGCTATGACCAATTTACTAATTTCAATATTCACTGCTCTACGGCGTCTATTTACGGAGTTATAGCCAAATTACTAGTTTCAATATTCTCGACCCGATTACTCCTTCCACGATTTGTCCACATACATGAAACCAATTCTATTATATTCCAAATTTTCTGATCTTTCGAATGCTGCAACTTTCACTGCTCTACGGCGTCTATTTACCGAGTTATAGCCAAATTACTAACTTCAATATTCTCGACCCGATTACTCCTTCCACGATTTGTCCACATACATGAAACCAATTCTATTATATTCCAAATTTTCTGAGCTTTCGAATGCTGCAACTTTCACTGCTCTACGGCGTCTATTTACGGAGTTATAGCCAAATTACTAGTTTCAATATTCTCGACCCGATTACTCCTTCCACGATTTGTCCACATACATGAAACCAATTCTATTATATTCCAAATTTTCTGATCTTTCGAATGCTGCAACTTTCACTGCTCTACGGCGTCTATTTACGGAGTTATAGCCAAATTACCGACTTCAATATTCTCGACCCGATTACTCCTTCCACGATTTGTCCACATACATGAAACCAATTCTATTATATTCCAAATTTTCTGATCTTTCGAATGCTGCAACTTTCACTGCTCTACGGCGTCTATTTACCGAGTTATAGCCAAATTACTAATTTCAATATTCTCGACCCGATTACTCCTTCCACGATTTGTCCACATACATGAAACCAATTCTATTATATTCCAAATTTTCTGATCTTTCGAATGCTGCAACTTTCACTGCTCTACGGCGTCTATTTACGGAGTTATAGCCAAATTACTAATTTCAATATTCTCGACCCGATTACTCCTTCCACGATTTGTCCACATACATGAAACCAATTCTATTATATTCCAAATTTTCTGAGCTTTCGAATGCTGCAACTTTCACTGCTCTACGGCGTCTATTTACGGAGTTATAGCCAAATTACTAATTTCAATATTCTCGACCCGATTACTCCTTCCACGATTTGTCCACATCGTGAAACCAATTCTATTATATTCCAAATTTTCTGATCTTTCGAATGCTGCAACTTTCACTGCTCTACGGCGTCTATTTACCGAGTTATAGCCAAATTACTAACTTCAATATTCTCGACCCGATTACTCCTTCCACGATTTGTCCACATACATGAAACCAATTCTATTATATTCCAAATTTTCTGATCTTTCGAATGCTGCAACTTTCACTGCTCTACGGCGTCTATTTACCGAGTTATAGCCAAATTACTAACTTCAATATTCTCGACCCGATTACTCCTTCCACGATTTGTCCACATACATGAAACCAATTCTATTATATTCCAAATTTTCTGATCTTTCGAATGCTGCAACTTTCACTGCTCTACGGCGTCTATTTACCGAGTTATAGCCAAATTACTAACTTCAATATTCTCGACCCGATTACTCCTTCCACGATTTGTCCACATACATGAAACCAATTCTATTATATTCCAAATTTTCTGATCTTTCGAATGCTGCAACTTTCACTGCTCTACGGCGTCTATTTACGGAGTTATAGCCAAATTACTAACTTCAATATTCTCGACCCGATTACTCCTTCCACGATTTGTCCACATACATGAAACCAATTCTATTATATTCCAAATTTTCTGATCTTTCGAATGCTGCAACTTTCACTGCTCTACGGCGTCTATTTACCGAGTTATAGCCAAATTACTAACTTCAATATTCTCGACCCGATTACTCCTTCCACGATTTGTCCACATACATGAAACCAATTCTATTATATTCCAAATTTTCTGATCTTTCGAATGCTGCAACTTTCACTGCTCTACGGCGTCTATTTACCGAGTTATAGCCAAATTACTAACTTCAATATTCTCGACCCGATTACTCCTTCCACGATTTGTCCACATACATGAAACCAATTCTATTATATTCCAAATTTTCTGATCTTTCGAATGCTGCAACTTTCACTGCTCTACGGCGTCTATTTACGGAGTTATAGCCAAATTACTAACTTCAATATTCTCGACCCGATTACTCCTTCCACGATTTGTCCACATACATGAAACCAATTCTATTATATTCCAAATTTTCTGAGCTTTCGAATGCTGCAACTTTCACTGCTCTACGGCGTCTATTTACGGAGTTATAGCCAAATTACTAATTTCAATATTCTCGACCCGATTACTCCTTCCACGATTTGTCCACATACATGAAACCAATTCTATTATATTCCAAATTTTCTGAGCTTTCGAATGCTGCAACTTTCACTGCTCTACGGCGTCTATTTACGGAGTTATAGCCAAATTACTAACTTCAATATTCTCGACCCGATTACTCCTTCCACGATTTGTCCACATACATGAAACCAATTCTATTATATTCCAAATTTTCTGAGCTTTCGAATGCTGCAACTTTCACTGCTCTACGGCGTCTATTTACGGAGTTATAGCCAAATTACTAATTTCAATATTCTCGACCCGATTACTCCTTCCACGATTTGTCCACATACATGAAACCAATTCTATTATATTCCAAATTTTCTGAGCTTTCGAATGCTGCAACTTTCACTGCTCTACGGCGTCTATTTACGGAGTTATAGCCAAATTACTAATTTCAATATTCTCGACCCGATTACTCCTTCCACGATTTGTCCACATACATGAAACCAATTCTATTATATTCCAAATTTTCTGATCTTTCGAATGCTGCAACTTTCACTGCTCTACGGCGTCTATTTACGGAGTTATGGCCAAATTACTAATTTCAATATTCTCGACCCGATTACTCCTTCCACGATTTGTCCACATACATGAAACCAATTCTATTATATTCCAAATTTTCTGATCTTTCGAATGCTGCAACTTTCACTGCTCTACGGCGTCTATTTACGGAGTTATAGCCAAATTACTAATTTCAATATTCTCGACCCGATTACTCCTTCCACGATTTGTCCACATACATGAAACCAATTCTATTATATTCCAAATTTTCTGATCTTTCGAATGCTGCAACTTTCACTGCTCTACGGCGTCTATTTACGGAGTTATAGCCAAATTACTAATTTCAATATTCTCGACCCGATTACTCCTTCCACGATTTGTCCACATACATGAAACCAATTCTATTATATTCCAAATTTTCTGATCTTTCGAATGCTGCAACTTTCACTGCTCTACGGCGTCTATTTACCGAGTTATGACCAATTTACTAATTTCAATATTCACTGCTCTACGGCTTCTATTTACGGAGTTATGGCCAAATTACTAATTTCAATATTCTCGACCCGATTACTCCTTCCACGATTTGTCCACATACATGAAACCAATTCTATTATATTCCAAATTTTCTGATCTTTCGAATGCTGCAACTTTCACTGCTCTACGGCGTCTATTTACGGAGTTATGGCCAAATTACTAATTTCAATATTCTCGACCCGATTACTCCTTCCACGATTTGTCCACATACATGAAACCAATTCTATTATATTCCAAATTTTCTGATCTTTCGAATGCTGCAACTTTCACTGCTCTACGGCGTCTATTTACGGAGTTATAGCCAAATTACTAATTTCAATATTCTCGACCCGATTACTCCTTCCACGATTTGTCCACATACATGAAACCAATTCTATTATATTCCAAATTTTCTGATCTTTCGAATGCTGCAACTTTCACTGCTCTACGGCGTCTATTTACGGAGTTATAGCCAAATTACTAATTTCAATATTCTCGACCCGATTACTCCTTCCACGATTTGTCCACATACATGAAACCAATTCTATTATATTCCAAATTTTCTGATCTTTCGAATGCTGCAACTTTCACTGCTCTACGGCGTCTATTTACCGAGTTATGACCAATTTACTAATTTCAATATTCACTGCTCTACGGCTTCTATTTACGGAGTTATGGCCAAATTACTAATTTCAATATTCTCGACCCGATTACTCCTTCCACGATTTGTCCACATACATGAAACCAATTCTATTATATTCCAAATTTTCTGATCTTTCGAATGCTGCAACTTTCACTGCTCTACGGCGTCTATTTACGGAGTTATAGCCAAATTACTAATTTCAATATTCTCGACCCGATTACTCCTTCCACGATTTGTCCACATACATGAAACCAATTCTATTATATTCCAAATTTTCTGATCTTTCGAATGCTGCAACTTTCACTGCTCTACGGCGTCTATTTACCGAGTTATGACCAATTTACTAATTTCAATATTCACTGCTCTACGGCTTCTATTTACGGAGTTATGGCCAAATTACTAATTTCAATATTCTCGACCCGATTACTCCTTCCACGATTTGTCCACATACATGAAACCAATTCTATTATATTCCAAATTTTCTGATCTTTCGAATGCTGCAACTTTCACTGCTCTACGGCGTCTATTTACGGAGTTATAGCCAAATTACTAATTTCAATATTCTCGACCCGATTACTCCTTCCACGATTTGTCCACATACATGAAACCAATTCTATTATATTCCAAATTTTCTGATCTTTCGAATGCTGCAACATGAAATCAACTATATTATATTCTAAATGTTCTGATCTTTCGAATGCTGCAACTTTCACTGCTCTACGGCGTCTATTTACCGAGTTATGACCAATTTACTAATTTCAATATTCACTGCTCTACGGCTTCTATTTACGGAGTTATGGCCAAATTACTAATTTCAATATTCTCGACCCGATTACTCCTTCCACGATTTGTCCACATACATGAAACCAATTCTATTATATTCCAAATTTTCTGATCTTTCGAATGATGCAACTTTCACTGCTCTACGGCGTCTATTTACGGAGTTATAGCCAAATTACTAATTTCAATATTCTCGACCCGATTACTCCTTCCACGATTTGTCCACATACATGAAACCAATTCTATTATATTCCAAATTTTCTGATCTTTCGAATGCTGCAACATGAAATCAACTATATTATATTCTAAATGTTCTGATCTTTCGAATGCTGCAACTTTCACTGCTCTACGGCGTCTATTTACCGAGTTATAGCCAAATTACTAATTTCAATATTCACTGCTCTACGGCTTCTATTTACGGAGTTATGGCCAAATTACTAATTTCAATATTCTCGACACGAATACTCCTTCCACGATTTGTCCACATACATGAAATCAACTATATTATATTCTAAATGTTCTGATCTTTCGAATGCTGCAACTTTCACTGCTCTACGGCGTCTATTTACCGAGTTATGACCAATTTACTAATTTCAATATTCACTGCTCTACGGCTTCTATTTACGGAGTTATGGCCAAATTACTAATTTCAATATTCTCGACCGGATTACTCCTTCCACGATTTGTCCACATACATGAAATCAATTCTATTATATTCCAAATTTTCTGATCTTTCGAATGCTTTAACTTTCACTGCTCTACGGCTTCTATTTACGGAGTTATGGCCAAATTACTAATTTCAATATTCTCGACCCGATTACTCCTTCCACGATTTGTCCACATACATGAAATCAACTATATTATATTCTAAATGTTCTGATCTTTCGAATGCTGCAACTTTCACTGCTCTACGGCGTCTATTTACCGAGTTATGGCCAAATTACTAATTTCAATATTCTCGACCCGATTACTCCTTCCACGATTTGTCCACATACATGAAATCAATTCTATTACATTCCAAATTTTCTGATCTTTCGAATGCTTTAACTTTCACTGCTCTACGGCTTCTATTTACGGAGTTATGGCCAAATTACTAATTTCAATATTCTCGACCCGATTACTCCTTCCACGATTTGTCCACATACATGAAATCAACTATATTATATTCTAAATGTTCTGATCTTTCGAATGCTGCAACTTTCACTGCTCTACGGCGTCTATTTACCGAGTTATAGCCAAATTACTAATTTCAATATTCACTGCTCTACGGCTTCTATTTACGGAGTTATGGCCAAATTACTAATTTCAATATTCTCGACACGAATACTCCTTCCACGATTTGTCCACATACATGAAATCAACTATATTATATTCTAAATGTTCTGATCTTTCGAATGCTGCAACTTTCACTGCTCTACGGCGTCTATTTACCGAGTTATGACCAATTTACTAATTTCAATATTCACTGCTCTACGGCTTCTATTTACGGAGTTATGGCCAAATTACTAATTTCAATATTCTCGACACGAATACTCCTTCCACGATTTGTCCACATACATGAAATCAACTATATTATATTCCAAATTTTCTGATCTTTCGAATGCTGCAACTTTCACTGCTCTACGGCGTCTATTTACGGAGTTATGGCCAAATTACTAATTTCAATATTCTCGACCGGATTACTCCTTCCACGATTTGTCCACATACATGAAACCAATTCTATTATATTCCAAATTTTCTGATCTTTCGAATGCTTTAACTTTCACTGCTCTACGGCTTCTATTTACGGAGTTATGGCCAAATTACTAATTTCAATATTCTCGACCCGATTACTCCTTCCACGATTTGTCCACATACATGAAATCAACTATATTATATTCTAAATGTTCTGATCTTTCGAATGCTGCAACTTTCACTGCTCTACGGCGTCTATTTACCGAGTTATGGCCAAATTACTAATTTCAATATTCTCGACCCGATTACTCCTTCCACGATTTGTCCACATACATGAAACCAATTCTATTATATTCCAAATTTTCTGATCTTTCGAATGCTTTAACTTTCACTGCTCTACGGCTTCTATTTACGGAGTTATGGCCAAATTACTAATTTCAATATTCTCGACCCGATTACTCCTTCCACGATTTGTCCACATACATGAAACCAATTCTATTATATTCCAAATTTTCTGATCTTTCGAATGCTGCAACTTTCACTGCTCTACGGCGTCTATTTACGGAGTTATGGCCAAATTACTAATTTCAATATGCTCGACCGGATTACTCCTTCCACGATTTGTCCACATACATGAAACCAATTCTATTATATTCCAAATTTTCTGATCTTTCGAATGCTTTAACTTTCACTGCTCTACGGCTTCTATTTACGGAGTTATGGCCAAATTACTAATTTCAATATTCTCGACCCGATTACTCCTTCCACGATTTGTCCACATACATGAAACCAATTCTATTATATTCCAAATTTTCTGATCTTTCGAATGCTGCAACTTTCACTGCTCTACGGCGTCTATTTACCGAGTTATAGCCAAATTACTAATTTCAATATTCTCGACCCGATTACTCCTTCCACGATTTGTCCACATACATGAAATCAACTATATTATATTCTAAATGTTCTGATCTTTCGAATGCTGCAACTTTCACTGCTCTACGGCGTCTATTTACCGAGTTATGACCAATTTACTAATTTCAATATTCACTGCTCTACGGCTTCTATTTACGGAGTTATGGCCAAATTACTAATTTCAATATTCTCGACCGGATTACTCCTTCCACGATTTGTCCACATACATGAAACCAATTCTATTATATTCCAAATTTTCTGATCTTTCGAATGCTGCAACTTTCACTGCTCTACGGCGTCTATTTACGGAGTTATGGCCAAATTACTAATTTCAATATTCTCGACCGGATTACTCCTTCCACGATTTGTCCACATACATGAAATCAATTCTATTATATTCCAAATTTTCTGATCTTTCGAATGCTTTAACTTTCACTGCTCTACGGCTTCTATTTACGGAGTTATGGCCAAATTACTAATTTCAATATTCTCGACCCGATTACTCCTTCCACGATTTGTCCACATACATGAAATCAACTATATTATATTCTAAATGTTCTGATCTTTCGAATGCTGCAACTTTCACTGCTCTACGGCGTCTATTTACCGAGTTATGGCCAAATTACTAATTTCAATATTCTCGACCCGATTACTCCTTCCACGATTTGTCCACATACATGAAATCAATTCTATTACATTCCAAATTTTCTGATCTTTCGAATGCTTTAACTTTCACTGCTCTACGGCTTCTATTTACGGAGTTATGGCCAAATTACTAATTTCAATATTCTCGACCCGATTACTCCTTCCACGATTTGTCCACATACATGAAATCAACTATATTATATTCTAAATGTTCTGATCTTTCGAATGCTGCAACTTTCACTGCTCTACGGCGTCTATTTACCGAGTTATAGCCAAATTACTAATTTCAATATTCACTGCTCTACGGCTTCTATTTACGGAGTTATGGCCAAATTACTAATTTCAATATTCTCGACACGAATACTCCTTCCACGATTTGTCCACATACATGAAATCAACTATATTATATTCTAAATGTTCTGATCTTTCGAATGCTGCAACTTTCACTGCTCTACGGCGTCTATTTACCGAGTTATGACCAATTTACTAATTTCAATATTCACTGCTCTACGGCTTCTATTTACGGAGTTATGGCCAAATTACTAATTTCAATATTCTCGACACGAATACTCCTTCCACGATTTGTCCACATACATGAAATCAACTATATTATATTCCAAATTTTCTGATCTTTCGAATGCTGCAACTTTCACTGCTCTACGGCGTCTATTTACGGAGTTATGGCCAAATTACTAATTTCAATATTCTCGACCGGATTACTCCTTCCACGATTTGTCCACATACATGAAACCAATTCTATTATATTCCAAATTTTCTGATCTTTCGAATGCTTTAACTTTCACTGCTCTACGGCTTCTATTTACGGAGTTATGGCCAAATTACTAATTTCAATATTCTCGACCCGATTACTCCTTCCACGATTTGTCCACATACATGAAATCAACTATATTATATTCTAAATGTTCTGATCTTTCGAATGCTGCAACTTTCACTGCTCTACGGCGTCTATTTACCGAGTTATGGCCAAATTACTAATTTCAATATTCTCGACCCGATTACTCCTTCCACGATTTGTCCACATACATGAAACCAATTCTATTATATTCCAAATTTTCTGATCTTTCGAATGCTTTAACTTTCACTGCTCTACGGCTTCTATTTACGGAGTTATGGCCAAATTACTAATTTCAATATTCTCGACCCGATTACTCCTTCCACGATTTGTCCACATACATGAAACCAATTCTATTATATTCCAAATTTTCTGATCTTTCGAATGCTGCAACTTTCACTGCTCTACGGCGTCTATTTACGGAGTTATGGCCAAATTACTAATTTCAATATGCTCGACCGGATTACTCCTTCCACGATTTGTCCACATACATGAAACCAATTCTATTATATTCCAAATTTTCTGATCTTTCGAATGCTTTAACTTTCACTGCTCTACGGCTTCTATTTACGGAGTTATGGCCAAATTACTAATTTCAATATTCTCGACCCGATTACTCCTTCCACGATTTGTCCACATACATGAAACCAATTCTATTATATTCCAAATTTTCTGATCTTTCGAATGCTGCAACTTTCACTGCTCTACGGCGTCTATTTACCGAGTTATGACCAATTTACTAATTTCAATATTCACTGCTCTACGGCTTCTATTTACGGAGTTATGGCCAAATTACTAATTTCAATATTCTCGACCGGATTACTCCTTCCACGATTTGTCCACATACATGAAACCAATTCTATTATATTCCAAATTTTCTGATCTTTCGAATGCTGCAACTTTCACTGCTCTACGGCGTCTATTTACGGAGTTATGGCCAAATTACTAATTTCAATATTCTCGACCCGATTACTCCTTCCACGATTTGTCCACATACATGAAATCAACTATATTATATTCTAAATGTTCTGATCTTTCGAATGCTGCAACTTTCACTGCTCTACGGCGTCTATTTACCGAGTTATGGCCAAATTACTAATTTCAATATTCTCGACCCGATTACTCCTTCCACGATTTGTCCACATACATGAAATCAATTCTATTACATTCCAAATTTTCTGATCTTTCGAATGCTTTAACTTTCACTGCTCTACGGCTTCTATTTACGGAGTTATGGCCAAATTACTAATTTCAATATTCTCGACCCGATTACTCCTTCCACGATTTGTCCACATACATGAAATCAACTATATTATATTCTAAATGTTCTGATCTTTCGAATGCTGCAACTTTCACTGCTCTACGGCGTCTATTTACCGAGTTATAGCCAAATTACTAATTTCAATATTCACTGCTCTACGGCTTCTATTTACGGAGTTATGGCCAAATTACTAATTTCAATATTCTCGACACGAATACTCCTTCCACGATTTGTCCACATACATGAAATCAACTATATTATATTCTAAATGTTCTGATCTTTCGAATGCTGCAACTTTCACTGCTCTACGGCGTCTATTTACCGAGTTATGACCAATTTACTAATTTCAATATTCACTGCTCTACGGCTTCTATTTACGGAGTTATGGCCAAATTACTAATTTCAATATTCTCGACACGAATACTCCTTCCACGATTTGTCCACATACATGAAATCAACTATATTATATTCCAAATTTTCTGATCTTTCGAATGCTGCAACTTTCACTGCTCTACGGCGTCTATTTACGGAGTTATGGCCAAATTACTAATTTCAATATTCTCGACCGGATTACTCCTTCCACGATTTGTCCACATACATGAAACCAATTCTATTATATTCCAAATTTTCTGATCTTTCGAATGCTTTAACTTTCACTGCTCTACGGCTTCTATTTACGGAGTTATGGCCAAATTACTAATTTCAATATTCTCGACCCGATTACTCCTTCCACGATTTGTCCACATACATGAAATCAACTATATTATATTCTAAATGTTCTGATCTTTCGAATGCTGCAACTTTCACTGCTCTACGGCGTCTATTTACCGAGTTATGGCCAAATTACTAATTTCAATATTCTCGACCCGATTACTCCTTCCACGATTTGTCCACATACATGAAACCAATTCTATTATATTCCAAATTTTCTGATCTTTCGAATGCTTTAACTTTCACTGCTCTACGGCTTCTATTTACGGAGTTATGGCCAAATTACTAATTTCAATATTCTCGACCCGATTACTCCTTCCACGATTTGTCCACATACATGAAACCAATTCTATTATATTCCAAATTTTCTGATCTTTCGAATGCTGCAACTTTCACTGCTCTACGGCGTCTATTTACGGAGTTATGGCCAAATTACTAATTTCAATATGCTCGACCGGATTACTCCTTCCACGATTTGTCCACATACATGAAACCAATTCTATTATATTCCAAATTTTCTGATCTTTCGAATGCTTTAACTTTCACTGCTCTACGGCTTCTATTTACGGAGTTATGGCCAAATTACTAATTTCAATATTCTCGACCCGATTACTCCTTCCACGATTTGTCCACATACATGAAACCAATTCTATTATATTCCAAATTTTCTGATCTTTCGAATGCTGCAACTTTCACTGCTCTACGGCGTCTATTTACCGAGTTATAGCCAAATTACTAATTTCAATATTCTCGACCCGATTACTCCTTCCACGATTTGTCCACATACATGAAATCAACTATATTATATTCTAAATGTTCTGATCTTTCGAATGCTGCAACTTTCACTGCTCTACGGCGTCTATTTACCGAGTTATGACCAATTTACTAATTTCAATATTCACTGCTCTACGGCTTCTATTTACGGAGTTATGGCCAAATTACTAATTTCAATATTCTCGACCCGATTACTCCTTCCACGATTTGTCCACATACATGAAACCAATTCTATTATATTCCAAATTTTCTGATCTTTCGAATGCTGCAACTTTCACTGCTCTACGGCGTCTATTTACGGAGTTATGGCCAAATTACTAATTTCAATATGCTCGACCGGATTACTCCTTCCACGATTTGTCCACATACATGAAACCAATTCTATTATATTCCAAATTTTCTGATCTTTCGAATGCTTTAACTTTCACTGCTCTACGGCTTCTATTTACGGAGTTATGGCCAAATTACTAATTTCAATATTCTCGACCCGATTACTCCTTCCACGATTTGTCCACATACATGAAACCAATTCTATTATATTCCAAATTTTCTGATCTTTCGAATGCTGCAACTTTCACTGCTCTACGGCGTCTATTTACCGAGTTATAGCCAAATTACTAATTTCAATATTCTCGACCCGATTACTCCTTCCACGATTTGTCCACATACATGAAATCAACTATATTATATTCTAAATGTTCTGATCTTTCGAATGCTGCAACTTTCACTGCTCTACGGCGTCTATTTACCGAGTTATGACCAATTTACTAATTTCAATATTCACTGCTCTACGGCTTCTATTTACGGAGTTATGGCCAAATTACTAATTTCAATATTCTCGACCGGATTACTCCTTCCACGATTTGTCCACATACATGAAATCAATTCTATTATATTCCAAATTTTCTGATCTTTCGAATGCTTTAACTTTCACTGCTCTACGGCTTCTATTTACGGAGTTATGGCCAAATTACTAATTTCAATATTCTCGACCCGATTACTCCTTCCACGATTTGTCCACATACATGAAATCAACTATATTATATTCCAAATTTTCTGATCTTTCGAATGCTGCAACTTTCACTGCTCTACGGCGTCTATTTACGGAGTTATGGCCAAATTACTAATTTCAATATTCTCGACCGGATTACTCCTTCCACGATTTGTCCACATACATGAAACCAATTCTATTATATTCCAAATTTTCTGATCTTTCGAATGCTTTAACTTTCACTGCTCTACGGCTTCTATTTACGGAGTTATGGCCAAATTACTAATTTCAATATTCTCGACCCGATTACTCCTTCCACGATTTGTCCACATACATGAAATCAACTATATTATATTCTAAATGTTCTGATCTTTCGAATGCTGCAACTTTCACTGCTCTACGGCGTCTATTTACCGAGTTATGGCCAAATTACTAATTTCAATATTCTCGACCCGATTACTCCTTCCACGATTTGTCCACATACATGAAACCAATTCTATTATATTCCAAATTTTCTGATCTTTCGAATGCTTTAACTTTCACTGCTCTACGGCTTCTATTTACGGAGTTATGGCCAAATTACTAATTTCAATATTCTCGACCCGATTACTCCTTCCACGATTTGTCCACATACATGAAACCAATTCTATTATATTCCAAATTTTCTGATCTTTCGAATGCTGCAACTTTCACTGCTCTACGGCGTCTATTTACGGAGTTATGGCCAAATTACTAATTTCAATATGCTCGACCGGATTACTCCTTCCACGATTTGTCCACATACATGAAACCAATTCTATTATATTCCAAATTTTCTGATCTTTCGAATGCTTTAACTTTCACTGCTCTACGGCTTCTATTTACGGAGTTATGGCCAAATTACTAATTTCAATATTCTCGACCCGATTACTCCTTCCACGATTTGTCCACATACATGAAACCAATTCTATTATATTCCAAATTTTCTGATCTTTCGAATGCTGCAACTTTCACTGCTCTACGGCGTCTATTTACCGAGTTATAGCCAAATTACTAATTTCAATATTCTCGACCCGATTACTCCTTCCACGATTTGTCCACATACATGAAATCAACTATATTATATTCTAAATGTTCTGATCTTTCGAATGCTGCAACTTTCACTGCTCTACGGCGTCTATTTACCGAGTTATGACCAATTTACTAATTTCAATATTCACTGCTCTACGGCTTCTATTTACGGAGTTATGGCCAAATTACTAATTTCAATATTCTCGACCGGATTACTCCTTCCACGATTTGTCCACATACATGAAATCAATTCTATTATATTCCAAATTTTCTGATCTTTCGAATGCTTTAACTTTCACTGCTCTACGGCTTCTATTTACGGAGTTATGGCCAAATTACTAATTTCAATATTCTCGACCCGATTACTCCTTCCACGATTTGTCCACATACATGAAACCAATTCTATTATATTCCAAATTTTCTGATCTTTCGAATGCTGCAACTTTCACTGCTCTACGGCGTCTATTTACGGAGTTATAGCCAAATTACTAATTTCAATATTCTCGACCCGATTACTCCTTCCACGATTTGTCCACATACATGAAACCAATTCTATTATATTCCAAATTTTCTGATCTTTCGAATGCTGCAACTTTCACTGCTCTACGGCGTCTATTTACGGAGTTATAGCCAAATTACTAATTTCAATATTCTCGACCCGATTACTCCTTCCACGATTTGTCCACATACATGAAACCAATTCTATTATATTCCAAATTTTCTGATCTTTCGAATGCTGCAACTTTCACTGCTCTACGGCGTCTATTTACCGAGTTATGACCAATTTACTAATTTCAATATTCACTGCTCTACGGCTTCTATTTACGGAGTTATGGCCAAATTACTAATTTCAATATTCTCGACCCGATTACTCCTTCCACGATTTGTCCACATACATGAAACCAATTCTATTATATTCCAAATTTTCTGATCTTTCGAATGCTGCAACTTTCACTGCTCTACGGCGTCTATTTACGGAGTTATAGCCAAATTACTAATTTCAATATTCTCGACCCGATTACTCCTTCCACGATTTGTCCACATACATGAAACCAATTCTATTATATTCCAAATTTTCTGATCTTTCGAATGCTGCAACATGAAATCAACTATATTATATTCTAAATGTTCTGATCTTTCGAATGCTGCAACTTTCACTGCTCTACGGCGTCTATTTACCGAGTTATGACCAATTTACTAATTTCAATATTCACTGCTCTACGGCTTCTATTTACGGAGTTATGGCCAAATTACTAATTTCAATATTCTCGACCCGATTACTCCTTCCACGATTTGTCCACATACATGAAACCAATTCTATTATATTCCAAATTTTCTGATCTTTCGAATGATGCAACTTTCACTGCTCTACGGCGTCTATTTACGGAGTTATAGCCAAATTACTAATTTCAATATTCTCGACCCGATTACTCCTTCCACGATTTGTCCACATACATGAAACCAATTCTATTATATTCCAAATTTTCTGATCTTTCGAATGCTGCAACATGAAATCAACTATATTATATTCTAAATGTTCTGATCTTTCGAATGCTGCAACTTTCACTGCTCTACGGCGTCTATTTACCGAGTTATAGCCAAATTACTAATTTCAATATTCACTGCTCTACGGCTTCTATTTACGGAGTTATGGCCAAATTACTAATTTCAATATTCTCGACACGAATACTCCTTCCACGATTTGTCCACATACATGAAATCAACTATATTATATTCTAAATGTTCTGATCTTTCGAATGCTGCAACTTTCACTGCTCTACGGCGTCTATTTACCGAGTTATGACCAATTTACTAATTTCAATATTCACTGCTCTACGGCTTCTATTTACGGAGTTATGGCCAAATTACTAATTTCAATATTCTCGACCGGATTACTCCTTCCACGATTTGTCCACATACATGAAATCAATTCTATTATATTCCAAATTTTCTGATCTTTCGAATGCTTTAACTTTCACTGCTCTACGGCTTCTATTTACGGAGTTATGGCCAAATTACTAATTTCAATATTCTCGACCCGATTACTCCTTCCACGATTTGTCCACATACATGAAATCAACTATATTATATTCTAAATGTTCTGATCTTTCGAATGCTGCAACTTTCACTGCTCTACGGCGTCTATTTACCGAGTTATGGCCAAATTACTAATTTCAATATTCTCGACCCGATTACTCCTTCCACGATTTGTCCACATACATGAAATCAATTCTATTACATTCCAAATTTTCTGATCTTTCGAATGCTTTAACTTTCACTGCTCTACGGCTTCTATTTACGGAGTTATGGCCAAATTACTAATTTCAATATTCTCGACCCGATTACTCCTTCCACGATTTGTCCACATACATGAAACCAATTCTATTATATTCCAAATTTTCTGATCTTTCGAATGCTGCAACTTTCACTGCTCTACGGCGTCTATTTACGGAGTTATGGCCAAATTACTAATTTCAATATTCTCGACCGGATTACTCCTTCCACGATTTGTCCACATACATGAAACCAATTCTATTATATTCCAAATTTTCTGATCTTTCGAATGCTTTAACTTTCACTGCTCTACGGCTTCTATTTACGGAGTTATGGCCAAATTACTAATTTCAATATTCTCGACCCGATTACTCCTTCCACGATTTGTCCACATACATGAAATCAACTATATTATATTCTAAATGTTCTGATCTTTCGAATGCTGCAACTTTCACTGCTCTACGGCGTCTATTTACCGAGTTATGGCCAAATTACTAATTTCAATATTCTCGACCCGATTACTCCTTCCACGATTTGTCCACATACATGAAACCAATTCTATTATATTCCAAATTTTCTGATCTTTCGAATGCTTTAACTTTCACTGCTCTACGGCTTCTATTTACGGAGTTATGGCCAAATTACTAATTTCAATATTCTCGACCCGATTACTCCTTCCACGATTTGTCCACATACATGAAACCAATTCTATTATATTCCAAATTTTCTGATCTTTCGAATGCTGCAACTTTCACTGCTCTACGGCGTCTATTTACGGAGTTATGGCCAAATTACTAATTTCAATATGCTCGACCGGATTACTCCTTCCACGATTTGTCCACATACATGAAACCAATTCTATTATATTCCAAATTTTCTGATCTTTCGAATGCTTTAACTTTCACTGCTCTACGGCTTCTATTTACGGAGTTATGGCCAAATTACTAATTTCAATATTCTCGACCCGATTACTCCTTCCACGATTTGTCCACATACATGAAACCAATTCTATTATATTCCAAATTTTCTGATCTTTCGAATGCTGCAACTTTCACTGCTCTACGGCGTCTATTTACCGAGTTATGACCAATTTACTAATTTCAATATTCACTGCTCTACGGCTTCTATTTACGGAGTTATGGCCAAATTACTAATTTCAATATTCTCGACCCGATTACTCCTTCCACGATTTGTCCACATACATGAAACCAATTCTATTATATTCCAAATTTTCTGATCTTTCGAATGCTTTAACTTTCACTGCTCTACGGCTTCTATTTACGGAGTTATGGCCAAATTACTAATTTCAATATTCTCGACCCGATTACTCCTTCCACGATTTGTCCACATACATGAAACCAATTCTATTATATTCCAAATTTTCTGATCTTTCGAATGCTGCAACTTTCACTGCTCTACGGCGTCTATTTACGGAGTTATAGCCAAATTACTAATTTCAATATTCTCGACCCGATTACTCCTTCCACGATTTGTCCACATACATGAAACCAATTCTATTATATTCCAAATTTTCTGATCTTTCGAATGCTGCAACATGAAATCAACTATATTATATTCTAAATGTTCTGATCTTTCGAATGCTGCAACTTTCACTGCTCTACGGCGTCTATTTACCGAGTTATGACCAATTTACTAATTTCAATATTCACTGCTCTACGGCTTCTATTTACGGAGTTATGGCCAAATTACTAATTTCAATATTCTCGACCCGATTACTCCTTCCACGATTTGTCCACATACATGAAACCAATTCTATTATATTCCAAATTTTCTGATCTTTCGAATGATGCAACTTTCACTGCTCTACGGCGTCTATTTACGGAGTTATAGCCAAATTACTAATTTCAATATTCTCGACCCGATTACTCCTTCCACGATTTGTCCACATACATGAAACCAATTCTATTATATTCCAAATTTTCTGATCTTTCGAATGCTGCAACATGAAATCAACTATATTATATTCTAAATGTTCTGATCTTTCGAATGCTGCAACTTTCACTGCTCTACGGCGTCTATTTACCGAGTTATAGCCAAATTACTAATTTCAATATTCACTGCTCTACGGCTTCTATTTACGGAGTTATGGCCAAATTACTAATTTCAATATTCTCGACACGAATACTCCTTCCACGATTTGTCCACATACATGAAATCAACTATATTATATTCTAAATGTTCTGATCTTTCGAATGCTGCAACTTTCACTGCTCTACGGCGTCTATTTACCGAGTTATGACCAATTTACTAATTTCAATATTCACTGCTCTACGGCTTCTATTTACGGAGTTATGGCCAAATTACTAATTTCAATATTCTCGACCGGATTACTCCTTCCACGATTTGTCCACATACATGAAATCAATTCTATTATATTCCAAATTTTCTGATCTTTCGAATGCTTTAACTTTCACTGCTCTACGGCTTCTATTTACGGAGTTATGGCCAAATTACTAATTTCAATATTCTCGACCCGATTACTCCTTCCACGATTTGTCCACATACATGAAATCAACTATATTATATTCTAAATGTTCTGATCTTTCGAATGCTGCAACTTTCACTGCTCTACGGCGTCTATTTACCGAGTTATGGCCAAATTACTAATTTCAATATTCTCGACCCGATTACTCCTTCCACGATTTGTCCACATACATGAAATCAATTCTATTACATTCCAAATTTTCTGATCTTTCGAATGCTTTAACTTTCACTGCTCTACGGCTTCTATTTACGGAGTTATGGCCAAATTACTAATTTCAATATTCTCGACCCGATTACTCCTTCCACGATTTGTCCACATACATGAAACCAATTCTATTATATTCCAAATTTTCTGATCTTTCGAATGCTGCAACTTTCACTGCTCTACGGCGTCTATTTACGGAGTTATGGCCAAATTACTAATTTCAATATTCTCGACCGGATTACTCCTTCCACGATTTGTCCACATACATGAAACCAATTCTATTATATTCCAAATTTTCTGATCTTTCGAATGCTTTAACTTTCACTGCTCTACGGCTTCTATTTACGGAGTTATGGCCAAATTACTAATTTCAATATTCTCGACCCGATTACTCCTTCCACGATTTGTCCACATACATGAAATCAACTATATTATATTCTAAATGTTCTGATCTTTCGAATGCTGCAACTTTCACTGCTCTACGGCGTCTATTTACCGAGTTATGGCCAAATTACTAATTTCAATATTCTCGACCCGATTACTCCTTCCACGATTTGTCCACATACATGAAACCAATTCTATTATATTCCAAATTTTCTGATCTTTCGAATGCTTTAACTTTCACTGCTCTACGGCTTCTATTTACGGAGTTATGGCCAAATTACTAATTTCAATATTCTCGACCCGATTACTCCTTCCACGATTTGTCCACATACATGAAACCAATTCTATTATATTCCAAATTTTCTGATCTTTCGAATGCTGCAACTTTCACTGCTCTACGGCGTCTATTTACGGAGTTATGGCCAAATTACTAATTTCAATATGCTCGACCGGATTACTCCTTCCACGATTTGTCCACATACATGAAACCAATTCTATTATATTCCAAATTTTCTGATCTTTCGAATGCTTTAACTTTCACTGCTCTACGGCTTCTATTTACGGAGTTATGGCCAAATTACTAATTTCAATATTCTCGACCCGATTACTCCTTCCACGATTTGTCCACATACATGAAACCAATTCTATTATATTCCAAATTTTCTGATCTTTCGAATGCTGCAACTTTCACTGCTCTACGGCGTCTATTTACCGAGTTATAGCCAAATTACTAATTTCAATATTCTCGACCCGATTACTCCTTCCACGATTTGTCCACATACATGAAATCAACTATATTATATTCTAAATGTTCTGATCTTTCGAATGCTGCAACTTTCACTGCTCTACGGCGTCTATTTACCGAGTTATGACCAATTTACTAATTTCAATATTCACTGCTCTACGGCTTCTATTTACGGAGTTATGGCCAAATTACTAATTTCAATATTCTCGACCCGATTACTCCTTCCACGATTTGTCCACATACATGAAACCAATTCTATTATATTCCAAATTTTCTGATCTTTCGAATGCTGCAACTTTCACTGCTCTACGGCGTCTATTTACGGAGTTATAGCCAAATTACTAATTTCAATATTCTTGACCCGATTACTCCTTCCACGATTTGTCCACATACATGAAACCAATTCTATTATATTCCAAATTTTCTGATCTTTCGAATGCTGCAACTTTCACTGCTCTACGGCGTCTATTTACCGAGTTATGACCAATTTACTAATTTCAATATTCACTGCTCTACGGCTTCTATTTACGGAGTTATGGCCAAATTACTAATTTCAATATTCTCGACCCTATTACTCCTTCCACGATTTGTCCACATACATGAAACCAATTCTATTATATTCCAAATTTTCTGATCTTTCGAATGCTGCAACTTTCACTGCTCTACGGCGTCTATTTACGGAGTTATGGCCAAATTACTAATTTCAATATTCTCGACCGGATTACTCCTTCCACGATTTGTCCACATACATGAAATCAATTCTATTACATTCCAAATTTTCTGATCTTTCGAATGCTTTAACTTTCACTGCTCTACGGCTTCTATTTACGGAGTTATGGCCAAATTACTAATTTCACTATTCTCGACCCGATTACTCCTTCCACGATTTGTCCACATACATGAAATCAACTATATTATATTCTAAATGTTCTGATCTTTCGAATGCTGCAACTTTCACTGCTCTACGGCGTCTATTTACCGAGTTATGACCAATTTACTAATTTCAATATTCACTGCTCTACGGCGTCTATTTACGGAGTTATGGCCAAATTACTAATTTCAATATTCTCGACCGGATTACTCCTTCCACGATTTGTCCACATACATGAAATCAACTATATTATATTCTAAATGTTCTGATCTTTCGAATGCTTTAACTTTCACTGCTCTACGGCTTCTATTTACGGAGTTATGGCCAAATTACTAATTTCAATATTCTCGACCCGATTACTCCTTCCACGATTTGTCCACATACATGAAATCAACTATATTATATTCTAAATGTTCTGATCTTTCGAATGCTGCAACTTTCACTGCTCTACGGCGTCTATTTACCGAGTTATGACCAATTTACTAATTTCAATATTCACTGCTCTACGGCTTCTATTTACGGAGTTATGGCCAAATTACTAATTTCAATATTCTCGACCCGATTACTCCTTCCACGATTTGTCCACATACATGAAATCAACTATATTATATTCTAAATGTTCTGATCTTTCGAATGCTGCAACTTTCACTGCTCTACGGCGTCTATTTACCGAGTTATGACCAATTTACTAATTTCGATATTCACTGATCTACGGCTTCTATTTACGAAGTTATGGCCAAATTACTAATTTCAATATTCTCGACCCGAATACTCCTTCCACGATTTGTCCACATACATGAAATCAACTATATTATATTCTAAATGTTCTGATCTTTCGAATGCTGCAAATTTCACTGCTCTACGGCGTCTATTTACCGAGTTATGGCCAAATTACTAATTTCAATATTCTCGACCCGATTACTCCTTCCACGATTTGTCCACATACATGAAATCAACTATATTATATTCTAAATGTTCTGATCTTTCGAATGCTGCAACTTTCACTGCTCTACGGCGTCTATTTACCGAGTTATGACCAATTTACTAATTTCAATATTCTCGACCCGATTACTCCTTCCACGATTTGTCCACATACATGAAATCAACTATATTATATTCTAAATGTTCTGATCTTTCGAATGCTGCAACTTTCACTGCTCTACGGCGTCTATTTACCGAGTTATGACCAATTTACTAATTTCAATATTCACTGATCTACGGCTTCTATTTACGGAGTTATGGCCAAATTACTAATTTCAATATTCTCGACCCGATTACTCCTTCCACGATTTGTCCACATACATGAAATCAACTATATTATATTCTAAATGTTCTGATCTTTCGAATGCTGCAACTTTCACTGCTCTACGGCTTCTATTTACGGAGTTATGGCCAAATTACTAATTTCAATATTCTCGACCCGATTACTCCTTCCACGATTTGTCCACATACATGAAACCAATTCTATTATATTCCAAATTTTCTGATCTTTCGAATGCTGCAACTTTCACTGCTCTACGGCGTCTATTTACGGAGTTATGGCCAAATTACTAATTTCAATATTCTCGACCGGATTACTCCTTCCACGATTTGTCCACATACATGAAACCAATTCTATTATATTCCAAATTTTCTGATCTTTCGAATGCTTTAACTTTCACTGCTCTACGGCTTCTATTTACGGAGTTATGGCCAAATTACTAATTTCAATATTCTCGACCCGATTACTCCTTCCACGATTTGTCCACATACATGAAATCAACTATATTATATTCTAAATGTTCTGATCTTTCGAATGCTGCAACTTTCACTGCTCTACGGCGTCTATTTACCGAGTTATGGCCAAATTACTAATTTCAATATTCTCGACCCGATTACTCCTTCCACGATTTGTCCACATACATGAAACCAATTCTATTATATTCCAAATTTTCTGATCTTTCGAATGCTGCAACTTTCACTGCTCTACGGCGTCTATTTACCGAGTTATAGCCAAATTACTAATTTCAATATTCTCGACCCGATTACTCCTTCCACGATTTGTCCACATACATGAAATCAACTATATTATATTCTAAATGTTCTGATCTTTCGAATGCTGCAACTTTCACTGCTCTACGGCGTCTATTTACCGAGTTATGACCAATTTACTAATTTCAATATTCACTGCTCTACGGCTTCTATTTACGGAGTTATGGCCAAATTACTAATTTCAATATTCTCGACCCGATTACTCCTTCCACGATTTGTCCACATACATGAAACCAATTCTATTATATTCCAAATTTTCTGATCTTTCGAATGCTGCAACTTTCACTGCTCTACGGCGTCTATTTACGGAGTTATAGCCAAATTACTAATTTCAATATTCTTGACCCGATTACTCCTTCCACGATTTGTCCACATACATGAAACCAATTCTATTATATTCCAAATTTTCTGATCTTTCGAATGCTGCAACTTTCACTGCTCTACGGCGTCTATTTACCGAGTTATGACCAATTTACTAATTTCAATATTCACTGCTCTACGGCTTCTATTTACGGAGTTATGGCCAAATTACTAATTTCAATATTCTCGACCCGATTACTCCTTCCACGATTTGTCCACATACATGAAACCAATTCTATTATATTCCAAATTTTCTGATCTTTCGAATGCTGCAACTTTCACTGCTCTACGGCGTCTATTTACGGAGTTATGGCCAAATTACTAATTTCAATATTCTCGACCGGATTACTCCTTCCACGATTTGTCCACATACATGAAATCAATTCTATTACATTCCAAATTTTCTGATCTTTCGAATGCTTTAACTTTCACTGCTCTACGGCTTCTATTTACGGAGTTATGGCCAAATTACTAATTTCACTATTCTCGACCCGATTACTCCTTCCACGATTTGTCCACATACATGAAATCAACTATATTATATTCTAAATGTTCTGATCTTTCGAATGCTGCAACTTTCACTGCTCTACGGCGTCTATTTACCGAGTTATGACCAATTTACTAATTTCAATATTCACTGCTCTACGGCGTCTATTTACGGAGTTATGGCCAAATTACTAATTTCAATATTCTCGACCGGATTACTCCTTCCACGATTTGTCCACATACATGAAATCAACTATATTATATTCTAAATGTTCTGATCTTTCGAATGCTTTAACTTTCACTGCTCTACGGCTTCTATTTACGGAGTTATGGCCAAATTACTAATTTCAATATTCACTGCTCTACGGCTTCTATTTACAGAGTTATGGCCAAATTACTAATTTCAATATTCTCGACCCGATTACTCCTTCCACGATTTGTCCACATACATGAAATCAACTATATTATATTCTAAATGTTCTGATCTTTCGAATGCTGCAACTTTCACTGCTCTACGGCGTCTATTTACCGAGTTATGACCAATTTACTAATTTCAATATTCACTGATCTACGGCTTCTATTTACGGAGTTATGGCCAAATTACTAATTTCAATATTCTCGACCCGAATACTCCTTCCACGATTTGTCCACATACATGAAATCAACTATATTATATTCTAAATGTTCTGATCTTTCGAATGCTGCAACTTTCACTGCTCTACGGCGTCTATTTACCGAGTTATGGCCAATTTACTAATTTCAATATTCACTGCTCTACGGCGTCTATTTACCGAGTTATAGCCAAATTACTAATTTCAATATTCTCGACCCGATTACTCCTTCCACGATTTGTCCACATACATGAAATCAACTATATTATATTCTAAATGTTCTGATCTTTCGAATGCTGAAACTTTCACTGCTCTACGGCGTCTATTTACCGAGTTATGGCCAATTTACTAAGTTCAATATTCACTGCTCTACGGCGTCTATTTACCGAGTTATAGCCAAATTACTAATTTCAATATTCTCGACCCGATTACTCCTTCCACGATTTGTCCACATATCAGCAAAATTAAAGCATATAAACAAAATACATCTACTTACTTGCCTTCCATTTAATTACAAGCCTTTATATCCTTTTATAAAATTTTGCCAATCAACTGTGTTTAGAAACTTTTAACCTTTTATATCTATATATATTTTTTTTTTGTTTAATCCAAAAATGAACAACAAATAAACAAATGAGCAAGTAGACACGTTCGTTTGTTTTTAAAACAAACATTTCCAGAGCAAAAAGAAAACATCAGCAAATTTAGCAAAGGGCAGCAAGCACAAACAAACATAAATAACAACATCCCTAAACACACTTAGTTCACATTAAGTTTGTTGTCCTTTTAATTACCCCAAGAACACTTTTTAAAACAACATTTTAAATGCTATCAAGATAATTTGTTTTCTTATTTAGTCAGCATCAATAACTTTTTCAGAATCGTATTAATATTTAAAATGTCAATACAAATTTACTGAATGGATGTAGAAAATTCAAGGACAAAGTGTGTGCGATGACATGCTCTCTGCTTGACATTTAATCAGACGTTGTAATTATTGTACGTGAAAGTAAGGTAATTTCTAGTAGAGTTCCTTTTCTCTTTTGCTTTACGAAAATTTTGTAAATTAAAAGAAAATATTTTGTATTTGTATAGATGTAATTTTAATATTCGAATTGTAGCCAAATATACGTTTTCAACAACACAAGGATTTTAATGTCCGATATACAGGTGGTGGAAGCGAAAAAGAAATGAAGTTGTTTTTGATGAATTGGCTTTGAGAGGCTTAGAAAAATTTTAGCTTGAATTCACAAAAACGATTTTCAACTAATTTTATTAGTAATGTAGTCTATCATAACCTTGGCATGTTAATTAAAAGTTAAAAAAGCTTTAAGGTATAAAATTCTTTATCATTGTTAAATTTAAATATAAAATAAATGGAATCTGAAGACTGTAAACCAAAAAAGAATCGAATGCAAGTACGAAATTGAAATCATTCCGATCGGAATGTGTGACATATCTGATCATTTATTCAGAACTAGATATATCCGGTGCGCTTCGCTACCCCGTCGTTATAAAATAAAATTCCTATTGTGAAAATTTAATGACGATCGGTCCAGTAGTTAAGACTATATTACGATTTTTCATTTTCCTAAAAAGGGGCGAGGTCCCACCCACTTTTCCCCTGGTACGTGTTCAAAATTATGCCAATTCCATATGTACCAAATATCATCGACGTAGGTCAAAAAATGCCCAAAATATGGCGATTTAAATTTTTGGGTTATATGGGCGGTGCCACGCCTCTTTGTCTAATCAAAACTTCATATAGCCTATTATTCCTTCCAGAGTCACAATAACATGCTGTGAAAATTTTAGAAAGATCGGTCCAAGGGTTTGGTTTTCCTAAAAAGGGGCGAAGTCCCACTACTTTTCCCCTGGTACGTGTTCAAAATTATGCCAATTCCATATGTACCAAATATCATCGACGTAGGTCAAAAAATGCCCAAAATATGGCGATTTAAATTTTTGGGTTAAATGGGCGGTGCCACGCCTCTTTGTCCAATCAAATCTTCATATAGCCTATTTTTCCTTCCAGAGTCACAATAACATGATGTGAAAATTTCAAAAAGATCGGTCCAAGGGCTTGGTTTTCCTAAAAAGGGGCGTGGTCCCACCCACTTTTCCCCTGGTAAGTGTTCAAAATTATGCCAATTCCATATGTACCAAATATCATCGACGTAGGTCAAAAAATGCCCAAAATATGGCGATTTAAATTTTTGGGTTATATGGGCGGTGCCACGCCTCTTTGTCTAATCAAAACTTCATATAGCCTATTATTCCTTCCAGAGTCACAATAACATGCTGTGAAAATTTTAGAAAGATCGGTCCAAGGGTTTGGTTTTCCTAAAAAGGGGCGAAGTCCCACTACTTTTCCCCTGGTACGTGTTCAAAATTATGCCAATTCCATATGTACCAAATATCATCGACGTAGGTCAAAAAATGCCCAAAATATGGCGATTTAAATTTTTGGGTTAAATGGGCGGTGCCACGCCTCTTTGTCCAATCAAAACTTCATATAGCCTATTATTCCTTCCAGAG
Organism: Lypha dubia; assembly: GCA_947311025.1. Classification (NCBI taxonomy): domain Eukaryota; kingdom Metazoa; phylum Arthropoda; class Insecta; order Diptera; family Tachinidae; genus Lypha; species Lypha dubia. Next base: position 84,496,327 of record OX371262.1, on the reverse strand, counting down.
TCACAATAACATGCTGTGAAAATTTTAGAAAGATCGGTCCAAGGGTTTGGTTTTCCTAAAAAGGGGCGAAGTCCCACTACTTTTCCCCTGGTACGTGTTCAAAATTATGCCAATTCCATATGTACCAAATATCATCGACGTAGGTCAAAAAATGCCCAAAATATGGCGATTTAAATTTTTGGGTTAAATGGGCGGTGCCACGCCTCTTTGTCCAATCAAATCTTCATATAGCCTATTTTTCCTTCCAGAGTCACAATAACATGATGTGAAAATTTCAAAAAGATCGGTCCAAGGGCTTGGTTTTCCTAAAAAGGGGCGTGGTCCCACCCACTTTTCCCCTGGTAAGTGTTCAAAATTATGCCAATTCCATATGTACCAAATATCATCGACGTAGGTCAAAAAATGCCCAAAATATGGCGATTTAAATTTTTGGGTTATATGGGCGGTGCCACGCCTCTTTGTCTAATCAAAACTTCATATAGCCTATTATTCCTTCCAGAGTCACAATAACATGCTGTGAAAATTTTAGAAAGATCGGTCCAAGGGTTTGGTTTTCCTAAAAAGGGGCGAAGTCCCACTACTTTTCCCCTGGTACGTGTTCAAAATTATGCCAATTCCATATGTACCAAATATCATCGACGTAGGTCAAAAAATGCCCAAAATATGGCGATTTAAATTTTTGGGTTAAATGGGCGGTGCCACGCCTCTTTGTCTAATCAAATCTTCATATAGCCTATTTTTCCTTCCAGAGTCACAATAACATGATGTGAAAATTTCAAAAAGATCGGTCCAAGGGCTTGGTTTTTCTGAAAAGGGGCGAAGTCCCACCCACTTTTCCCCTGGTAAGTGTTCAAAATTATGCCAATACCATATGTACCAAATATCATCGACGTAGGTCAAAAAATGCCCAAAATATGGCGATTTAAATTTTTGGGTTATATGGGCGGTGCCACGCCTCTTTGTCCAATCAAAACTTCATATAGCCTATGTCACCCGCCTGAATATTCTGAAGATTCCCTGAAAGTTTCATCAAAATCGGTCCAGTAGTTTCGGAGCCTTTTCATTTCAAAAAAAAAAACAAACAAACAAAAAATCAAACCTTTCCTCTTTATAATATTAGAATAGATATAGATACATATGTGAAGTATGATGAATTTTTTTGAAATTTTCCAATAAGATTGGTATGTTTATCATACGCCACGGTATCTATTATTATTCAAGGCGCCATACTTCATCACATTTGCTGCCTGTTTGGGTGGTGTTGGCTGAAGTCGTTAGCGCGTTGACTACATTGTATTAATTGTTGTCGGACTATTAAAGTGATGAAGGCATAGCTTTTTGGTCATTAAAAAATTGTTCCGATAGCGATTGATGCTGTCCGAAGCTACTGTACACAACATAGCCCCCATTCGTTGTTTAGCAGAAACATCGGTGTAATAATCTGGTTTATTATTATAATCACAAATGTGTTGATTATAAAAATGTGAGAGAAAAGAAAAGGGGAATAATTTCTTTCTTTTGGTGGCTTATTTAAATCCAGTTGATAAATTACAATTATTGAGTAAGTATGAAAAAGGGGCAGGGTTATAAAGTAGGTATTACAACTGTAGGGTTACAAGAGTGAAAAACGAATGAATATTTTATGTATCTATATATACAGTCGAATTCGGATAAGAGCACGCTGTTTAATAGAAAAAATCGCTTAATTGAAAATAAAAATTATTATATATACAACAAACACCGCATATAAGAAAAAAATATTAATTTAGTGGTGACGAAAAATTTTTTAGTGAACGCTTATTTCAATACAATATAATTCACTATTTATTATTTTCAAATGTCGTTAAAAATGAATTTGAAATTTAAAACAAATCACAAATGTTTTACTTCTAATGCTATATTTTCGTTTTACAGAGCCATTTTGAAGTGAATTCATTTAACTGAAACGTTTTTCACCTATCCAAACCCCTTTTCATCGAAAATCTCGCATAAGCGGAACAAAGTACTAGTATTTTTACAATTTCGCTTAATTTAAGTGTTACCATTTAGTTATATACTATGGTTTTAGCGTTTAATTCAAATTCATATTCATATAGGTATTCATAGCATTAGGTAAGTATACGGTAAGGTAAGTATAATTTAGATAAGTATAATTAAATAATAAGAATAATAAATTGAGGTGTTCAAACTTGTTTGGACAATCGGCGAAGTAAAACAATTAATAAAATGCCTGCTAATTCAGCCTAACAAACTAAATGCGTCTACTTAACACCAGAGGCGCCTCAACACTGCTATAACGCGCAAAGCAGAATTGTAAGAGGGTTAAGTCTTCTAAAACTTTCAACATCTATTTTATCTACTCTATCCCTCTCCCTGATTTCCGGCACAATGAACTGCATACGTAGGGGTCATACCGTGAGTGCTGGTCCTAATTAAAAAAAAAAAAAGACGATTGATGGCGTTTAAAAATTTTCATTTGTCTATTAATGCAGAAATTAAATACAAAAAAAAAATATTATTGTTTTTAACATTTAAATGACGATTGTAAATTCGTGTGAATGTAACAACTTTTTCCTAAGATCAAAATCTATATAAAATATTTATTTATTTCATTAAATATTTTTCACGTCGGATCGTATTTAAGTGTCGTTATATTTTTATAAAGTTCTTTGTATATTTAAATGTCATTTGAAGTATTGTGTTTGGTTGATTATTAATGCAGCATTATGTGATAATATTTTATATACAACACTTTGTGTATTTCTATCATATTATACCCCATTAATGTTTCCCTAATGAATTGATTTGACATTTTTAATGACAACAAACACAAGAGCAAAGTATCTGGCATTCATTGAGTCACAATAACGATGCGGAACGCAATGAAACCCAGCATATTAAAAAAAACACATAAAGTGGCTAAAGCATTCATTTACTCAGCCAAATCGAGCAGCCAACCATTCATGACTGATGTCAATGAAAAAGAAGTTAAAGTAAACAACATTTTCATCAACATATTCATTCTTTTCAAAGTGTCTGTAGGATTTTTATTTCTTCAGCTTTGTTTTTATACATTTTTCTTTTATATTTTTTTTTTTGTTTAATTTTTTTCTGCTTTCTTTGCTGTGGTAAGTGTAAAGTAACACTTCTATACCAACGCCAACATAAAAATAATATGACAAAGTTTCAAAGGGGACCATAAATTTAATTGCAATTTTCTGCTTAAGTAGGCACAGTTAAAATTTTTTTTCATTGTTTTAATGATGTTTAACTGCCCTCGAAGTAAAAAAAAAAAATAAAGAAAAAAAGAATATGTCGGGCATACCAGCAATATTTGCTTGGAGTAATAATAGATCAAATAATTTAAAGTGTCCATGTTGAAATTTTTATTTACACTATACTCTTTTTTAAATCATATATTGTGATGATATTAAAAAAAACAACTGGTTGGAGCCAAACAGGATTAATTTAAAAAAAAATTCCAGTTTTGTTTACGAAGATTTTGTCGTTATTCTTAAATTATTGTGTGAATATGAACCGACCGATGTGTCTTTAAAAAGCGATGGGCTGTTTTTTTAAATAGCGTTACGCAATTTGCCATTATCAAATAATTGCTGTCCAATAACTTTTTTGTATTTGCACTTGAAAAATTGCTTCGAATGTTTCGTATATTTTCTGAAAGAATTAAATGATTATAGAGACATTGCTATTGGAATTAAAACAAAATCTAATTATATTAAGTATTAATTTTCCACAGCATTAAGTTGAAATTATGAGGAAAGTTTCATAGATGCCTTGCAACATATACTGTATCCCATGCAGTATGTAGGAAACACATCTGCTTAACACACTACCTTTCGGCGAGCGTCATTACCAGTGAGCATCAATATTTTATGGTCACCAGCAACAATAATTTAAATGTAATCGAAATAAAAAATTTATCTGCCAAATCTGAATAACAGTTCGATCAGAATGTTATTTCTAAAAATGTTTACACGCAACTATAGTTTGTTTGGCACAACAATACATTGTTCCAGATGTAGTTGCAGTAAACAAATTACACCTATGACGTTTTTCAAGCTCGTTTTTAAACGGTGGGTGGATACGGAACTAAAAATCGAGTAATTCGGAACAACTGCATATATATTTACTGTGTAAAATACGAAAAAATTCATCATAAAAAAAAAATCAAATAATGATAGGGGATCTTCAGCTAGTATGATTGCAGCTGTCGTTGTGGCATTGAGGTCTAAGCGGTAAACAACTCTGATGATGAGAGTGTGCTTAGTCTCGAAACATCATGATGTCAGTTCAACCCTCCGTGCAGTCTAATTTTTCTTTGCCTGTTCAATTATTACGAGCTTCTAGATTTTTCTTTTTAATAAAATTAATAATTTTATTAATAAAAAAATATTAAATTTAGAGAAAACGAACTTAAGCCTGACATATAATTTCTTTGATTAAAATCTTTTGCTTAAAATGTTCTCTAGGTTTCATATTGAAAATATTTGATTATTATATTTATATCCCAGCAATCATTATATGCAATTCATTGGTGTTTCATCAGTAGACTTCAACCATACTTTTGAAAATTTTCAAACAAATTATAACAAAATCTGGCAAAAATAAAATACACCATGTACATAGAACTGTGTCTGTAATAACATACATATTTAAAAAAAGCAACTTTAATTTGTTTGCCACAACAATAGATTATTTTAGGAAACATAATATAGTTCTGGGAACCAAACTATAATCATGACTTTTTTTTTTTGCAGATATATGTAAGTATAAGAAGAGTAACATAAAAATGACAGTCGTATTAGGTATGCATGTATGAGTGTTTAAGAAAAATACCAAAAAAATATTATTTCTTTCACAAAAAACCACAACCTCAAATGTTTCATGTTTAAAACATGAAATGGATATTTAAAAAGTAACACCATCAGTTAAAAAGTTACAAAACCAAAAAAAAAACAAAAAACAACAACATTCAAACTCTTCTAACAAACCGAAATAATCATCATTCGAGTATAATTCTGGGTGTTGGAAATTGGTGATGATTACAATACAACTTATGTCGATGATTATGATGATGATGACGATGATGACACAAATGTACGAGTATTTTCTGCTGTCTATATTTGCTGTTATTTGGTCTTTTTTCTATCTTATCATACAGTCAGTTAACTTGTTGTTTTTTGTTTTTTTACACGATGTCATCAAAAATGCACATTCATCATTTTTCCCTTTGATAAAGTACGTTAAAATTATTGCGTTCAAGTAAAAAAGAAAGAATATCATAATAGGAAAAGAGGAAAAAAAATATATAGATTTTATCATGTTTGTTGGTAAATGCAACAGTATTTTGTTTTACTTTATACTATATTTTTTTCCACTACTCAATTTCTAGTAATGTTACTGAATGTCTGGCACAGTGGGTCTATTTTCTTAGTGCATTTGTAAATTCATTAATATTTTTAATTATCTACTACTTATTTCAATATTGTTTCTCTAAAATTAAAAAACAAAATCTGAACATTTAGTGCTATTAAATCGCTCACTATTGTTTTCATTAATGTAATCATGACATGATGCAATGAAAAAAAAAAAACATGATTGGGGCAGTTATAATATAAGAGCAACGTTCTATGACTGCATTACATGTATGGTTAGATTGAAATTGCACTATTATGAAAACAAATTTAATCCATATAATATGTTTGTGTTATTTAATATTAATAATAATGTATTGTAACCTTGTGTTGTATTATATGTAAATATAGTATGATTTAAATTAATTAATTTTATATACAAATTTATCTATCTATTTTTGTTGTTTTTTAACCATATATTTATATTAAAATAAATCATATATTTGAAATGAAAACAAATAAATAAATGAAGACTGCTTGAGAATATCATATATTAGTGAGACTGGTATATTCGGACGTGCCGAATCTTATATACCCTTCACCATTAGCTATAATAATCTAATACGTTTATATTTTTTCATATTTTTGCTAATTTTTCATATTCTAAACAAAGTTTTTCAATTTTACAATTCCTGGCAACTTTTATCCCTGAACCAAAAGGACGTTTAAACGAAAATTAAAGATTATCTAATTTTTAAGTAAATATACACAGATTCCAGAAGTGGTTAGCGCGTTGACTACTAAGCAAACAATGACTTGGGCCGGCCTGTTCATTCCCTGGCCATAGTAAGTCAATCAACATCCTTAATTTCTCTAATGTACATTAGTTATACATTGTATTAACTGTTGTCGGACTATTTAAGTGATGAAGGCATAGCACTGGTCACTAAAAACCTGTTCCGACAGCGATTGATACTTTTCCAAGCTATTGTAGACAACAGCCCCCTCTTTATCGGAAACATCGTCGAAGTAAAACAGTTAATAAAATGCCTGCTAATATAGCTTAACAAAGGTAATGTGTCTACTTAACAACGGAGGCGCCTCAACACTGTTATTAAAAACAGAGTTGTAAAAGAGTTAAGCCTTCTAAATTTTCAAGATCTATGTTCTCCCTGAGTTCCGCCACAATGCACTGCATATGTAGGCGTCATCCCCTGAGTGCGGGTTATAATTAAAAAAAAAGAATACCGTCACATATTCGTATATTTTTTCAAATATCGGAATCTATATTTTTTTTTCTTGCTGATTTTCAATACGAAGTGTCTTAAGACACATCCTTACATTTTAGTCCAAGAGACAAGTCTCCAACTCTTCTCGTGGCTCCAGAAAACCGATTTCACTTACAGACAGACCGACATGACGACATACGGACATGACAACAGACGTACCCATTCAAATTCTCTATGTATAAGGATCCAGAATATATATACTTTGTGCGTCTCATATGATTATTGTGGAAATTACACACGGAATGACAAACCTATGAATACCCTTATCAGTTTTGGCGAAGGATGTAGAAACAAAAAGAAAATCATTCAAACAACGAAGACAACTAAATTTGGTGTTTTTGTGAAGCAGAAAGAAGCTCAAGTAAGTTCTAGTTCTAATACTACAGTTGCATTTGAAATATACTGTCACTGTGATCCAAAATTGTTTAATACAATTTATTGTTAAAGACAACCATATAAAATATTTTATAAATCCATTAATATGATAATTAAATTAAAACATATGTTTGCTTATCATAAAATTGTAAAATTTCACATAGTAATAAAATAGTAACAAGAATTTATATGTTACAAAGTATATGAGAAATAATGACATTGTTGGCGTAACCATATTTTAACTTTGCCTGCAGTTATAAGAAACATACGAAAAATCGATCTATAAATTCCCGATTTAATATAGTCGTATAATATTATTAACCGCTTAGCCATTGTGCGACACAAGCTGTCTGCTTAAATATGGAACAATTCAACACTCTTTTATAGCACCATGTTGCGAAATACATGACCGTTAAAAATATTTCCTTTTTTTTCCATATAAAAAAAAAAAGAAACAAAAAAGAACAAAAAGTGAAAAAATATGATAAAGTTTAATTTTTATCTATCTGTATACATAAAAGCAACTAGCTGAGTAAGTTTAATGTGTTCGGATGATGCTTTAAATGTGCAGACATGACAAAAAATATTAAATACAACAGCAGCAACTTTAACAAAAACAAGAACAGAAGCAAACATTTATTTGTAATTTTGTACAAATGTATAGTGAGCTTTGGGAAAGTGTATGAGTACTTTATGAGAAAATGAAGTAGAAAAAGTGAAGGTAGGTAAAGATGTGAAATTTTGTTTACAAGTGCTGGCAAAGAATTTCACGTTTTACACATTTATTTTATAAAATTTATATGCATGTTTAAATGTTTTATACTTAAACCCTGTCATACATACATACAAACATATTTGTACAACGAAAGACTTTTGCTACTCAAACATTTTATAATAAGGACACCAACACCAACCAACATTATTATGAAGACTTTGTAGGTTGCTGATTATTGACATGCATGACGTTTACAAAGTACGAGAGATTAAGAAACAGTTGTGAATAATAATAATAAAAATAGTAAAAATAAAAAGAAAAATATTTATTTAAAATTCTTTAAAATTGCTTAACATTTTTTTTTATATTTCGTATACGATAAATAAAGATTTATCACTGTTGTAACACGTTTTCAAAACGTGTGCTTTTTTTATTTACTTACAAAAGAATGGCTTTTTTGTTCTTTGAAAAATTGCAGATGATAGAAGTGTAAAGTTAAAATTATTAGAAAGAAATATTTTTATTTACAATTCGCAAAGTTGTATAGAAAACAGATTTAAAATATTTTAGCAATAAATTTGTGATTCGTGATAAATTTTTGGATATTTAAAATTAATCCACAATGAAAAACAAAAATTTATTTTATTATTAAGACTTTTTAGATCATTAATTGAATTATAAGGATATAATTGAACTTTAACAGCCATGTTACAGAAATCAATGCCGATCGAAAAAACCCCAAAAGGAATTAAATGAATGGCTGAACGATAAGAAATTCATTTGTAGTAAACAGTGTAGCCAGATGTGGGGATTTCTCCCCAAATTGGGGATTTTAGCTGGTTTTTGAGGACAGATTATCGTGGGGAGGGATTTGGGGATTTTTCATTTTCAGTATACGGTTTTTATAACAATTTGTTCAAAATTCTTAAAACGAGAATTTATTTAATTCGATATTGCCAAAATGGATGTAGTAATTGACAATAAGGATAGAATGTTCAAAGGAATTAGAAGCAAAAGGAGTTCAAACAAATTTTTTTAGATTATTTAACTGCAAAATATATGCTTAAAATATTCACTGAGAATATGGAAAATTTTGAGTTTTTTATAAATTTACAACTCGAAATCATAGAAAAAAGAATAAATTTTATTCCGTGTATGGAATTTTAAAATATTCTATGGATTCAAATTTCCATTGAGCACATACGAATGCATTAACTTAAATAAATGTATGTAATAATATTAATAAAAATTGTTTTTATGATGCTTAATATACATATCTTTACTGGGGACAAAATTGGTGATTTCCAGTTTTAAAATGGGGATTTTTGGGGACAACACTCTTTAATTTGGGGACATTAGACAATATTTACCTGGCTACACTGGTAGTAAACAGTAAAAAGCAAGCACACTTTTAGGAGTGTCATGGTAATAAGCTTTAAACGTTAATAGATCAGTTTAATATTAGCTTTGCTAGTAAAAATAATTTAAGCAAAAGCCTATGGGTCTAGAAAATTTTACCACTGCAAAATCAAAATACAAAATAAACGGAATGTGAACAATTTAAATCAAAAATGGGTATAAAGTACGGAAAATTAATTGATGCTTAAAAATTATAAATTCTTGTACCTGAAAATTTCGTAATAATCGTTTAAGTCGAAAAATTTGAATATTAATGTTTAATACTTTTGGGTGCGGCACTGCCCACTTTTTCAACCAAAGTATTTTAATGTCCATAATGTACGTGATATGTTTCATAAGAACTGGTTTAGTAGAAGTTTATGTCCGCTCAAGCATACATTTTTTAAACAAACCCGGTACTTTCATGATTTTGTTTAATTTAAAAAATTCTTAATATTAAAATCATTCAATTAATATGAATAACAAGAGCTTGGTTGGTGTTGGCTGAAGTGATTAGCGCGTTGACTTCAAATCAAACTATGACTAAGAATAAATATATGTTCAATCTCTGAACAAAACAAATCATGAACAACGCGTTTTTCTCTAATGTGCATGAATGCTAGTAATGATATGTGACCTTCTCCGAGAAAAGGGACCTAGTGTGTGAAAATGAAGTTTTGAGAAAAACGCATTTAAACTCATTTCATCTTATTTTAGGTACCAGAATCCACTCTTAAGTTCAAAACCGTTTTTTGAAACACTAGCTCCCTTTTTTCGGAGAAGGTCACATATAAAAAAAAAGTAGAAACCCTTTTAACAACAAAACTGTTACTTTTCAGCGCAGAAATAGTAAATTAAGAGAGGTTGAAATATTTAGTAAATATTCAGACTTCAAGGATTTTGTGATAAACGAAATATTTATTTAATTTTTAAACTTAATAAGAGAATTAACAAAATTTCTCGTATTCTCTTTCGTTAAACGAAGCTGTTTATATGATTGGACGTTTCTACTCAATAATCACCATATTGATAAGTGGTAAAATATTAACAAACAATGAAACCATTACTGATAGTTTCTGCTAATCATGGAAGATAATCTAATATTTTTCTGCAAATATCAAACTATAAATTCAAACCGTAACGAGAAATTTTAAATCAAGTAAAAAAAAAAGACAATTAACTTAATTACAAAAATCACTGGCAAATGATGGCCATTAAATATTTACATTGCCCTCATTATTGGAAAAGTGTCATACCTCATAAAATTAAAATTAAACAAATTTAATTTAAATAACTAAAATTTTATCATAAATTTTATTTGTCATACCTTCGACTTGATTGAAATATACAGAAAAAACTTAAAATTTATATATGTTTAGATAGTACTATATCGCCTTCATTTCTATTTTCCATAATAAATGTCCTTTTAAATATTCGAATATAAAGGCCAACAGCTTTAATGTGGTGTTAAAATAATTTATTTATTTCATTGATTTTGTAAAATTTCTGTTACTAATTGACCTGAATAAATATCAATAGTAGTAGATTTACTTTTATACCATTTACCTTCAAAACAAACTAACTAACTCAGCAACATAGAAAGTAGAAAGCACAACAAATATGTACATAATAATGCAAAAAAGGAAAATTGAAATGAAAAGGTTTTATTTTTAACAACAATTTTCCATTAAAAAAACCCTTCAACAGCTTAGCACAATAATGGGAAAAATGTAATGACCATAACACACAACTACATACATACTCCTATGTATGTATACTGACTACTAACTAAAATGTGAAGGAAAAAACTAAATATTCCTATTACTATTTTCAATATTAATTCACTTAAAGAGTGAAAAACATTTCAATCTAACTTTTATTTTCTCTTACTTGTGCCTGGTATAGTTATCAAATTTTACTGGTTTCGAGTATTTAAGGAATTTTTGTATTAACACATTTTTATCATTAGATAAAATTGCAATACTAATTTGAAAAAGAGACAGGCATGCAAAACAGTACATAGGATTCCCATGTAATAAATAATGTAAAAACAATTTGTTAATTTCTTGCAATTCTAATTAGAAATTGATCTACATTCCAAAAAAATAAAATAAATCAACCAATTAACCACCCATAGTGAACACTGTTATCGCAAAAAATCTTAAAACCTTAACAAAATGACAGGATTAAGTTTAGTTCAACAATTGCAAGCACATACATACATTGTTGTAAAATGAATATAAGTACATATCCGGTCTCTCATATGTATGATCTAACCATACGAGCATTAGGATGGTCCCCAAAAAAAAAAAATTTTCCATTATTTTCTTATTTTATTTAAAGTAAATTCGATTATTTTTATGTCTCTTTTCTGCGTACACTGAAAAAATAACGCTTTTTAATTTTATCCTTCAAACATTCATAAACAACAGAAAACATTGCACTACAGTGACAAAAGAGTTTTTGTTCGAATATAAAAAAAAAGTTCAAAAGAATATGGCTTCAATTTGTTTATAATTAAGTTGAGTGATGTTTAATCAATGAAATTATAATTATTTGAAATGAAAAACACTAGAATAAAGCTCAACTTGAACAAAATAGACTTTGAAAAATAAGTAAAAAGTTCCAACCCATTAAAATGATAAAGCTGTAGTGTAAAAACTTTCATGTGACGCAGAAGATTCAATTAATGATAGGGGATCTTTAACTAGTATGATTGCAGATACCGTGATGGCAGTGAGGGCTAAGTGGTTAGTCTCGAAACATCATGATGTCAGTTCAACCCTCCGTGCTGTCTAATTTTTATTTGCCTATTCAATTATTACGAGCTTCTAGATTTGTCTTTCTAATAAAAATAGTAATTTAATTTATAAAAAAATTAAATTTAGAGAAAACGAACTTATGCCTGAAAAATAATAATTTCTTTGATTAAAATATTCTCTATTTCTCTTCAGAAAAAGTTTCGTTGCACCGATTAGATAACAGCATTTACAGGGGAAAACAAAGCATCGAGAAGCGATTAGCAACATCAAAAATCACATAGCAAAGAACTGAGGCACTATACAATTTTTCTTGGCCACGGCAGATGGTGCCCCATGACAAAATTTTTACACATTTTTGAATTAACACTCCACAAGTTTTTAGTACATAATTTCGTATAGTTTCTGTAAGAATTGCATTCACGATTTACAACATCCAGTTTGAACTTAAACTAAGTAAAATTTCCCAAATTTGCAGCGTGCAAATAATAATAGTCGTAGATATTAAAATTAGAAACAAATAATTAAACTTTAAGTAAAGTAAACAAACTGAGGTACTTCTTTTTTTTTTTTTTTTTTTTTTGTTAATTAGGACCAGCACTCAGAGAATGACCTCTCCGTATGCAGTGTACTGTGCCGGAACTCAGGGAGAGGGATAGGGTAGAGAAGATAGATGTTGGAAATTTAGAAGACAATTTGTTAGCATCTTCAGGAAAATTTTATAAATAAATAATTTTATAAAATTTTCCTGAAGATGCTAACAAATTGTTAGCGAAATATCGAAAATAAATATAAATACAAACAACAATATTTATATATTAAATCAAAAGACCTATTGCTTAAATAAACATTCTAATAAATATAAAGAAAAGGTCAAATAAAATAGAAAATAAATATTCTTTCAGTGTAAACGCGTAAAATATTAGACAAATTTTAAGCGAATAAAAATAATGCATACTATGTACAAGTGCTCTGTTAATAATATTATATAAATATAAAGTAATAGTGCTATATTCGGCATTGCCGAATCTTATACACCCTTCATGTATACATAACATACTATATGACTTCTTTATTATTTGCTCAATTTTAATACGACTCGCCTTACGACAAATCCTGGCACATCAGTCGCACACACAAGCCTCTAACTCCTCTGTTGGCTTCAGGAAAATCATTTTTATGTACAAACAGACCGAAAAACGGACAGAGGGATAAACTGACGGATGGATATGACTTATTCAATTTCTTTATAAATCCCGAAGAACAAACTTCCAAATCCTTTTACCACTTTTTGTGAAGAGTATAATTACAACTCATGTAAAAGAAATTCGAGCTCTCAAAATTCTATATAAGCATATTCTATTCAATATAATTTCAATCATAATGATACGCCCTAATGTACAACTAAAACAACAAGTTATTGGTAAAATTTTATAAAATCTGATATTAAACAACATATATTCGTTTTTGAATTTTTACATTCATTTCTATAGTCGTTTGTTCGCATATAAAATACATTTCGATGTACAAACAGTTTGATGGTCAAATATGTTGGCAAAAAAATATTTTATCACAAAAAAAAAAACTTTTAATTGTTTGTGGAAAATAAAAACGAAATAAACAAAAAATATATATATTTTAAGCAAACACTTTCACAGTTCCAATTAAAATAAAAATAACGAGTCATTGAATTTTTAGGTGGAAGTAACCGTTTGACTTGGCAAAAGGGATGGATGAAAGCTATTCAAACTTTCAGGTCAGGAAATAAAATTCAACAAAAGTAAGAGTTGTAACACAAAACAATTATTTTGTTGCACCAACTCGAATTGATGCCGTTGTTGAAATCTCTGCGAAATGTTCATGAAATTTTCATCCAATAAATAAATGCTCTTATAAAGAATTACACTAGAAAATTCTTTAAAATAAATTAGAAATTATTATCGTTAGGCTTAAGTTCAGTTTTATTGAATTAATGAAAATTCAAATTACTATGAGTTTTCTGTTCTCGTATTCTATTTCTGTTGAAAACTTGGTTAATTAGTTGATATTCTTCCCAATTAGTTTCCACTTTACGAAAATTGTAAAGATGGACAAATGAACGCTGATGAGAGGTGTAGCGGCCTTGAAATCGGTATACTGATACGTTCTGCTAATCTGATTGCATATGCTAAGGTTTTTCAAAAATAGCAAAACTCATAGTAAAACTGAACTTAAGCCTAACAATAATAATTTCTAATTTATACATTATTACAGCTCAAATAATAATTACATTTATTCGTAATCTATATATATATATATATATATATATATATATATATATATATATATATATATATATAAGTTGTCCTATGTTCGTGATTTTATAACTCCATAACTACTCAACCGATTTTCAAACGTGCGTTGTAAAGGTCTACTTCCATCAGTGGTTTATGTGATGTTTGCATGAAATCGGCCCTGTGGTTCCGGAGATATGGTATTTAGATTTTCCTATATATTTCCATACAAATACATATTCATATCCCGTGCTTTATAGGAGGCCAAACCCTTGGATAATAGGCTATATGAAGTTTTGATTTGACAAAGGGGCGTGGCACCGCCCATATAACCCAAAAATTTATCGCTATATTTTGGGCCTTTTTTGACCCACGTCTTTGATATTTGGTACATATGGTATTGGCATAATTAGGAATACGTACCAGGAAAATTAAAAATCGTAATATATCCTAAAGCATTGCAATAATTAAATTAAATCTAAATAAATACATTTTTGTAAATATATATATACTTTTAATTTTATTTTATAACGAGTGGGTAGCGAAGCACATCGGGTTCAGCTAGTAATAATATAAAATTCTATAAAATTTGAAATATATTGATTCAATATGGCTTTAATACTGTTCACAGCAATGGTATGAGTTTAGGATCGCCAGTTTGATCATTTAAATTAAATTATTAAAATCGTGTCAATTTCGAGTGACTGGATTTGTGTTCAATTCAAGTGTCGTTTTGCATACCATGTTTTTACTTTTTGAAAGGCCTGCATTTTTTAAATTTTTTTTTTTTTTTTTTGTGAAATCCTTAAAATGTTTTCTCTACGTCACGATAAAGAAGTTTTAGAAGTCAAGCAAGATTGAATTTTCCCATTGGAAAAGCAGTGGTCCAAATTATATAAAAGGAAACGACTAAAACTCTTCGAGCTCTAATATAATTCGAATTTTTTATCAGATTAAAAATAAAAGGTTGTTAAAACTTTTAACTTTTAATAAACACGAAGTGATCCACTTTTCTGTTTGGCACCCTCAGATCTATAGGGTGTTTTTTATAGAGTGACTCAATTTTAAATCATAATAAAACAAGGAAATATATATTTAATATCAATAATACGGGCTTTATTGGCACCACGGCTGGCGCAAAGAAAGCGCAATCTGGAACACCAATTTTCAACAACTTTTCGTAGCATGTGCGCCCGTATTTCTCGGATAACTCTTCGACTGTTGATTTTCAGGTGTTCAATTGTTTGTGGTTTATCGACGTAGACAAGAGACTTAACAAAAGCCCAAAGAAAATAATCTAATGGAGTTAAATCACACGATCTTGGTGGCCAATTAATTGGGTGATTACGAGAAATTATTTTTCATCAAAAGTTTCTTTGAGTAAATCAATTATAGCGCCCGCTGCACGATGAGTTTGACGAATATAACAATTATTTTGATTAAAAATTTCAATAATTTGCACGCGCTGTTCTGCTATAAGTCGATTCATAATGAAATTTCAAAGCAAACTAAACAAAAAGCAACTATCAGGTGTTAAGTGGGTGCTCAAATAAAGCAGTGATGCCAACTGAAAGTTGTGACACTCTATAAAAAACACCCTTTATAAATTTATGCCCATAGCACCTCCTTCAATGCCATGATAAATTTCATTGGAATCGAACTGCACACTTAGAAACTAAAACGGATCCCAATCTAAAAATTTATATTATTTTACATTTTTAATCAGAAGTATTTTAAAATCTGTATTGAGCCGTATACATACATACTTATATACATACATACGTACGTCGATTCACCGATATAAATCATAAGAACTTTTAAATCCTTAAGCACGAAAATCATCAATTCATAAGGCTTTTGATGAAGGAAAAAATATAAAAGAATATTTAAAGATTTTCGCTGACATGGTGCAACATCCTTCCTATTTAAATATGAATACATACATATTTATAAACATATATTTAATATAAATACATACACACGCTCTCGTTTTATATTTTATACAACTTCAATGCTTTGTTGCATGAAACTTTAATATGAAAGAATCAATATAAAATGTAAATAAAAGAGTCTGGACTGAATCTTTTAGAATAAAAATGCCGTATACAATTATATACATTCATATGTATATTCCAAAATGTGAATATATGCATACATATGTAATTGTTACTTGAGTCGTCTGCCTGTTTTGTAGGTTTGTGTGACAGTCATCACAAGTAATAAAAAAAAAACATCCGCTTACAGTTAAGGATTTTACTATTCAATTTATTGGATATGTCTGTGTGCATGTGAATGTATTCAATATATCTATAGTGTCTAAAGATATTTTTTGTTGCATATGGAAGATTCTATTTATAGAAATCTTCTTTACAATTCATATAAAATCCTTCAAAGTGAATTTTGTAATATCGTATAAATCCTCCAATGACTTCAATGATGACAAAAAACAATAACAATAAGAAAATACTAAAAATAAATGGTTTAATTAATGAAAATATCTACATTGTACATACATACATATTTACATCTTTTTTCATTTATTAAGTTTTGCGATTGCAAGCAAATTTTCATTCACAATAATGCAGGATGTCACAAGTCCACAAAATTCATACCGATTTAAGTTTAGATCTTTTCAATCATAATTTTCGAGAATATACGAGTATTCAATAAAATTTTTAAAAAACTATGTATCGAAAACAAAAATCACACAAAATAAGTATCGTGAGTTGTTATTTATAATTTAAGAAAATCGTTCTTTAGAGCATTTCCTTAATTTTTCTTCTGCAAAATTTTTGCACAAAATTTTATATGATCACTTTCAAAGAGTCATTTCAATTCTATCACCACCATTTTCGCAAAGATTAACAATTATTTTTTAGTGCAATTAAGCAACAAAAAACGAACGGCTAATAAAAGTCAAGAGCTTTTTCTATTGTGTATCATTTTTTTTAAATCCTCTTTTCTTTTCGAAAAAAAAATTAATTTAGCTTTTAGTCCATTGACCGCCGTTTTATATTCTGTTGCATTGTGGATGTTGCATTATGGATTTCGTTAAGTTTTAAAAAACTTTAAACACAACCAAAAGTCATGTCTGCTAACTGTGAAACATACTTATACGAACACACACACACACACATACAACACAAACAAATATATATGTACGTGATGTTGCAATTATTCTGCATTTCTAGTTGTCTGTAAAAGGTTCTACTTTATTAAATTTGTTATATTTTTTTTTTCAAATATATTTTCAGTTTGTCTCTCTAGACTTAATGTCGCGTCATTGTCATATTGTCTACACGATTTTAATCCTGAATATTTTCAAAAATTTAATATATTTAGTTTGACAATTAATTTCTTCGTTTGTATACTTTTACACAAAATTCAAAGTTTTCACTTAATACGCTGTCTCATACACCATGCCACAAAAAAAAAAGTTTTAAATGGTGTTTTTTGTAGAGTGACACAAGTTTAAATCATAATAAAACAAGGAACTATATTTTTAATATCAATGAAACGGGCTTTAATGGAAAGAAAATTTTATGAAATTAATGTTTGAATATGATTTCTGCCACGGTCGCCACGGCTGGCGCGTAGAGGGCGCAATCTGGAATACGGCTAACTCTTCAAATGTAGATTTCAAGGTGTGACATAACCCCAAAGAAAATAATCTTAAGGGGGTGGTAAATCACACGAAATCACACGAAATTACATGAAATTATTTTTTCATCAAAAGTTTCTTTGAGTAAATCAATTGTAGCGCCCGCTGCACGATGAGTTTGACGTATAGAACAATTATTTTGATTAAAAATTTCAAAAATTGGCGTGGCGCACATGACGAAATTTTTACTCATTTTGGGATAAACACTGATCTTGTTTTTAGTAAATATTTTTCTAGTTTTTAGTAAATATTTCCTGTTAAAGATGAAATTTGTATTTCCTAACATAAAGGAAAATTTTACAGAGTTTCTGTAAAAAATGCCATTAGCGCCATACGAGAACCAATATGAACTCAAATTAAGTAAAATTTCCAAAAATTTTAGTGCATTATTTTTTTGAGTGTACACACACATAAAAAGAAAACTTGTATCAAATTCAATTATTTTAGTGTTATTTAGAACGGCGAATTGTGATTAAAGATTTGAGTCTACTTGAATCAATCCTCAACGAGACTAAACACTTTTCCAGCTGCTGGTGTTGTTCAATACCAGAAATAAACCGATATAGTATGAATTTTTTTCTTAGCTTTTATTTGTCAATTTTATTATTTTAATGTTTAAGTTGTGAATTTTTTATTCGAACTGAGTGATATTTAATCTTTCTAATTTAAATAATAATTTAATTTATAACAAAATTATATTTAGAGAAAACGAACTTAAGCCGGAAAAATTAAAAATTTCTTTGATTATTTTAATGTTTTTTTTTTTGTTTTACAGTGTAATTAGAACATTTTTGGAAACAGTGTAAAAATTGAATGAAGTACATGGGTTCTTTCAGTTTTTCTATATTTTAACATTAAATGAGATTTGTATTACTTTCTCGTAACAGCACCACCGCTGCTTAAACTATTTTGTAAAATCATTATTTGTACGGCTTATAAAAGTAATTAAAAACTTTATCATAACCGTATCGGACTGTCTGTCTGTCTTTCGTCTGTCCGTTCGAATCTCTATTTTGTATGTGTGTTTGTCTACACCAAATATCTATTAAAAACTGTTGTTTTTAATATTTTTACAACTGCATGTATTCGTGCACTTGTAGAAGTGATGGTGGTGTGTTCTGCAACCAAAAAAAAAAAAAAAAACAAAAAGTACTCATCTAACTCACCACAATGAGTCAACAGAACCAAAAAAATTGTTAAAAACAAACTTTAACTTTATGTTTTTATTTTCATGAGTATTTACAATGAACAAATTTTTTTATTACAATTTTAAATGAAAATGTTTAAAATTTTTGGAGTATATATTTTTTTTTTTTGCTCAGTAAAAAACTACTTTCATCTGCAGAAGTATTTTTAACAATTTAGATTTTTTTCCAAGTGAATTTTTTTCCTCCGCATAGAGATGGAATTGAGAGCACAAATTTTCAATCGTGAACATGCACGCTCGCGAGTGAAATATCCTCGAGTGTTTTCTTATATTTTGAAGCACGATCATGAAATCGTCTTGAGAACTATTTATTGCACATTAGGCTGAAAATCCTTCTGTATTTTATTAAAAAAACTAAAAGAAATTTTAGAATTTTTATTGTATTGGCAAGAATATTGTTATACACGGAACAAAACAAAAATAGAGCCAAACGTCCCTTAATTAATCATTTCCAAGCGGTCTAGAAATTTCGATGTACTGTGATCAATTTAGATTGAATGCATAAGTTCACGTCCAACATCATTATGCATCCAATTGAATGTCGTGTGCATTTGTTTTACCTAAAATCAATTCTGTGGCATGCTTGAATCAATCCCTAATCGGAACTATTAATGCTCAACACAATCGATATGTCAAAATAAAATAATGAAAATTGGTTTTAGTTTTAATTCATAAAAATATATTTGCTTAGCTCTTTTTGATGTTTTTAAACAAAGTACGATTGAGAAAAAAGTATGCTTATTCTAAATTTATATAAAGGGTTTTTCAACAAGAACTTTGTTTTCTAAAACAAAATAAAACAAAAGAAAAAGACATGTGGCACTCGGAGACTGTCGCGGTAAAGCTATTGCATAGCATTCTTCATCAAGTTATACAATTACGTTTTGTTTAATAACTCCGTTTTTATTCTGGCAATACTGTTTGTTAATGAAATCAAAATCAATAGCATATTTTAGGGGTTAACATACATTGGGCGATTTAAATACTTAAAAAAACAAAATACTAAAGAAACAAACTTAGTGTCAGGTATTTTCGGTTCAAAAACAAATTACAGGTTTTTTCATTTCAAAAACAAAAGACCTAAGAAAGAAACGTTTCAAAATTTCTAGATTCGGTCGCCTCAAATCCCGCGATGGAAGCTATGCAATAGCTTAAAATTTAGATGAAGATGATTCATAATTTTATTGTATTACGAATTATGAATAAAAAATTATATCTGGCAAATGTCCACCACTAGAACGATTTGCTTTGACAATGAATTATTCACGCCCATCTTTAGTAACACCTATGCTCGTTTTTTTTTTTTTTTTTTTTTTTTTTTGGTAAAATTGTGTTAGTTTTGCTTGCTGTTTTTTTTTTTGTTTTTTTGTGTCCAACTAGGTAATTGTGTAACAGTGTACTCGTTTTTTTCTAGATACACAACAATTTCATCACCCGCTTGTTCACGAACTGATTCATCCACCGTTTTATTCGTTATAAATTAAATTTCTATTAAAATTTTTATATGTTTTTACAGTTTAATTGTATGTATTTTGTAAATGACGTTACATTGTTAAATTGTTGTTGACATTTGATAATCGTCACTTTGTGTGCTGTAAAAGTAGAAAACAGAACAACAAAAGGACTTTATCACTCTTTTCATTTGTTTGTCGCCAAAACGTAATTAACATTTTAATGGGAATTTTATAGTAAAAAAAATTTGTTTTTTGTTATTTTATATGAAGGCTTGAGAAAAATACAATTTGGTTTTTTTTTATTTCATCAATAACTATTCACAAGTGTTTACAATAACATGAAAAAAACTGCTTTAAAAAAAGTTTTAATTTTGTGAAAGAGTATTGCAAGTTTAGTGTAGTTTCGCTTAAAAATAGTCATTTATTTTATTTGAATTTATTTATTCACAAACATACATCAAAAAATAAGGAATTTCGTGTAAAAGGTAAATTAAGAATTACAAATGAAAAATGGATTATTCTCATTTACCAAAGACACTTAATTACTTTAATTAACATTCTTGATAAAAATTCTTAGGAAACATGATATATTTATGAAGAAAAAGGATAAAAAGATCGAAATTGTAAAATTAGTTGGTGCATTATTTTTTCTCTTCTAATGAAAGACTTTTTGGAATGACACAAATTTTTTTTCTACAGCGCTACAATCAAAAAGATCACAAAATCGGCTCAGCTCTGCGAAAGCTTAAAATTAGACGTATTTTGTTTCAGATATAATTGTCTTATATTTTATTCCGACGTTAGATTGTGGTACCTTTTTGAAAATCAGTCCATAAATAGCAGATTTAAGTATTAATCAATACTTCTGTTCACTATGTGATGATTGTATGATGCCATTAGCAATATCTCGGGTGGACAGCTCGTCCGCCGAATCCAAAGCAGCATTTATGGGATCAAGAAAACTTCTTAAGGAATCATAAAGAAGAATTTGAAAATCTATCCAGTTATGTAGGAGTTACGTGAAACGTAGAATGTCGAGGGGCAACTTCCAATCAGAATTATTAAAAAAACATGTGTGGTGTCGTGGGACACCAGATAGGAACGTAGTTCCTTATTATGAAAATATTGCTATTGTTGCAAAGATATATGAATATTAATATTTTATTTGTATAGGGGGTGCCCGTTCCCTTCGTCCTACAGCCCCAAAAATTTTCTGGAAGTTGTATCTTGTTTTTGAAGTAACACACGCCGAATTTCAACAAATTCCGTGCATTAGTTGCACAGATATATATGAATATTAAAATCTTATTTGTATGGGCGGTGCCCCTCCCCCTTCCAATATTAAAAAAAGTAGCCTTTTTTACTTTCCCGGTGATCAGTAATATGGTTACGAAATTTCGAGACGATCGGTCTTATCGTTTGGCGTCCTATAAGGAAACAAACAAAAATCTTACGCTAGGGATGTTCTTGCCGGCTAGAGTACCTCTCCGCAACGCTCCATAAGGAACTTTGTTCCAAAAAACATGGCACCAAACTACAAGCTAATACTTTCAAACAAACAAAGAATTTATTTTTGTAGGACCAGCACTCAGGGGTGACCCTTACTCATGCAATTCATTACAGCAAAACTAACGGAAAGGGATAAGGTAGAGAACATTCGATGTTGAAAATTTAGATGGCTTAACTCTTCTTACAACTCGGCTTTGCTAATTTTGTTAAATTTTCTTAAAGCAGTGTTGCGGTGTTCAATAGCTTGCAACAATATAAATCGCTACCTGGACAGTTATTTTTTAAGTGACCAGTGCTATGCCTTCATCACGTAAACAAAGTCCAATAACAATTAATGCAATGTCACATTAATGTCCATTAAATTAAATCATGATGTTGATGACTTAACCTGACCAAGGTTCAAAGCCAGGCCCTTGGTTTGCTTAGTAGTCAACGCCAAACTGGGAGAGATCCCGATCAAACAAAATTTTTAATTTTGAAAATCAGTTTGTAAAAGGAGTAATCTATATTTTGGGTGTAGACAACTTCCTCTCTGATTCTCCAAAAATTGATGTGACTGAAGTGCAAGCAAATCTTTTCAAAGTAAAAAAACTTAAAATCGATCCATTAAAAAGGAGTTTTCCGATAGTCAATATTAAAAAAGCAACATTTTGCCTTCCGATTTTATTTTCAAGAAATGAAACCAGTATTTCATGTCGGTATTTCTAATATGTGGATTAAACTGCAAACAAAGCGTTTCAAACACCAAAAAAAGGAATTACAAAATCGAAAAAAATCTAAGAAAATTTTAAAACAACAGTTTAAACGCCATACTGCAAGCAAAACATATAAAAATTTTTTTTTTTTTTTGAAAATCGGAACAGCGATTCTAGAGTTATGGATGTTCATGCCGTAAAAAAATGCTTATAATTTAATAACAAGTCGCTTGAAAATTTTTTTAATATATTTTTAACATTTTTAAGATTTTTACTCTTTAAAACTCTTTAAATCACCCTTTTGTGTTGCCACAAACAAGATGGCCAAATAATTTGGGTCAATCAACAATATTACTGATGTTTAATCATAAAAAAAAATAACTTTATATAAATTTATTGGTCAAACCAATATGTATACTCAAATAATAATTGATCGATATATATATATATATATATATATATATATATATATATAGTATGAATATGTGTATGAGTGTATGTATGAGCGTTTGTGTATTTCCAAAAACGAGTCAAACAAATACACTGGTAGTTCATATATTTAACTTTGTTGCAGGAAAATCGAGTTTGAATGAATGAATGTATTTCTATTTGTATTTGTTATTTGGAAAATTGGACACTGTAGCATCATAATATAAGTTCAAAGCAAAAAAAAATGAAGAGAAATTTAGAAAAAAGCACGAAATCATATAAAATACAAATATTGAAAATGTTTGTATCAAAGAAATGGTAAATTAATGAATGTATTGCATTGCATGCGGCCGGCAATCAAACTGATTCAGTTGGTTTTCGATCTTTGTAATCAATGGGCAGGATCAGTTTTTGTGATGGACTTTATGGCCGTATTATTCAACCGATTTTGACAAAACTTCTATCAAATTAAACATATTTATTTATAGAAGTGAACAAGATATTGTGATTTATTGTGCTTTAATTATTTTGTGAGCTATCAGCATTTTAAAGTTTTTACTAATCCATGTACACATATTACTCATTTGTTTAAGTTAACAAGACAAAGAAACAAAATTTGCATGCCTTTTTCTCTAATTGATTTTGCAAATAAAGATCAACAGTAAAACATTTTTTTCTATGTTTGGATATCGGAAAATTGTAGGAAAATGTTAAGGAGAAGAGAGGTCAGTTAATAGATTCAGCTCTTTGGAAGGTATTTTTTTGTACCATTACCGAGTAGGACTCCAGCCGTTTCTGAGCAAAGGTCTAATATTGGCATGGGAACGTTAAATAATTGTAGTTGTTGTATGACTTTTTTTAAGAGATTTTTTTATTATGATTTCTTTATGAATATTAAAGAAATTTATGTACATCTAGAGTAGGATCGATTTTGTCGGCCATTTGCTATACTAGTAATTATAAATAGATCATTTATAAAATGGAAATTTAATTAAAGCATCCAATTTTTTCTTAATATACTTTGATCTCTGACTGATTTCCTTTTATTATTTCTTTTTAGTTTCTAGCAAAATGACCGCATTCTTAAACACCACTGGCCTTATATTCTACAAGTACGAGTTTATATATATCGATATAAAACCACCACAACAGAGTTCACTCAAATGTTGAACATTTAAAGAAAAAAAAATAAAAAGTTCACTACAAATGAATTAAATATAGTAAAAAAAAAAAACATTTAATTTCACAAAAAAACATTCAAGAAATGAAGCCAAAAGAGAAAATTACATTTTGGCCATTTGTGTATTAAACTCATTATAAATTGGTAACAAGTACAACATTTATTGAGTTGAATACATAATAAAGTGATTGACTTTATTTCTACTTATGTATATATGTACATATTTATGTATATATTTATTTATTTGTATTTTTTTTTTTTGGTATGTTCTTGCTGACATTCTTTAAGGGGCAACAGAATAAATGAAAAATATTCGTATTTCTGTTGCAATAGTGGAATAGTAGAGCGAGCAATGATAGAAGAAAAGAACACAACACTCTTTTGACATTCAATGCAAGTTCAACTGCGATGACATTTTAAATCCTGCCTGACTGCCTGCCTGCCTTCCATCGTTTAAGAAACTTTTCAATATGTAAGCAAAAATAACAGCGACAACAACGAAAACAAAAATAGCAACAAACATCGGTTTGATGAAGAAAAAAACATACATACGAACAGATGCAGAAAAACAAAAATTTAAGCAAAAAATGGTGTCAAAATTTGTGATGCATGATTTTATTTTTTTTTTTTTTTTTTGGTTGGTTGGTTAGTATGTTCCTTCGTATGATGCACACATGTATTCGTACTCCATCTTCATTGATTTTTGAGGCCATTACAAAAGTAACTTAGCCAGAAAGCTCGCAAACAGGCAGGCAGGCAGTGAGGCTAGTGTATTAAGTAGTTTTAACTCTATTGTTTATTTAGGCGACATTTGACCCCTTCATTTTAAGCTTAAATGCAAACAAAAGCCCACTAAATAACTACGAACATTGTCCCACGTTGACACGTACGTGGTGCGAGCATTTGACAAAAAAACACAAACAAACAAAACTTGTTTTTTTTTCATGTAACTCAAGGTTTTCATTATTCACTCTAACGGAAAACTTTAGCGTTAAACTTTAAGCTAAAACTATTTTTTTATCGCAACTGCTGCTCAGCACTTACTAATGGCAACATGACGGCTTGGTAAAAAAATATACATTGACTCACACACACACATACACATGTAACTACAGCATAAATGGTAAATGAAGAAGAAACTATAAAAGAGTTGGGTACATACTGCAGATTGATAGTTTAAGGATTGCAATCACGTTTTAGGCGCAGTTATCAGTTGCTTTTCTTTACTTTTCGTTTTTTTTTAACTCTTATGATTGCACAGAATGTTGGTTTTTTTATATTCAATAAACTTTTTAAAAATATAATTTTTTTTACATAAAAGTAGTAGAGACATGAGATTTTGAACTATTTGAAGAAAGTCGTATGCCACACTCACAAATTTACATAAATATATTGTTAGTGAAATAACGACACACATCGTTAAACATATTTAAAATAGATTTAAGTGATCACAGAAAAAATTTCAACTTATTGATTATTAATGTGGACCAATGGAAAAAAAAAACTTGTGAGCCCAGACAAAACATTTACTAAATTTACAAATAAGATTTACCGAAAATGAAATTATGTTATTTCTGTATTCTATAGCATAGAAACGCATTGAATAAAATATTTAGTTTATTTTGGGAATAATCACATTTTGAACTAAAATTGAGTATCAAAAAAAAAATCTAATAGATTTAAATAAATTATTGTAACTGAAAGATATGTGGAAGATCACACAAATACAATATTTCATTGTGAGTCAAATATTTGCTGAATCATACGAGTACAGAAATCACTTATTAACTTTAAAGTAAGTTTTAAGAAAATGCTTGTATGAATGTGTGCGTTTTCAAAAAACAAAAATCCACTTTTTGTCCCCGTCATATTTCTTTAATTATTCTCACTGGTGAGATCAAATATTTTAACTCTTTTCTTATTTACACAAGAACACTGACAAATAGATATGAAATTAAAATGCATCAGCACACTTTTTGTGAACAGGCGTACTGTTTCAGTAGCGTGTGTTTATGTACAAAGTATTTTCTAATATTGAGATAATTAATTATGTACTTGTGTAAGTACAATATTTAAAATTTTTGCACATATTCCGTCAAGTTTTAGCAATTTATTTCAAAACTGTAGCTTTTCAACATTTTAAAATTAAACAAGTCAAACATTAAAATTTTTACAAATCGATATGGTCTGATATAGAAGCCTTGTGGGATATTTTTTAAAAAATAAGACTTTTCCTAAACTTTATTATAACATTCTTCAGAAGAATTTAATATTTGAAAGAATACTTCATGAATTGCGGCACGCCGGAAACGAAATTGTTACATTTCTGTCTTCCGATGAAAAGTTTTGTGTGTAGAGGGTATAATCATAATTATTAAAATAAAGCCATTGAATATGATAATTATGAGCTCCTACTTACACAATTAGTAAAAAGTTGCTGTGATTGTTGAATTTGCTAAAACTAAAATTAGTTTCTGTCATTCAATGGTTGATGTATTCGATATATGAATGGTAGACACATATGAAAGCTCGTTATTATAAAAGACTATTCCGCTAAAATATTTTATTAACTTTTGTCGTTCGCTAAATAGGTGAACCTAGCGGCTAAACGACTTTATTCAAAGTGAACTTGCTAATATAGCAAAGACAAAAAACAATATAATTTCTTTATTGTAAATGAACAGCGATGTCAACTTTACATTAACGAGATTGTGAAAAATCCTTTAAATAGGCAACAACAATTGGATATATCGATAAAGAAAATTTTTATACCGTTTTTATAAAAAATTTACCTCAAGCTAATCAAACAAATAAAACATTAATAAAATTGGACAACGCAAATTGATTTTTTCTACTTTAGGTTTAAGCTTTTGCAAGCTCTGTTTTTACTTACAAATATATGAAAGCTGGTTATTATGAAAATTTTTGATTTATGTGTTGTTATTGATTTTCCTCTACAGGTGTTTAAATAAAACCGGTATTTATTTCTTAAGTTTTGTTATTGCTTTGGTAGCTGTGCTTTTTTCTTACTGGATTGCAAATGCGCTATCAACTTTACAAAAATGATTTCGCGTATGTTCTTTAAATCATGAAGTAGCATCTCTCATTGATTTCTTTACTAACCAATGAATTTGAACATTTCTAGAACATTTTTACGTTAATTAGAAGATTGCCTTCTTCCTGTGAAATCATTTACATATGTAGATAGGCAACAACAATTGAAAGGTCAAAAGAAGTACATAAGGGAATTGGCAAGAACCACAAGAAATTACATATACATAGGAGTACATTAACTAAAAAAACTCACCCATATTTCACAACTCTTTTTCCTGGATTCTATTCAACACTTCAAACGAAAATACCACAAAAAAACATTACAACGAATTGATAAATAATTAAATCTAAATACACACAACAAACACTTATAAAAACACAAAAACTAAAAGGAAATTTAACTATATGAAACTAATTTAAGCAATACGTATTAACTCTATCGCGGCGCACCAATGACTACTTATTAGAAACGAATGTATTGATTGAAAGTGCTACGAGTTGCACCGTACATCAGAGATGGAAAACTCAGATTTTGAAATGGTATTGCGCTTGAATATATATATTACGTATGGTATTATTATATATATACATATATATATGTATATATATATATGTGTTTGTTTGTTTGTTTCTTTGTTTGTTCCTTATAGGAGGCCAAACCCTTGGACTGATCTTCCTGAAATTTTCACAGTAATTAACTGGAACTCTCGGATGAATTATAGGCTATATGAAGTATTGATTGGACAAAGAGGCGTTTCATCGCCCATATAACCCAAAAATTTAAATCGCCATATATTGGGCATTTTTTTACCTACGTCGATGATATTTGGTACATATGGTATTGGCATAATTTGGAATACGTACCAGGAGAAAAGTGGGTGGAACCACGCCCCTTTTTAGGAAAACCAAACACTTGGACCGATCGTAAAATTTTCACGGCATGTTACTGTGACTCTGGAAGGAATAATGGGCTAAATGAAGTTTTGATTGGACAAAGAGGCGTGGCACCGCCCATATAACCCAAAAATTTAAATCGCCATATTTTGGGCATTTTTTTACCTACGTCGATGATATTTGGTACATATGGTATTGGCATAATTTGGAATACGTATCAGGAGAAAAGTGGGTGGGACCACGCCCCTTTTTAGGAAAATTAAAAATCGTAATATAGTTTTAACTACTGGACCGATAGTCATTAAATTTTCACAATAGGATATATAAATACTTTTAATTTTATGTTATAACGATGGGGGTAGCGAAGCACACCGGGATAAGCTAGTTAAATATAAAGTTTCCGTAAACAATACACATTGTTTCCTTCATTTAAAGCTATTTAAGCTTTTCGGATTATTCTTTACTTTAGAATCGAAATTATATAAACATAGTTGTATTTATTATATGTTAAAATTTCCCAATAATAAAAATCTTAATCTTGAACAACAAGTGTTCATATCTTAAGACGGTAATTAAATAAATTAAATAAAGTTCAGCCAGTGGGTAGACAAATATTTAGATTCGCTTTAATTGCTACCAATTAATATATTGGGCCGTTTAGGTCTTCCTGAATTTCCGTCTATTATATTTTATAGCAATTCAAACGAAAATATTAAATATTTAAATATTGTCTGTAAAAAATTGCCAGGCAAATTTCTATTCTATTAACATTTTGTGTAACACAGAGTAAAGTAATAATAATGCATGATTCTTCCGCTAACAAAACTGAAATATATATTTTCAATTTCATCTGTGTTCAATCGGTAGAGCAATAACTTAGCAGTATACTATTGGTAAGAATTGTTTACCAGTTGGATAATTGTGTAATAGCCTCTGGATACAAAGAGGTTTCAACAGACTTGTTTCCCGTGGTATTTCCATAAGCTTAAGTTGAAAACTTGTATTTAAAAAATTTGAAATTATAAATATAAATTAGAAATTCCTCATACATATCGCTCCTTGATTGTAACGTAGTCATATCTCAAAAAAACTCAAACGTGGCAAAATGCATTTAAAGTTTTCAAAGCGTAAGCATTTATATGGACGGCTTGAGCATGTAAGCGGTTATAACTTGGGTTTAGATAAAGATATGTTTATGCAAATTTTTTTACAAATAAAGAAGGTATTGAGAAACTCTTTTTCATCAGTAACTGATATATTTTGTTTTTTGAGATAAGACTATGTTGCAAAAAAGGAGCGATATAAGCTTAAGCTGGTAAACTTATATTCAGAAAAAAATTTGACATTTTCAACATCAATTAGAAATTCCTCATACATAGCAGAACAGCTCAATGTGGTTTTCGAAAATCGCTTCATCATTGGTCATGATTATGATTATCAGTATTTGTTAGTTAGATTATGTATGATTCCATTATTCATTAAAGATTATATATAAAATTTGTTTATTTTTTGGGACAATCACTCCACTTATGCATTGTATTGTGACTTAGGGACAGAGATAGGATATAGAAAATTAGAACTACCCTAGGAACTAAGTGCTTCTAATTCATGAGCGTCTGCTATGAATCGAATTTACATACAAAACTAATTTTGACAATATGACAATAATTTTTTTTAATATTGTATATGAAAATATATATTACAATCCTTTTGTGAAATTTTAATGCCCGAGCTACTTCATAATTAAATTGTGTTCCTAACAAAATTTATTCGAATTTTCGTAACATGTGAATTTTTGTATGGATTAGGTATACATATGTACATATACCGATTATTAAGCCAGGAGAATGTTTAAGTAATTTTTGTAAGAGAAATTGATTTTACTATAATAATCGTATTAACTGAAAAGAACACAATTTATGATCGTTAGGATACCGCGTTATTTTGTGGATTCAACTTTATACAAATTTTTACAACTGTTCTAATTTTCCATCCCTGGTGAACAAAATCTTTTAAACGCACTCTTTTATTTGTGGCTACTTGACAGCGCCATTTTGTGTAATCTTCTAACGTTAAAACCTTTTAATTGTTTATTCGTTTTAAAATTGAAATAATGAAATTTACTGTTACTAGGATGAAGTTAGTTGAAACAAGCAGAAGACTGTCCAGCAACGTTGTCAACTCAGCGTTTTTAGAATCGTTTTTAGTGCTTTCCAACGCGATACATATAGTAACAATCTATTTTTGTCTGTTTGTAAGTATGTTTGCCTTAATGAAAATATGGTTTTGCCTTACATGTTCTTCATATAATTGCATATTAAGCTATTGCATAGCTTTTATCGCGGGCTTTGAGCGCGGCGACAGAATTTTGTTCCTTAAGTTTTTTTTAAGTATTTGAATAGCCCAATTAATGTTAACCCCTTAAGTATACTATTGATTTCATGAACATACAGTATTGCCAGAACAGATTTTTACATGTATTGTAAGATAATACAAATATTTTAAACGATATTAATTAACTTCTCATTTATTCAATAAAAGAAAAAAATTTGTTTGCTTATCGGTCACCACGCTGAAAAGGTGTAACTTGAATTAATATCAAAGAAAAAACTTGACTTAATATCAAAGAAAAAAAATACTGCATAAATAAAAAACAAATAAATAATTATAATTGCATAAGTTGTTAAAAAATGCTATGCAATAGCTTTAGCACGGCAGTCCCCGAGTGCCACACGGCTTTTTTATTTTGACTTTTATTAACAACATTGCAAAAATGTGTACGTTCTTATCTGTTATCTTTAGCTTTACTATGAGTGTTATAGAGGCTTGCATCGATTTAATGGACAAGAAAAATTTGAATTAAAACTATTGAAAAATGTGGAATTATTTGAAATGTTACATTAAAACTTCTTTTCAATACCATACGCAATAACTGCTACTTTGCAGAAGACGATGGAAGACATTTAAACATTTTCAAATGTATATACATACATATATGTTGAAAACAAAAACTACTTAAATATCGAAAATTTAAACATCAACGACAACTTATCGAAATTTAGACATCGATTTTTATACACGTAACGAACTTAATGTGCATGAACATACTCATGTACATACATATATATTTTAAAAAGACTTGATATAGAAAGTCGAATATTCTGCTATAATCATATTTTATTTGTTTTTTATGTACATTTATAAATTAAATTAAATTCTTTTCATTTGCTTTATTTTTAATAATCTAAGTTTAAGAATAGAAACTGAGATTTTTTAATGAAATGAAATCTGGTACATATTTATTTTTCTTATTATGTAGATATTATAAAAATTTATGTATGATATGATTATATACATTATTTTTCTATGTATGTGTGAGAATTTTGTTAATAAAATTAAACAAATTTTAATTTAGTACTTATGTTTTAAATAACGTGTTTTTACCTGGTTTCAATTGAAAGTTGACAACGCTGCTTTCCAGCTTATGTATGTGTCCGCTTTCTGAAAAAAAGCAAAGGTTGCATTATTATATGCACCTGTAAAAGATTTGCTTTAAGTGCATACCTTCTAAAACAGTGTTTCTTGTATTGGTTGCTGTTTTTTTTTTTTAATTCTATCAGGATTGCTTTAAGTGCCTTGGCACCCCTAATACTGACACTTCAAACTTGCCTTTTACTGACAGTGTGAGTAAAAAAAATAACCATACGTATTATGGTTTGATGTGAATATCTAAATGATTATGATGTTTGCTAAAACATATTTTTACAAAAAAAATTACCTTAAGCTCATCAATCAAACACATACCAATGTAAATAGAATTTGAGGAAAGGCCTATAAGTTAGCAATACGTAACAAAACATTACTAAAATTCAACAAATTAAATTGATTTACACCAATATTTTTTGGTTTCCTTAAATTTAACGGTACAATGCATAAATGCATAACGGTTTAAAATGCATACCGACATCACTGGTGTACGGCAACCAAAGGAAATATTGGTTTCTTTTTTGGCTTTAGGTTTCAGCTTTTGCTAGCTTTGTATTCATCTGCACACATATGAAAGCTGATTCATATGAAATGTTTTTTTTATGTTTTGTTTTTGATTTCGTTTGTACAGCTGTTTGAGAACAACCGGTATTTATTTGTTCAGTTTCGTGTTTTGCTTTGGTAGTTTTGATTTTTCTTGAAAAATTTCGTTGCATGACGAATTTACTTGTAAAAGCAATTATTAACTGTGTATCAGTATTTAATTGCTTGTTGAATAATTAGTTAACTAAAGTTAATAACTTTAGTCGTGTTCAATATTTAATTTAAAAAGTTAATTGTGAAATACAAAATGTCGGAAATAACTGGACGGGCCTTACATTATGTCTTTAAAATTGGAAATCGTTCCAAAAATTCCTTTTTCTTTCGAAATATTCTTGGTATGAAGGTAAGTGATTGTTATTATCTTTTTTTAATTGCTTTAAGATAAGGAAGCAACAACTTTAAAAATATATTGCGTTCGAGATAATTTTAAATTAAAAAGTGTCTGTTTCCCTTGCACATACATACATAAGTACATACATACATACGTGGTAATATTATTAACAGGTTTTTTTTTTTCAAATTTCCTTTAGGTTTTACGTCATGAAGAATTTAAAGAGGGATGTGAAGCTCAATGCAATGGGTACGAATATAAAACTTTTTATGAATACATATGTAAATATATGCGTGTGCTTATTAAATTTAATTTAATTGATTCTTTCAGACCTTATGACAATCGCTGGAGCAAAACAATGATCGGTTATGGTCCTGAATCTTCGCATTTTGTTTTCGAATTAACTTATAATTATGGAGTGACCAGCTATGAAATGGGTAAGATAAACATATTGCCCATGAAGCTTCGCTTCCTATTACATTCTCACTAAAAATTTGAAAGTTCTGTATGAATTAAAGCCAATTAATTAGTGAGCCTTGATTATTAAAATATAACTCTAATCGATAGAAATTATTCAAAATCAAACAGTACAACCATGGTATAATAAATAAGGTAGTCTTGTCACTAAAACAAATATAAAGTCACAAAAACAACAGGCATTTTGTTAGTGTAAAATGTTTTCTTTGTGTCAAAATCAGAGAAACAATCCGATCGCTTCGAAGCCGAACTTCGTCGCTGCCAAACACATCGATTTTTTACTGCTTTTACAGGTATTTCGGCTCATAAAATGCATGGTTAGGTTTAAGTTTCTTAATGTGATATTATACTTTTCTTTACAGCAGTTTTCTTTATTTAATATATAAAACTTCCAAATAAAATTGTATACTTCACCGGCAGGTTGAAATAATTTTTTTTGCTTAGACGCCGCCACAAATTTTTAATCAGCTAGTTGCTCTGCCACATACAATTTGACATTTTTAAAACAAAAATATTCTTCTACAGCGGGCAGGACGACTTTACCTGTTTTTATTATACCATGAGTACAACTTCGAATACAACAATCACAAAATAAAATCACTTAAATAAATTTTATTTTTATAACAGATATTTCTTTTTTTTTTTTGATAATGGCTCAATTATGCAAGGCAGCCGAATCTCAGTTGGGCTGCCAGTTGCTGAAAAATATGTTACGGATGTCAAGTGGCAACTGCTTTCCGGCAACCACAAATTTTTGGTTGAAGTTCAGGGGCCAAATTACGGCACTCGATATCGATCGAAATTTCAATACAATTTAAATGTAAATTTCGATCGATATCGAATGCGGTAATTTGGAGCCAGTTGCTATCCATAGTCGACCCATAAATAATTTCTCATGACAATAATACAAAAAGAAAATGTTTATGCACAAACATAATCGTATATCTTCCTTAGGTAATGACTTTGCTGGTGTCGTCTTAAAATCTAAAGAAACCATTGAACGTGCCTTGGCTAACAATTATCCCATGATCGATGTTGGTGGTAAGAAATTATTGCTTTCGCCCGATGGTTACAAGTTCTATATAATACCCGACAATGAACCTAAAGACAAAGATCCTGTCGTTAATGTTGGTCTTTTCGTTTCGAATCTCAAAGAATCTAAAAAGTACTGGCACGATTTATTACGTATGAATCAAGTAATTGACGATGATAAATCAGTTTTACTTCAGTATGCCGAAAATCAAGCTGCTTTATGCCTTGAACAAAGTAATGAAGCTTTAAATCGTGCAAAGGCTTATGGTCGCATTGCTTTTGCCGTGCCAAAAGTTCAACAGACCTACATCAATGATATTATAACTCAGGCTAAAGGTAAAATATTAACACCACTCATTGAACTGGATACACCGGGTAAAGAGACCGTGCGTGTTATAATATTAGCCGATCCTGATGATCATGAAATCTGTTTTGTGGATGAAGAAGGTTTTGGTAAATTGTCGGCTGTAGAGGATGATGCCGATAAAATGTTGGATAAATATATTCTAAAAGATCCATTCCAAAAAGAGCTGGACGCTAAAGAGCAATAAAACGATATTAAATGATATACATATGTACATTTTTATAAAAATATTGATCCCCTACAAGCAATATCCCGTTTTCGATAATTATTTCAATTAGTTTTTCACTCACGTTATTATACAATTATAAATATACTTTTGAGTATTTATTAACCTGCTGGACTTCATATTTTAAACGGAAATCACATCACCGATCTCATTTTATCAATCATCTCATTTCCATAACATTTTTGCTGATATACTATAAGGTAAGATATGAAATACATATTTTTATTTGTATATCTACTAGCTTATCCCGGTGTGCTTCGCTACCCCCCTCGTTATAAAATAAAATTAAAAGTATTTATATTAAAATTGTGTAAATTTTGTTCAGCTCTACCGGAATTTGGAAATTTGTGGGGACATTTATTTTTGTCACTCATTTGGATCAATGGGAAATTAAAGCCAAGGATCCATACTTATAGACTATGTAAATCCGATTTCTCAATTGTATTTGAGAATTTTTCTATAAAATTTTAAAGATTAAAATTGTGTAAATTTTGTTCAGCTCTACGTGAATTTGGCTATTTGTGGGCACATTTATGTTTGTCACTCATTTGGACCAATGGGAAATTAAAGCCAAGGATCCATACTTATAATTGTATTTGAGAATTTTTCTATAAAATTTGTTTGTCACTCATTTGGACCAATGGGAAATTAAAGCCAAGGATCCATACCTACAGACTATGTAAGTCCGATTTCTCAATTGTATTTGAGAATTTTTCTATAACATTTGTTTGTCACTCATTTGGACCAATGGGAAATTAAAGCCAAGGACCCATACTTATAGACTATGTAAGTCCGATTTCTCAATTGTATTTGAGAATTTTTCTATAAAATTTTAAAGATTAAAATTGTGTAAATTTTGTTGAGCTCTACGGGAATTTGGCTATTTGTGGGCACATTTATGTTTGTCACTCATTTGGACCAATGGGAAATTAAAGCCAAGGATCCATACTTATAGGCTATGTAAGTCCGATTTCCCTATTGTATTTGAGAATTTTTCTATAACACTTCTTTGTCACTCATTTGGACCAATGGGAAATTAAAGCCAAGGATCCATACTTATAGACTATGTAAGTCCGATTTCTCAATTGTATTTGAGAATTTTTCTATAACACTTGTTTGTCACTCATTTGGACCAATGGGAAATTAAAGCCAAGGATCCATACTTATAGACTATGTAAGTCCGATTTCTCAATTGTATTTGAGAATTTTTCTATAACACTTGTTTGTCACTCATTTGGACCAATGGGAAATTAAAGCCAAGGATCCATACTTATAGACTATGTAAGTCCGATTTCTCAATTGTATTTGAGAATTTTTCTATAACACTTGTTTGTCACTCATTTGGACCAATGGGAAATTAAAGCCAAGGACCCATACTTATAGACTATGTAAGTCCGATTTCTCAATTGTATTTGAGAATTTTTCTATAAAATTTTAAAGATTAAAATTGTGTAAATTTTGTTGAGCTCTACGGGAATTTGGCTATTTGTGGGCACATTTATGTTTGTCACTCATTTGGACCAATGGGAAATTAAAGCCAAGGATCCATACTTATAGGCTATGTAAGTCCGATTTCTCAATTGTATTTGAGAATTTTTCTATAAAATTTTAAAGATTAAAATTGTGTAAATTTTGTTCAGCTCTACGTGAATTTGGCTATTTGTGGGCACATTTATGTTTGTCACTCATTTGGACCAATCTGAAATTAAAGCCAAGGATCCATACTTATAGGCTATGTAAGTCCGATTTGTCAATTGTATTTGAGAATTTTTCTATAACATTTGTTTGTCACTCATTTGGACCAATGGGAAATTAAAGCCAAGGACCCATACTTATAGACTATGTAAGTCCGATTTCTCAATTGTATTTGAGAATTTTTCTATAAAATTTTAAAGATTAAAATTGTGTAAATTTTGTTCAGCTCTACGTGAATTTGGCTATTTGTGGGCACATTTATGTTTGTCACTCATTTGGACCAATCTGAAATTAAAGCCAAGGATCCATACTTATAGGCTATGTAGGTCCGATTTGTCAATTGTATTTGAGAATTTTTCTATAACATTTGTTTGTCACTCATTTGGACCAATGGGACATTAAAGCCAAGGATCCATACTTATAGACTATGTAAGTCCGATTTCTCAATTGTATTTGAGAATTTTTCTATAAAATTTGTTTGTCACCCATTTGGACCAATGGGAAATTAAAGCCAAGGATCCATACTTATAGACTATGTAAGTCCGATTTCTCAATTGTATTTGAGAATTTTTCTATAAAATTTGTTTGTCACTCATTTGGACCAATGGGAAATTAAAGCCAAGGATCCATACCTACAGACTATGTAAGTCCGATTTCTCAATTGTATTTGAGAATTTTTCTATAACACTTCTTTGTCACTCATTTGGACCAATGGGAAATTAAAGCCAAGGACCCATACTTATAGACTATGTAAGTCCGATTTCTCAATTGTATTGGAGAATTTTTCTATAAAATTTTAAAGATTAAAATTGTGTAAATTTTGTTCAGCTCTACGGGAATTTGGCTATTTGTGGGCACATTTATGTTTGTCACTCATTTGGACCAATGGGAAATTAAAGCCAAGGATCCATACTTATAGACTATGTAAGTCCGATTTCTCAAGTGTATTTGAGAATTTTTCTATAACACTTCTTTGTCACTCATTTGGACCAATGGGAAATTAAAGCCAAGGATCCATACTTATAGACTATGTAAGTCCGATTTCTCAATTGTATTTGAGAATTTTTCTATAAAATTTTAAAGATTAAAATTGTGTAAATTTTGTTCAGCTCTACGGGAATTTGGCTATTTGTGGGCACATTTATGTTTGTCACTCATTTGGACCAATGGGAAATTAAAGCCAATGATCCATACTTATAGGCTATGTAAGTCCGATTTCTCAATTGTATTTGAGAATTTTTCTATAACACTTCTTTGTCACTCATTTGGACCAATGGGAAATTAAAGCCAAGGATCCAAACTTATAGACTATGTAAGTCCGATTACCCTATTGTATTTGAGAATTTTTCTATAACATTTGTTTGTCACTCATTTGAACCAATGGGAAATTAAAGCCAAGGACCCATACTTATAGACTATGTAAGTCCGATTTCTCAATTGTATTGGAGAATTTTTCTATAACATTTGTTTGTCACTCATTTGGACCAATCTGAAATTAAAGCCAAGGATCCATACTTATAGGCTATGTAAGTCCGATTTCTCAATTGTATTTGAGAATTTTTCTATAAAATTTTAAAGATTAAAATTGTGTAAATTTTGTTCAGCTCTACGTGAATTTGGCTATTTGTGGGCACATTTATGTTTGTCACTCATTTGGACCAATCTGAAATTAAAGCCAAGGATCCATACTTATAGGCTATGTTATCCGATTTGTCAATTGTATTTGAGAATTTTTCTATAACATTTGTTTGTCACTCATTTGGACCAATCTGAAATTAAAGCCAAGGATCCATACTTATAGGCTATGTAAGTCCGATTTCTCAATTGTATTTGAGAATTTTTCTATAAAATTTTAAAGATTAAAATTGTGTAAATTTTGTTGAGCTCTACGGGAATTTGGCTTTTTGTGGACACATTTATGTTTGTCACTCATTTGGACCAATGGGAAATTAAAGCCAAGGATCCATACTTATAGACTATGTAAGTCCGATTTCTCAATTGTATTGGAGAATTTTTCTATAATATTTGTTCGTCACTCATTTGGACCAATGGGAAATTAAAGCCA
The DNA here is from genome assembly GCA_947311025.1 of Lypha dubia. Classification (NCBI taxonomy): domain Eukaryota; kingdom Metazoa; phylum Arthropoda; class Insecta; order Diptera; family Tachinidae; genus Lypha; species Lypha dubia. The sequence continues at coordinate 84,457,781 of OX371262.1, read as the reverse complement.
AGGATCCATACTTATAGACTATGTAAGTCCGATTTCTCAATTGTATTGGAGAATTTTTCTATAACATTTGTTTGTCACTCATTTGGACCAATGGGAAATTAAAGCCAAGGATCCATACTTATAGACTATGTAAGTCCGATTTCCCTATTGTATTTGAGAATTTTTCTATAACATTTGTTTGTCACTCATTTGGACCAATGGGAAATTAAAGCCAAGGACCCATACTTATAGACTATGTAAGTCCGATTTCTCAATTGTATTTGAGAATTTTTCTATAAAATTTTAAAGATTAAAATTGTGTAAATTTTGTTGAGCTCTACGGGAATTTGGCTATTTGTGGACACATTTATGTTTGTCACTCATTTGGACCAATGGGAAATTAAAGCCAAGGATCCATACTTATAGACTATGTAAGTCCGATTTCTCAATTGTATTGGAGAATTTTTCTATAATATTTGTTCGTCACTCATTTGGACCAATGGGAAATTAAAGCCAAGGATCCATACTTATAGACTATGTAAGTCCGATTTCTCAATTGTATTGGAGAATTTTTCTATAACATTTGTTTGTCACTCATTTGGACCAATGGGAAATTAAAGCCAAGGATCCATACTTATAGACTATGTAAGTCCGATTTCTCAATTGTATTGGAGAATTTTTCTATAACATTTGTTTGTCACTCATTTGGACCAATGGGAAATTAAAGCCAAGGATCCATACATATAGACTATGTAAGTCCGATTTCTCAATTGTATTGGAGAATTTTTCTATAACATTTGTTTGTCACTCATTTGGACCAATGGGAAATTAAAGCCAAGGATCCATACTTATAGACTATGTAAGTCCGATTTCTCAATTGTATTTGAGAATTTTTCTATAAAATTTTAAAGATTAAAATTGTGTAAATTTTGTTGAGCTCTACGGGAATTTGGCTATTTGTGGACACATTTATGTTTGTCACTCATTTGGACCAATGGGAAATTAAAGCCAAGGATCCATACTTATAGACTATGTAAGTCCGATTTCTCAATTGTATTGGAGAATTTTTCTATAACATTTGTTTGTCACTCATTTGGACCAATGGGAAATTAAAGCCAAGGATCCATACTTATAGACTATGTAAGTCCGATTTCTCAATTGTATTTGAGAATTTTTCTATAACACTTGTTTGTCACTTATTTGGACCAATGGGAAATTAAAGCCAAGGATCCATACTTATAGACTATGTAAGTCCGATTTCTCAATTGTATTTGAGAATTTTTCTATAACACTTGTTTGTCACTCATTTGGACCAATGGGAAATTAAAGCCAAGGATCCATACTTATAGACTATGTAAGTCCGATTTCTCAATTGTATTTGAGAATTTTTCTATAAAATTTTAAAGATTAAAATTGTGTAAATTTTGTTGAGCTCTACGGGAATTTGGCTATTTGTGGACACATTTATGTTTGTCACTCATTTGGACCAATGGGAAATTAAAGCCAAGGATCCATACTTATAGACTATGTAAGTCCGATTTCTCAATTGTATTGGAGAATTTTTCTATAACATTTGTTTGTCACTCATTTGGACCAATGGGAAATTAAAGCCAAGGATCCATACTTATAGACTATGTAAGTCCGATTTCTCAATTGTATTTGAGAATTTTTCTATAACACTTGTTTGTCACTTATTTGGACCAATGGGAAATTAAAGCCAAGGATCCATACTTATAGACTATGTAAGTCCGATTTCTCAATTGTATTTGAGAATTTTTCTATAACACTTGTTTGTCACTCATTTGGACCAATGGGAAATTAAAGCCAAGGATCCATACTTATAGACTATGTAAGTCCGATTTCTCAATTGTATTGGAGAATTTTTCTATAACATTTGTTTGTCACTCATTTGGACCAATGGGAAATTAAAGCCAAGGATCCATACTTATAGACTATGTAAGTCCGATTTCTCAATTGTATTGGAGAATTTTTCTATAACATTTGTTTGTCACTCATTTGGACCAATGGGAAATTAAAGCCAACGATCCAAACTTATAGACTATGTAAGTCCGATTTCTCAATTGTATTTGAAAATTTTCTATAACACTTGTTTGTCTCTCATTTGGACCAATGGGAAATTAAAGCCAAGGATCCATACTTATAGGCTATGTAAGTCCGATTTCTCAATTGTATTTGAAAATTTTCTATAGCACTTGTTTGTCTCTCATTTGGACCAATGGGAAATTAAAGCCAAGGATCCATACTTATAGGCTATGTAAGTCCGATTTCTCAATTGTATTTGAGAATTTTTCTATAACCCTTGTTTGTCACTCATTTGGACCAATGGGAAATTAAAGCCAAGGATCCATACTTATAGACTATGTAAGTCCGATTTCTCAATTGTATTTGAGAATTTTACTATAACATTTGTTTGTCACTCATTTGGACCAATAAGAAATTAAAGCCAAGGATCCATACTTATAGACAATCCGGTATGTTCTACATTCCGAGTGAAATTTTCACTTCTGAATTGTCAAAGCATTGTTGCTGTAAATTTTTATTTTTACCAACAATGCTTTGAACAATTTAGAAGTGAAAATTTCACTCGGAATGCAGAACATACCGGTATGTAAGTCCGATTTCTCAATTGTATTTGAGAATTTTTCTATAACATTTGTTTGTCACTAATTTGGACCAATGGGAAATTAAAGCCAAGGATCCATACTTATAGACTATGTAATTCCGATTTCTCAATTGTATTTGAGAATATTTCTATAACATTTGTTTGTCACTCATTTGGACCAATGGGAAATTAAAGCCAAGGATCCATACTTATAGACTATGTAAGTCAGATTTCTCAATTGTATTTGAGAATTTTTCTATAAAATTTTAAAGATTAAAATTGTGTAAATTTTGTTGAGCTCTACGGGAATTTGGCTATTTGTGGACACATTTATGTTTGTCACTCATTTGGACCAATGGGAAATTAAAGCCAAGGATCCATACTTATAGACTATGTAATTCCGATTTCTCAATTGTATTTGAGAATTTTTCTATAACATTTGTTTGTCACTCATTTGGACCAATGGGAAATTAAAGCCAAGGATCCATACTTATAGACTATGTAATTCCGATTTCTCAATTGTATTTGAGAATTTTTCTATAAAATTTTAAAGATTAAAATTGTGTAAATTTTGTTGAGCTCTACGGGAATTTGGCTATTTGTGGACACATTTATGTTTGTCACTCATTTGGACCAATGGGAAATTAAAGCCAAGGATCCATACTTATAGACTATGTAAGTCAGATTTCTCAATTGTATTGGAGAATTTTTCTATAACATTTGTTTGTCACTCATTTGGACCAATGGGAAATTAAAGCCAAGGATCCATACTTATAGACTATGTAAGTCCGATTTGTCAATTGTATTTGAAAATTTTCTATAACATTTGTTTGTCACTCATTTGGACCAATGGGAAATTAAAGCCAAGGATCCATACTTATAGACTATGTAAGTCCGATAAAGTATTCTTTTCGAATAAATGTAGCAAATCGATTGAATTAAATGTGGAAAAAACACACAATGTTGCGATGTCAATGTTTTTTAATAATTGTAAACATTCGCCTGCTGTCTCTGTTTATTTATTAGTAAAAGGCAGGAATGCCAATCTTGCGGCAAAACAATAATAAAAATCCGAAAAAACCCGTGTGCTTCGCTACCCCCATCGTTATAAAATAAAACTGAAAGTATAGTCATGTATTTATTATTTCGTAAGAATATCCTATTGTGAAAATTAAATGACGATCGGTCCAGTAGTTAAGACTATATTACGATTTTTAATTTTCCTAAAAAGGGGCGTGCGAAAAATTAGGCGTGGCAAATTTTTCGTTCGATGAAATCTTAAAATGGATTAATACGATCATTTGAAAGAAGAATTAGTCAAATCGATGGAGCCGTTTTCTGATTTTAGGTAAATCGAAAAAAGTTGGACCATGGCGATCATTAGAAAGAAAAATCGTCTAAATCGGTCCAGCCATTCACGCGTGATGCCGTGACCAAGAAAAAAAGGGATTCATTTTTATATATATATAGATTGATGGACTTGTACAAAATTTGAAGGCTATATAGCTAATATTTAATATTTAATATTAATATTTAATATTAATTTTGTATATGAGCTAAATATTCACCTTGTATGGGAGCTGCCACGCCCACTGGTATGATCCCGCCCAATTTTCCCATGACTATTCATAATATAATCAACGTGCACAAATTTCTAAGACTATGGCTATTATAGTACTGTAGATATATGATATTAAATATTTACTTTGTATGGGAGCTGCCACGCCCATTAGCCCGATCCCGCCCATTTTTTTCACAACTCTTCAGATTAGTTTAATATGTACATGTGCAAAGTTTCAGAACTCTTGCTGTCATAGTACTCCAGATATTATATGTTAAAACTTTGTATGAGATCTACCACGCTCACTTGTCCAATCACGCCCATTTTCACTTCAGCTGCTAATATTATTAATTTATGCACTCCTACAAAGTTTGAAGGCTCTAACTATTATATAACTCTAGATATTTGATATTAAATATTTATTTTATATGATAGCTGCCACGCCCACTAGTCCGATGCCGCCCATTTTTGTCCTGATTATCACATGAGTAACATATGTACTATTGCAATGTTTCAAAACTCTTGCTATCACAATAGTCAAGATATATGATGTTATTTAATTTATGTGGGAGGGGCCACGCCCACTAAATTTCTTATGTGCACCCTCCACACAGACCCCAATCACCCCTGAAAATTTCATTGAAATCGGGCAAGCCGTCTAGGAGGAGTATGCGCACAGGAAGTTTTGCACATAATTTTACATATATAGATTGTTTCTTTCTGTTTCAACTTATACAAAAATTTTTAAAATTATCAGATATGATTAAGTAAAATACTTAAACGAGAATTTTATAGATTTCTTACAAATCGTATGAAATTAAAAATGTACTCATAGAAATAAAATCAATATGCTGGGATAATATTCGGAAAACTTTGACAACTTCGGTGAATGATTACAAAAACTACTGTCAAATCTTTTTTTATTTTAATTTTATGAAAATCCTCATTTTCAACTACAACTATGCCTTTGCTCTTCTGCACTGCAATGGGAGAAGTTCCCATAAAACTTGATAGCAATTATTTAGTTTCTATTTCTCATTAAAAAAATTATAAACTAATTTAAACATTTGAATAGGTAATTTCATAAATTGCAAATATCGCATTTAATAATAATTTTTTGCTTTGCGCTCAAAATTTTAATTATAAATATTTTTTTTTTTAATAAATACAAGTCTTACTCTACTACATAGCTTCTGTTCAATTAGATTTTCTCAAAAGATATGACCTTACTTCGCTAGTCAGACGTGAGTGCTTGAAGCATTATTTTTGTTTTTATACGAGATTCCGTCCCAAAAGGATCTAGTTTTGACATTTATCGTATTTATCGTGACATGTTCCATGTTCCGTTTCTTCTTAAATATGAGTTTTAGTGTTTTTAAATTTCTATAAGTGTATTTATTGCTGACATGAAGAAAAGGGTGAAAATTATACAAAAAATCTTCTGAACTGGGGAACTAATGTGCATTTAAGTTATGCACATTTTAATTTCAATTTATTACATATTAGCCATTAAAAAAGTTAACAATCTGCAATAAGTCAGGTGCCAAATTGATTAAAATAGAAAATGTTAGTTTTTTTTATAGAATTCATCCCTAGAAATTTGTATTATTACAGATTATTTAACTCTCGTGATGAAAGTTTTAAGAGACTTTACCTATGTACATATGTATAATCTCATGTCTTTCAACTTTCGTTACCTACTCTATCAAGGAAACCCTGTTTGATAATGTACGTATGTACATACATACATAAATATGTATGGTAACCTAAAAGAAATTCTACCTATTATTTTGTGGTTTAAACATGTACATACTAAACTTACGTACTATGACTGGATTATAAAACTATAGTTAGTCAGAAAAAAATATAATTTTTTCTGATATTTGTTTTTAAAAAATACATACATACATATGTACATACATATGCATGCATTTATATTTGTCCCATGAATGACCACATATGTACAATGTATTTATATTAGGGGAGATTTTCACTGTATGAGGAACAATAATACTGAAAATTTAATGTCCATATTTTCAACGGGAAGTGGTATTTTGCATACATTTTAAACGTTTTAAACTTTAAAATTGCATCAATTTTTGTTCATAGTGACAAAAAATTCAAATAAAAATTATAAAGGCAACCCTAATGATACTCCTTTGCTTGTACATACCAAGTGCTTATGAACTTACATACATAAATATCTACATTCATTGATTACTATTATTATTGCTGTTGTTGTTTTATTCTTCTGCGCTGAACAATTTATTAAGTTTATTAACCTAACAACAACAAAATGTGCTTGATTTGTCATGCAATTGCATGCCATGTTATGTTTGTTAAAAAAGCTACATATGTACATATTTGTAAAAAATAAGCAATAACGGTTTGGTGATGTGTACAGTAATCGATTTAAACGAAATGAAATTCGGAACTATTTTATGATTATAATTTACATTGTATACCTATGTATGTATGTGTACATATAAAAATACATACTCATACATATATACATACATATGTACATACAAACAATCACAAATAATTTATTTTTCTTCTCAATAATTTTGTAGAGATTATGTGTAATTTTGAGCTTCATTTAAATCAAGTAAGCAAAAGTTCTATACATATGTACTTATGTATGATTATGATATACCCATCTCGAATAACCGTGTATGTACATATGTGCATACCTACACAAACCTCATAAAAGATGAAAACTTTGTTCGTTGATTTGCAATACCAATCGATGTGAGACATGACACCACCATTAATCTAATTTACATTTGCGTTTTATCGATAAATCAACGATGGCTTGTAATATTTAATCATAATGAGCTTTTATAAAAATTCATAAAATTTTTTTAAAAGAAAATAGACGGTTAAGCTTTTTTCATTCAACTTGAATACATATTATGAAACGGAAAGAACCAAAATACATTTCTATGTTACATATTTTGTTATTTTCTTTTACTGTAACATCAATAAAATCGTATTAAGAGCATTTTACATTTCATGTGACGATATGTTTGCACAACATCTACCACAATTCGAGAAAAAGCGTGCTTGTGATTGCTACATACCCTGCAGGAAATGTCTATAGTGAAACTGTACTGATTCACTACTGACATTGTCACCAGTACTAGTGACTTATCATACCCCAGACAATGTCATTTACTATAGACATTTAACATTTGCGTGTCATTGAAAATCCACTACTGACATTGGTACTTTTGACTAGGTAGTTCTTTTGGGACCATATGTAGACATTGGAACCATTGATTCACTAGTTCAATTAAGAAATTATAGTCTACGCTTTTGGTGCTTTTCTAAAGCAGATGTCGATAATGAAAATGCATATTATTTCACCTTAACCGACACATTATCTGCCATCTTTCGCCACCACAAATTTTTTTGTCATCAAAGCCAAATTTAAATTTGTAGACGCTTTATTGACAATGTCGCCTAATAGTCACCAATATTGTAGACAAAAGTGGTGACTTGGAGACACTTGCCCCCAGGATTCCTTCAGGGTAAGTATGTATGTACATATGTATGTATGTTTCTCAAATCAACAATACAACCTACAAATTAATTTAAAAATTTTTCAATTCAAAGTACCTATAGTTTGAGTTCAAATCATACTTAGTTTGATATCAAACCTCTATGCTTTCTGAACATATCCATATATACTGTCAAACATCGATGCCAAAAATTTAAATCAGATTCTCAAAATTTTCATGTTGTTTCGACGTGAATTAAACTCAAAAGTTCATTCCAATATTTCTGTGTTGTGTAGTCATTTTAAGTTCTCGTGCAGCTAAAAAACACCCGGTATATTTGAATATGTACGAAAAAAGTAGCTAAGAGAATTTTTTATAAAGTTACAGATTTGTTACGGATTGGAAATTTTGCACTGAAAAATGTGTGCAAAAAGCAGTGATGGAAAATGCAGTACTTTTGTACTATTTTCGGTACTTTTTCACAACAAAAATACCACAGTACCCCCACGTCAAATTTAGTACTACTGTTTTGTTTTGCTTTGTGCCTTGTTTAGAAATCTGCGTTATTTTTATAATCATTGATAACATTGGCTTCAAAACAAGAACTAAGGAATGCACAAATTCGTTATTTATGTTGTTGTTAGTATTTGTTTTTTGCAAAAGTTGTTAAGGGCACTATACACTGTCATTGACATCAAGTGCGTGTACGTATGCTTGATATCAAGCATACCCAATATCTAAATTTTTTGATTTCTCATGATGTGATTTTGGCGAATGTATAGTGCTCTTTAATGTTATTGGTCCAATTTACCGGAGATTAATTTTTAGTTCGCATAACTTTTGTTCTTTCGAAAACACACGAGACTAAATAATCTGGCATAAAATTGTAAAAATATACATATATGTGTGTAGTTAGTGTATTTTGCACACAGGTTTTGTTCTGCTAATACGGGGTTGAACCTGGTTGAAAAATTATGCCAACCAAGCTGCATTGTTTTCTTCATTTAATATTTTTTTTATTATAAAATGGATTTCTAATTTTATTTTTGAATAAAAATATATGTTTCACAAAAAGTACCACAATGTTGAAAAAAGTACTCTTTTTGTGGTCGGACAGTACCATTTCAATTTTTAATTTTTCCATCACTGGCAAAAAGTATAAAAGGAGGGGTTGCGGTATGAAATCTTCGAAAACAGTGTTGCGAAATATGTGAATGACTCTGAAAACTGGACGAGCTGTCGGTATTCTAAAATTGTTGGTGCAAATTAATTTTACCTGCTTTTGCGTTTTCAAACGACATCATCAAATCAGAGCAAACGCCTAGCGTAAGGCCATGTTTGTTTTGCCCGCGGCTAACCGTGCACTTAAAACTGCAACAAAAGAAGGTCGTCTGCGACTACCTTTAAAGGCCGTGCCGCGCTATCCTAAACAGTCGCGCGATTTGCAAAATATGACATGTGTGCTAAAAATGTATGGTAGTGTAGACTAAAAATGCAACTGTGTGACAGATTTTTTGGCAAGTCGTGCGATTTGTAAAATTTTATGAAAATTTTTATAAAATGATAGTTTTCATGCGATCAGAAGAGTATTTATTGTCAACCAGATGTTTTGGCATCAGATTTGTATGATAGTGTGGCACCTAAAACACCATTTTGAAACGATTTTTTAAAGTAGGTCAGATTTTTGCAAGATTTTCCTGTGAATGAATCGTACGATTGTGTAGGATAGTGAAGCACGGCCTTAAACTGATATTTTGCATTAAAAATTGCGAAACATATACATATGCATACATATGCAATGTATATCTATTTGAAAATATTATTATTTCTACATCGTGAAATAATGTTTATGGCAACTCTAAAGAGACGTTAGAAAAATGTATTTCAATCTCTTTTTTTTATACTCAATTATCTCCATACAAAACCACAATTCAATAGCGTTGCCGCTTAGATTTTTTTAAACCCAAATGTCCCACGAAACCGGCCAGATTAAACATGTTGTTATTATACCCTTCACCAAAAATGGTAAGGGTGTTTATAGGTTTTTTTTAATATAATATATGATGGCTGCAGACTTTTTTAATATAGTTTACTAAGCATAAAGACCACTTTTTGTACTAAAGAAACCAGTGACAGATAGACGTCGGTGTAAGTTCGTATGAGCGAACTTTAACTGTAGACTTTAAACAAAGGCACTTATTAAGTCAAGCTAAGACAATACGATCGATATATATGAATGCACAATTTAAAGGCACATCCGTTGCTCTAATATGTAGATTTCTCCCATGTGTAGTAACAAATATATTAATTTATTAAAAATTTTTGTTATTTTTATATCACGTCTTTGCTGCAACAGACTATATAACTCAAAAACAAGCACTTTTGCTGAAAACGTGTTTATAGTTTTGAACTCGGTAACAATTTAATGGTATAATATTATTTTTCTCCCAAAAGTTGAGTATACAAATAAAATATTTGAAATGTGTGAAGTGTTTACTCATAAATAACGATATTATTATTATTATTATTGCTGCATTATTAGCTCAAAAATCACATGCTTTGAGTTATGACTATCGCAGCAAATGCTCGGTATTTACTAATTTGCGACTGATCAAAAGCTAATTTAAAATGTAAAAAATATAAAAAAAGTTCTGATCGAAGTCGTTTAATTATGTAAAAATTATATATAAAAACTTTCGGTCTATTTTTAATAGTGTTTTGGAACGTTATACCTACTTAAGTTCTTTTGTCAAAAGTCTACAGATAGAATTAAAACTTTTCATCATATTATCACAGAAGCAATTAAAATAATTACAATGAATATTGATACATTCCTTCAGCCTAGCATAACTACTATGCATATAAATATCAAAATTTACAACTAAAATATAAATAATAAATATCTTAGAAATCTCTTAAAACGAAAGAAAAATCCCATATACTGGCAACACTGCTTCATGTTGCTTGGCTACGTATGTATGAGTGAATTGTTTGGATTTTAGTAACCAGTCTGAGCATGTCCATTGCAATGTTTTTGTTTTAAAATTTAGTTTGAGTTTGATATCGGTTGGGTAATGAGATACTTTTACAAAAAAAAAAAAGAATAATGCATGCGCGAAATGATTAATAATTCAATATAAAAGAAAACCGAAAACAAAAAATTCGTTCGCGATCATTAACAAAAATACCATTGGTTCATTACAAAAAAAATTATCGAAATTTTTGTTGTTTAAATTAAAATTATACCTACTTTCAAACGTAAAGCAGGTGTTTAAAAGTGTGTGTTGAAGTATTTTATGAATTAAAAAAAAAAACTGAAACTAAATAAAATTAACGTAGTAGGTATGTAAATTCTGAATAAAATATTTCTTTTCGACTTTGTTTTGTGTTTCCTATTCGTTTAGCACAAAATCGTGTGTTTTATACCATAAATGGTAGTGCTGCTGTTTTTTGTGTAAAACCTTTCCAACAATTTGGTGTCTCCACTCTTTATTTGGGTTGTTAAAAGTTTTCAATTTAAAAAAAAGTACCGAAACGAAATTATAAACCGGAACCATTTTAAATGTATTTTTCGAATTTTAATGGAAATTTTTGCCAATTAACAAAATTTATTATTAAAGTGCTACGTAAACAAATACATACATACATACTACATCCATACCTAAGCGGAAAGAAACATCGAATCACAAATTTAATATAAATAACAAAAGTTTACTAATTAGCATTATAATGCTGAACATTTTAATTTAACTTCACTTATAACTTAATCTAACTCTTTAGCGAGTATTCGACAAAAAATCAATAATTATTTAGTCTTAATCCGTCAACATTTGTTTTTATTTGCCACATTTGTAAAATTATACATACAAACATACATAAGTAGATACATAGGTATGTATGTATGTACAATGTACATACATGTAGGTACATAAATTAAAAAAAAAATAAAATATGAATTATCAAGTGCTTTTTTTCTATTAAATAAAGCGACGAAGTGCTACACAAAAGATAACATTTTGATTGATATAAAAAAAAAAAAATCAATGAATGCTTGTAAACAGCGTAACTCATACCTGTCAATCTGAATTAATCCTGGGATTTACCTTTGAAACATTGCAATACTTCAACGCAAATGAATCGGATTAATTGGTTCAATTTAATAATCCTGCTAAATATTATTAATAGGTGAGTTTGTTATAAATATAAATATTTACAAACATACATACATACATACATACATAAGTGCATATGAATGTATATTTGCATATACCTATCTACTTACACATATATGTACATAAATAAACAGGGATTTGCCCTTTTATGGATTTTTATATATGTATAAAAAGAATTCCATTCACTTAATACCTTTATGGGGGATAATTGCATCTTATTTTAATGTTTCTATTTTGTAAAAAAAAAAAATTAAAAATAAAACAAATGACCCTCATCAGGTGTGTTGAAAAGGTTACAAATTTTATAAATAATGGTGGTTGCATAAATATTAACTTTTATACAATGTTCAGACATACATTTTTAATTGTGTTACTTTAGTTTTAATTGAGCAAATAAATTTATTGTTCATACATACTCAATTAGTTTTTTTTTGACAGGTGAAAAATAAATATTGCTTTTATTTTATTTCTTAAAATTTAACTGCCTATTTTACGATGTCGAAAGAATTTTCCCATATGTTTTCATTCGTATAATTACAATTGAAGCAAAAACAAATTCTAAAATTTTCGATATCGTGAAATCGGCAGTAAATTTATAGATGGATAAAAATTCTTTTTTAAAAGACATTTTATTATGTTATAATAGAAATGTCAAAATCTTACAGACCGTGCGATCGGGGTTTGAGTTTAAAAAAGCATTTCTTAAAAAAAGGAAGTAATAATTTGATATACATACATACATAAGTATATACAAAATTTTTTAGTTTTGTTTTTACATGTTTATTAATATGTCATTTAACTTGTAATTGTAACGAAATTTTTCTTCCATTTCCATTTCCATTTCTTCAGTAAAAATACCTTTGCATTTCGTATTTTACTCAATTAGTAATATAATTTAGAATTTATTGCAAAATTTCTTTAGTGATGTCTTGTATGGCAAATTGGGCACAAGTAAGACCTAAATTGAATAACTTTCTTAATTGTACTAGTAAAGCGTAGCTCCGATTAAGGCAGGGGAAAAAGGAAATGTTTCTTTCCTCCTACGACTAATAAAATAAAGATATGTAGCCAACAAATAATAAGTGAATTGGTTAAAAAATTTGAAATTTTTCTTGATTTTTTTCTAATAATTTTTCAAAAAGTAAATTGTCATGTCTAACCTTTTCCTTAATTCGAATAAATCCGTCAATATTGAAGTAATAGAAACCAACAGTTGAAAAGCGTCAAAATCAGGAAACATGCATTGATCTACTGCCGATTCAAAATAAAAAAAAAAATTGCCTTTGAATTATTAATTTTAACGAAGAGCAATTTGTTTAAATTACAACACAAACACATGATCTCCAAATTACACTCTTATGTAAATATCATAGCGTCAACTAAAACGAATCAGTTCGCCATCACTTCAACCCAAGATTCAATTCCTTTTTTGTCATGCTATCTTTTGCTGGTTAGGTAATTTCTATTACCCTTGCAAAAGAAAATTTTAATTTTTCATAATTTAAAATTTTAAATCCCAAAAGAACAAAACAGATATATGTGCTAGTGATTTTACTAATACTTGTATTCGATTATTCGTCTATTCGCCTAATTAAAGATATTCGCATTCGTATTCGCCAAATTCAAGCGAATATTTCTTGAATAATTTGCACATACTATCCAAAGAAAAAAATATACATAAAGTTTAAAAAAGTACATAAAATGTACAAAAATATATTAATTTTTAATAATTTTTATTTAAAGAAAACACAGTCTTTGACGTGACATAATAATAACCATCTTTAAAGACCGACACAAATACATATATATTTTGCAATTTGCATTTAAAAGCTAAAGTCTTATATGTTCATATCATTTTAAGTTAGTAGTCAATTGTCAGTAGAGGAATGTTGGACTTCATGAACGGAAGAACTAAAATTTCACATGTGAAAGTGTATCGACACAGGTGGGGGCGCCTGCTGCGAAAATATGTTCTCACAAAGAGCACTGAATTGAACAACAGCACTAATTGAAAGCGCAAACAGAGTAAGAAAAACGAAATCTAAAAGTATGTGAGTAAAATAAAATAATAAAAATGTTCAGGAGAGGTCTCCAAATTCGGCATCTCAATGTCCATAAGAATATCAAATACCTAAAGTAGTGTGACAGCTTTTTTCGATTTATTGTTACTGACAAAGGGAGGGATTTTTTTCCAAATAAATTTGAAATATTAAGTGGCTGTAAACCTTAAAAGTAGTATTCGTATTCGAATTCGGCGAATATTGTTTCAAATATTCGTATTCGCATTCATATTCGCGAATACTAAAAAGTGATAATCGTAACATCACTAATAGGTACTACCTACATACTTTGTTTCGACGAACATATTTGCCCGATTTAATGCCTCCCGATTTTTACCCGAAACGGTAAGGTGTGTGCCAATCAATATCCAACATCTTAAAACCAAAAAGTTATTTTGCTTCTTTAAATCATTCTTCACAATTAAACAGAATTCTTATCCACTAGAAAATCAAATAAAAACAACATTTGATGTCGATGCAACAATACCATTCAATATTAACCCTTTATGTCCGGTAATACTTTGTGTGTTAAATTTAAAAAAATACTTATTATTTTGGGATCGAGGCATCTTTAGTAACAAATTACCAATACCAATTGTCTTATCCTGTTCCTGCGAAGGCCAAAAAGGACCGTTGCCACATGGCAACGCCAGGCAATAACCACACTTTCGACATTTAAAAAATGTTAAATGTTTAATTTTCATATTATTTAATTGTTATGACAATGGAAATATTTTTACAAGTTTGATTAAATTTAATTAAATTTTATTTACATACATACACATATAATGATACATATATGGAATACAACTTTATATATTTTATAAAATTTTTGTGTGGTAATCAGCAAAGCATTTGATGCATAGGCCAATATCACACTTTTTACAAGCCGAACGACCAATTGTTTTGCACAACTCTCCAGCGCAACGGCGTTTTTTTGCAATAGGTATTACAAAGTGGTCTTTTCCGTCATATCGTAGGGCGTTTTGTAGCGAGTCCTCCTCATAGCGCCTTTTGCGTAGAGAAGTTAGTCCGCATCGCTTTCTACTTTCGCCAAAATGCTTACAATAGTAGATAGCAATTTGTCGTCTAAATTCTAATTGGCTCATGTTGCCTTTATCTACTCGGTGAAGCTGCAAAGCATTTTGAACGCTTACGTCAAGAAGCCATGTGAAAATTGAGCTCCACCATTTCTTACCGACACACCACCATTTCTTAGCGGACACAATGATGATTTGGGTATTACTTTTTTCAGACAAGTAACCTGCGAAGAAGCATCTGATATCATACTACCAGATGAAAGCTCAACAGACAAATTTTCAGTTGAATTATTTAAAACATCTTCTAAGGCTTCATTTATTTCGTCATTGATATCTTTGTCTTCAAAATTCGCATAAGAAGATAAGCGCTGTTCACTTCTCAACACTACTTCACAATTTGACTTTAGCTGAGCAGGACAAACATTATCTGGAATACCAGCCTCATCTTCCGGAGCGTCGTCTTCACCACTCATATAACCGTCATTATCAGGGGGCTCAATAAAAATTTTAAAAACTTCGTCTTCATTTTCGCTATCAAGTTCCTCTAAGAAGTCTTAAGCTTCAGTTAAGGTCAATTTTCTAAAAATTGTTTAGAAATGAAGTCTTCAATTAAAATTTATTCATATTCCCTATGTAGAAGGCAAAATATTAGTTAGTGCCTGGCGTTTCCATATGGCAACGCTTTTATAAAATCAAATAACTATGTAACATAACTATATTTAAATGGTCTTATTGTTCAACAAAATTATATAATAGCATTCTAATAATCTAACCACAACTTTTTTTTTTTTTAAAAACACATCAAACAAAAAAAATCTATATACTTACTTTTTCATAAAATTCATATTAGCGCTCTAGCACAATAATTTTTTTACTTGTGTAAAAAACAACCTGTCAGTAACACTCCATTAACGAAACTGATTGTTTTTCTTTCTATCTAATAAGAACATGATGTTTGTGTCTCATAACGGTTATTATTTTTTTATTTGTGCTTACAGATTGTGAATAGCAACAATATAACTCAATGTGTATTGCTTGTTGCCAAGTGGCAACAGCAGGACATAAAGGGTTAACGTTGGTTCCTTGTTTGTTTGAGCAAATGTTTGCGCATATAAAACAAATACACATGTATGTACATATTTTACATACATGTATGTACATATTTTACATACATATGTACATACATATGTACATATGTTGAGGTTCTGAGAAATAAATTAACCAGAGATTGTTGGCTTTCTTGCCAGCTGTTCAACAAACACACAACTCGGATCGTATAGAAAATGTTATTATATTCATTTTAAATCTACACGATCAATCACACTTTTTGAGTACAAATAATACTAATTTTTTTTTTTATTAAACCTGATGTTGTCCTTCAATACTGGGCAGTCTGTCTATACAAGTGATCTTTAAATTTTACTTTATAATGAAAAACGCATTTATATTCTCTTTCACTCTTTTGGCGCGTTGTGATCATTAAGCTCGAACAAATATGTTTTTCAATCAAATTAAAAATTAAAATAATGTAGATATGTATGTGTGTATGTCAGTGCATTTCATCTTATGGAATAGGCTTTATGTTTACCGGTCAATTATACAAGATCTATACATTCGTTACGTTAATATATAAAGGCCCTAACTCAATACTTTTCTTTTTCAAATCGAGTAGGTATGTATCATATTTCAAAAGGTAGCCCTACTCGTTATCATTATTAGAAAAAAAAAAGGAGATGAAAAAGTAAGTTAGGTCGTTTGAAAAACGCATAACCACATGAATGCACATCATAGTATTTTTCTCACTTTTGTTATTTATTCTTCCAAAAATCTTAATTTTCTTAAATTTGTATTGTGTTTTTTTTATAAAAATTTACATACATACATACACACATATCGTTGGTACTCATGTAAAAAGGTCCTAACTTAATTTTTTTGCGAAATTGAGTTTTTAGTGAATTCAATATATTTCACACATATACACCTCGTCACAAACTCTTAATGCAATAGTATTAAAAATAACAGTTTTACAAGGAATTTTTTAATAATAGTTATGTTTATCCTTAACGATTTCTATTATGTTTTGATCTCCTCTTGTAGTTACAATTAAGTGATTTAGGGCCTTTTAACATGACACCAACGATATAAGTACATACACACGTATGTATTTATTCTAAAAAATATATTTTTTTTCATTTGAATAAAAAAAGGAAAACAAACAAAATTTTGCATAATTGTTGAAAAGCAATTTCCTTTTTATACCACAAAGATTCCTTCATTGACTTACCAATATCATGTTTGTTGAGTTTTTATTATTCAGACAGATATACACAAAAGAATGAGCAAAAACAAATACAACCTTAAATGACTGCGTATGTAGTCATAGCTGCCAGATTTTTTTAGGTAATATCGTCATATTTTTGGGCAAAAATCGTCATTATCGTCAATATAGCTCATTGAAATCGTCATAAAAACGTCAAATAAAAAAAACGCTTTTTTTACTAACAAAACATATTTTTGTTAGAGGCAAAACATAACAAAACTCTTAAATCAACAAATCTTAATAAAAACAGCATTATTTAAAATACAGAGATCAAATACTTCACTTAGAATTCACAATAAAATCACATGTAAATATATTGCATGTTTTTCAATACTTTGAAATATATTTATACATTGTATGGAAAAAAATAAAAATATTCAAATCCTTTAGTTATTTTTTTTAAATTTAGTAAAATATGCATTTTAAATTTCATTTTTGGAAACACTTTTTCTAAAAATGTATAAAAGCTACAATAAAATTTATACAATAAAACTATAATTTTTTACAAATTGCAATTAACCATATTGATTAATTCAGGTACAACTGTCAGATCATAGCAGGTACATTTGTTTAGATTTAAATAATCTTTTGAATATAATATTACGTTTACCTGACTAAATATTCTTTTCATATTTGCTGAATAATGTGGTAAAACTAGGATTTTTGTAATAAATTTAGTCAAAATCGGAAACAAAAGACTAGAATCCCTCGTTTGCATCTCTGATAGTTTTTTCCAAAAATCCAATAGTTTTATGTTTTTATCAGGACAATAATTTCAATTGTCTGAACTCTGTTTCTAGCTTTTGGTTTTTACTTTCTTCAACAAAATAGGAAAATTATTTTATAATTTTAGAAAACCAACTTTTTTTTCTTCATTTATAATATTAAATGGATTAATTTGGCCAAGAGCTTTATATATATTTTCAAAATCAAAGCTTGATAATATCTGATCACAAAGCTCTATATAAAAATTAACACAATTATTACTACTATCATATTTTTCTTTTGCATTTATTTGTGATTCTTCCAATACGTCTTTGGCAAATATTCCTAAATAAATGTCTTCAAAATTTAAAAAATAGTTTTTGTTTTTATAATCAGTTAAATAAAAGTTTTCGGTTTTAGGCAAACTAGTTTTTAAAAAAGTTTCTCATTACAATTTCAGCAGTTCAAGGTTGCTCTAATAGTGCAAATATATGTTGCAAACTTGAATTATTTAAAATAGTCAAAATTAGGGTAAAAATCGTCCCATCGTCACTATGTCATTTTTAGGACCCAAAATCGTCAAAATGACGATAAATCGTCAAATCTGGCAGCTATGTATGTAGTATCTTACCTGTAAAATACAGAAATTCCCATGCCATGATTCTCTTCTGCTTTCAACAAATGCGAATATAAACATTATGGTACTTATACACATTTGAGTAAATCCATAAATTTTTGCACAATTAAATACCTATGGATCAGCGTTGTCAACTTTGAAATTTCAAAAGGCACCAAAATGGAGAAAAAAACGCGCCATTTAACAAAAAACGCACCAAGTTCAGATTTTTTTTTTATTGAAAATTTTTATTGAATTAATTTTGCGTCTTTACAACATTTAACTTTAGTCTAAAATTCTAATGTTGATATAATATTGAGCCAATGCATGAAGTGAATCATTCTC
This sequence comes from Lypha dubia, assembly GCA_947311025.1. Classification (NCBI taxonomy): domain Eukaryota; kingdom Metazoa; phylum Arthropoda; class Insecta; order Diptera; family Tachinidae; genus Lypha; species Lypha dubia. The sequence continues at coordinate 84,438,857 of OX371262.1, read as the reverse complement.
CACCCTTTTTCAATACTAGATAATATTTCGACATCGGATTCAAATTGTACTGCTAATGGCATGATATCATATTTGCAATGGGATAAAACATTTTGTACAATGCTGGTTGTTGATGTCGGTTGTAGCTAGATGGGCTTAAAGCTGCAATGTGTTTCCGTGTTCCAGCATGCCGAACAAGGTTGGATATTTAAGCGTGATATCGCATTTGCAATAACAACATCTTGCTTTTGTGTTATTATTTGGTCAAGGCCGAATCCATTGCTTAAACTCACATTGTGATTCCCAAATCCTTTTGTATTTCGCTTATGATCTTCTTTTTTAGACTCCATTCTTGACACTAACTTTAAATATTTCTTTTAGTAAATATAAATTTTATTAATTTTAGTGTTACAACCCTTTATGTAAACTTTTACGCACTTTATAAAAAACGAACAATGATCTGAATAGTACTTTGTTTTTGCAAGCTCTTTAACAGACTTGACCAAAAACAATTATGCGACAAAAAACAATTATGTACTCTGAAAATCTAAAAGGGACAACAAATTTCTTATAATGAAATGTTACAAATTATCTACCTATAACAACAAGACGGTTTAACGGTTTTTGTGAATGCGTTTTGGTACCTCTTAAACATCTGTAAAATTTAATGTAAAAATTGTACACAAATTTAATGAAATGGTATTGAAACAGTTGTATTTTTTGTACAAAATTCTTTTTTCTCATACTGAAACAAAAGATTGTGTTTAATATGATTTGGAGCCACCCAAAATTAAAAAAACGCACCAAAATTAAAAAAAAAGCGCACCACGCACCAAATCGGATATTTTTCGCACAAAACATTTAGAAAAGCACCAAAAAAGGTGCGAAACGCACCAAGTTGACAACGCTGCTATGGATTTAAGCTTTTGTGTCGTTTTGTTCTTAATGTACACACACACACCCATATAAAAATGGTATGCACACAGATGCACAACATAAAATAAATATTTTTTATCTTTAATTACATAAACACATACATACATAAACTCAATAAGCCTATTGTTTTCTTTACATTTTGTAAGCTTATGAATGGATGCAATAAATTGTATGAAGCCTTAAAAATAAACAACACAAAGACAAAAAAATAACTTTTACATTAAATGAATTCGAAAAATATATGAAAATATATAAAGGAAATACCAAAAAAAAAAAATACATTGTTTTTGTAAAATAAAAAAGTTCAATTCTGTGCTTCACTCAGTTTTTTTACTCTTTCTCGAATCTATAATTACAATAGAAAATTTTCAATATTTAATTTACTAAATTAATGCATTTTATTCTTAGTTATATGAATTAATGAATTAATGAAACATTAGTTGGACCTACATTTGGTCCTGTATCGCAGCAAAAAGATATTTTGAAAATAAATAAAAAACTGAATGGATAATAATGCCAAATATTTTGCTATACCTATATAATTTAAATATGTACATATGTATGTACATAAATATATCTCTTTTCCTTTTGGAGCTTATTTTAAACGATTTTTTTTTAATTTTCGCGTTTTTTTCTTCTGGATGGCTTTTTTCGTTAACTATTAAATATGTATATTAATTGTAATTTGTTTAAATTACTACGAACTGTTTTATTATTATTAATATTTATGCAGGCTAAAGTTCGTAAATGTTAATAATCAGAGAAATATTAAATAGACATTCTTAACATATTTCGAGTAACAAAGGAAAAGAATTTAATTACCCATATCGTGAATAGCAAGGGAAATTTTTGTTCCCGTGAAATTTTCATTCCCTTCGAAGGGATAAATGTTATCATGAATCTCACGTGAAAAATTATTCGCGCTATCAGTTCTAAGTTAATGTAAAAAGGAAAGAAGAAGAAGAAAAATATCTACGAACATATTTATTTTAAAGAAAACTTAAAAAATCAAAGCTAAATATTCAGTCAACTTTAGTTTGGTAGCTCCGTATATTTATTGCATTCTAACTTTTATGTTGTAAAATAATGCGGCTATTTTTATTTCGGCGTGAAATTATTCACGGGGAATTGTTTGGCGATTGGAAATTTATGGAAAGGGTAAAACATTCGAGGGAAAAATTATTCAGGATAGGTGTGAATATCTAAACATCCCTTTAGATTTCAACTATACTGGCTGAATAGAACAAACGTTGTTTTATGTAGAAGCCACTAAACGTCGTCAGTATTCATGTGCAAATGCTTTCACTACTTGGTAGATAATAATTGTTACCAACGAATTATATCCTACAAACTTTTCCTTTTTGTTTTTTTTTGCAGTTTTGACATCTAGGCGCACGGTAGAAGAGGTGAGATCCGCAGAAAAACATAAATGTGAAAATAAGGCCAAGTTCCTATCCAAAAAATTTCGGCCGTAAAAAGTCCTGAGATCATAATAAGGACCAAGTTCTTCATAAGTTCAATACCATCTCATTTCTAGGCAACCAGTAAACTTGCCAATATTTTTCCAAGAATTCTTTCCCATATTAGAAAACAAAAAATATTGCCAAGCTTACAGGTTGCCTAGAAAAGAGATGGTATTAAACTTATGAAGAACTTGGTCCTTATTTTGATCTCAGGACTTTTTACGGCCGAAATTTTTTGGATAGGAACTTGGCCTTATTTTCACATTTATGTTTTTCTGCGGATTGTTGTTTCTTTTGTTAGTTTATTTTTGGTTTGAGACATTTTTAAGTATAATATTTTATATATGTATGTGTGAAAATAAATATGTCGAGTTAAATATTTTTCGATGAAAGGACTTACATTTCAGCATATTTGAAGGTGATGTTAACTGAGGGTGGTGTTGGCTGAAGTGGTTAGCGCGTTGACTACTAAGCAAACAATGACGTGGGGCCTGGGTTCAAACCCTGGCCAGAGCAAGTCAATTAACCTCATTAATTGCTCTAACGTACATTATTGTGCCATTGATGCTGTGCCAAACTAATGTACACAACATCGGCCTCCTTCGTACGTTAGCAGAAGCGTCGGCGAAATACAAAAATTTATAAAAAATGACTGCTCATACAGCTTAAGATATTTAATGCGTCTAATAACTCCAGAGACGCTACAACACTTCTCTAGAAATTAACAACACGCGTAATAGCAGAGCTGTAAAAGAATTATGCCGCCTTCTACATTTTCAACATCTATCTTCTCTACTGTATACCTTTTCCTAAGTTCTAGCACAATGCATTGCATAATTAGGAGTCATCCCCTGAGTGATGGTCCTACAAAAAAAAAAAACAAAAATGTTTTGATGTAAAGTGAAGTATTTTATGACGTGCATTGATTAATAGAGTATTCATGAATTGAATTTGTGAAAAATTTCATAGCTTATTTAAATTTTACTTTGCACGTAAGTAAGTCCTTACGTCGAAATATATTTATTCGGCATTTTTGAACTTCACACACATTTTTGTACAGATAATATTATCTAAGTTTCTGTCGGATCTTCATGATTTCATACGTCGTTTATTCGGTACAAAATTGCATTTTATCTGTAAAAAGAAAACAGATGCGAATTCATTTATTTAGTTTATAGACGAAAGGCGTATAGAATCTGAAAAAAAAGACGTCTTACAAATCATCATATGATTTGGGTGTAATTTCTGAAGCATTCATGACTTTTTTTGTCACCTCGTCCATCCATTCTCACCTAAGTGTATATTTTAGTGGCCTTCCGCTATTTATTTGGGGGAGAAATTCTTCATATGACCGCTAAATTTTCACACTAATTTTAGAGCAAATTTTGCTGTTTACTATTTCAAAATTTTGCTGTTAACTATTTAACACATAGACTTACCACGAGATTTGTTGAATTTTCGAAGAAGAACTAGATATTCAAGTTTATACGATTTTTATTTAAGCTGTTAAATATGGAACCGAAAGAAATTCAGCTTTTAAATAATATAGAATATTAAAAATCTAGTGCGAAGGAAACACATTCATGTTTTTTTATATGCCTTTTTGTACTACACCTTATCAAAATAAAAATGTTTGTACTAAGAAATACAAACGTACATAATAAAATAATTAAAATATTATTAGTGTTATTAATTAATCTCACTTTAATGTGTATGCTTTTTGTGTGATTCCTTTTTTATTATTCATTTTATTTCGTGAAATGTTAAACAATAAAATTTTGAAACAAAAACAGTTCTATATTGAAAATAGCACAGATTGTAATGATAACACATACATTCATACATACATACATACATACATACATACATACATACATACATACATACATACATACATACATACATACATACATACATACATACATACATACATTCATGCATATGGTTGTATGTACATAAAAGAATAATCTAGTTTAACAAAGACAAAAATAAGCCAAGTGTAAATAGTGATGACACCAAAACAAAAGCTCGAACAAATAAACAAAAAAAAAATATTTCAAACAATAAAATAATTACACAATAATAAGTACAAATAGTTGACTCACTAAAGTAAATTAACGAAAACATTTTTGTAGATTTATTTGTTTGTTATTGAAACAAAAGTTAATGATTTATAGTAAAAATAAATGTTGCATAAAATGTATAAAGCTAAAATCCTGTAGATTTTTGTTCTGGCAAATTGGACATTAATTAGCTAATTTTTTAAACAAAACAATATAAAAAATTGAAAGTTTATTATTTACTTTTTCATTAAATTAAAATTTATTATTTTATTTATTACTTAATTCAATTTTAAAACAATATTTTTTTTTGTCTATTTACTGTCATAATTTTCTTGTTATTGCTTTTATTGTTACATTTAATCGAATTAAACATAATGTCACACAGGTCAAAGTCGTACATACATAATACTGTATTGTATTTTATAGAAATTATTATCAAATTGTTACAATGACTTGTAAGACATTGTTTGTCTTTTGTATATATAAAATATTCAAATAGACACAGCAGTCAAGTCAGTGCAGTGCATTGAATTCATGAAATCCCAGAACGACGACAATTCTTTGTGCATAAGCTTGGCAGTCGATGCGTGATAAGTGCATCATGCTGAACATTTCATTGTGTTCATGTGGAGATTGTGTTAACTCAACTCGAATAGTGTATTGTGTGTTAATTAACATGGGCGCCTTTTGCAATTATCAGAAATTATTTTAGTATAAAGCATTAAATTTAAAAGACAAATTTTAATTAATTTTAAAACATCATGTGTAATTAATTAATGTTTTGCTGGCTTTGAAGATATGGGAATGTTTTATTTGTGTATATGAAAGATATCCTACTAATGTTAAAAATATAAAAGTTTGTATATTTCGAATTGCAAACGGATTAATAAATTTGGATGACATTTGTTAGGCAAATAGTTTTTAACCCAGATTAAAATATATGGAACTTTTTAAAAGCTAAAAACGGGGAAAATTTGTACTTGTGGTTCTTTCTTTTTTTTTGTTATTTATTAATTTGTGAAGTTTTTAATTTGTGAAGTTTGTTATTTATATTTTCCATTAAGAAATACATACTGCACTTTCCTCCAGGTAAAATGTGCAAAAGCTGCTACTTGTAGTACGTTTTGCTTTTGGTACTTTAATTTTTTCGATAAATTTGGTATACAAAAAGTTTGTTTCATCATTAACATGCAGCTTGAACGAAGTTACAGGTAAAAGCTGGTATTTATTAAGTACAGAAACATAAAAAAAAATAATATGAAAGGCTTTTCAGAAAAAGAATGTTATGGATGACTTTCAAAGAGTATTTGAACTCAAGTTTTTTGTCACATGTTTTTAAAACACAGTCTTTTACCAACGGATGATCTAGATCTTTATGAATTCTCTGATCTTTAAAATACCAGGATTTTACGGAAAATTTTATTTTGTCGCCTTTGAATATTTTCCATATTTGGTGCCGAGGCAGTGCCCCTCAAGTGGATTCCATAGGACCATATTGGTTTTAGGAGCGCATTGTATAAAAGAAGTTTACAATCCAGGCTAATGCATTTGAGCCGCTTTTAATTTCATTTAGGTCAGCTTTGCGTCTATGTGCTTTTTCCAAGATAAACGGCGATCAAGATGGACACCGAGATATTTAACTTCAGAGTACTGTAGTATAGTCTGGCTATTATTTGATGCCCCTCCTAAAAAGTCCTCACGGCAGAGGAATTTTCACAATTTCCTAAACTTTCTTTCCTTGTATGTGCATATATTTTCCCGTTCCCATCCAATATATTTATGTCTTATCGATTTTTTTCTTTTTTGATGATCCTTCAGCCTTTTTTTCAAACACGGCAATGTTTTGTATTTTTCCTTAAGTGAATTTATTTCGTTGAACCGATTTTATAGTTATATTATTTTATTGCGTTTTGGCGCTTTTTTCGGCTTCAAAAAATTTGTAAAATCTGGCGATTTATTTTATTTGTGTTTTATTTCTATAATTCTTTTCGTATAGGTTTTGATAGTTTTGTCGATTTTTTTAGGCAATTTTTTCAATATGACAATCATTTTTTTCTTTTACGTTGTATTACTCTAAGGGATACTCTTAAATAATTAATGATGATTCACCTTATGGATTTTGATTATTTCTTAAAAAAGAATATCAATAATAATTAAAAAAATTTCGAAGATTCAATCGATGCAGCTGTTATTTATTGTACATTGTGAAATCCTCTATAAAATTATTTTATGCTCACGACTGGATGTCTTATTGTCCTTATTTTCACAATTGTCATTAACAGCTTTAAAAATATAAGTATGTACCTTTACGTTTCACGTATACATGTGTTAATAATTTAAACGAGTTCTTTAAATAGTTTCTTAGCAGTTATAGGTACATATTTTTTTATACATATGTACATAAAAAAACGTGTATATTATGTATGTAAACAAAAGATAACAAAAAATAGAAATTACATATTTTCAAAAATTCCCTGTACAAGAGCACGATGCCACATGATATTTTCAACCCCGAAATTAAACGTGTTAACAAAACATCTCGACGCTTGAATACTCGTTTGATCAAGAATGAATAATAAAAATCTAAAGAAAATTATATAGAAAGTAAATAAGACCATGTCGTGATTTTCAGGAATATAAATGTGTCAGATTGTGTTGTCTTCTACTGCACAAGTAAATTGAACATGTGTTTTGGTTGCTGTTTCAACTCTACTCTAGACTAAAAAAAATTTAATATCCTGTGAGATTATATGTTTGAATAAAAAAAAATGATAAAAAACAATTTAATATTTTCTAAAACAGGAAGAGTAATAAAAAGAAATTTAAAGAAGATACAACAGCCGCAACGGCAGCTGTCTAGCTCAAGTGCAGATGGAAGCAAAACTCTTTTGAAATTTACCTGTATGTACAATATCTTTAGAGAGTAGATTATAAAAATAAAGTCATAAAATACATATAAAAATATTCCTGGCAACAGCAAAAAAAAAAAAAAAAAAAAATACAAATAAAGCCAAAGCAATATAAATATCCAGCGAATACTTTGGAATTTGTTATAAAACCAAAACCCTAAAAGATAAAAAAGCTTTGTGAATACACTGTAACAGAATCATTACGGAATGTTTTGCTAAGCTATGTTAAGAAGGAGTTGTTATTAAATAAGCAAGCGTTTGTTACTCTTACGTTTAAATTAACAACATTATTTATTTGAGAAATTAATAATAATCGAATCCACCATTTTAATATGATATTCTCAAATTGTATAAATATTTTTAAAAGATTTTAGGCTTACCTCTAAGCAATACGCTAATAATAAAATCGTATTTCTTATATCTCAACGATAGAGACTGAGAGTGAGAGAAAGAAAGATATAAAGACAGGCAAACGGCCTAAAGAGTTGGTAAGTCGACACTTTTAGCACTTTTTTTAGATATTTCTTAAACTTACGAAACGTAGGATTATCTAATAAATATATATTAAGTGCTTTTATTTTGACTTTATGATACGTTTTATTTTTTTTTTTTTGGTTGAACAAAATCTTAATTTAATCGATTATGGATGGCAACCAAACCTCAGCTCTCAGTTGTCAGTTTCAATCAGTAATACAATATTAATCAGCTACTAAGAACCCAACCCAAGGAAATAAAATAAGTTTATTTTAAATCTATATATATAAAACAGGAGGTGTGTATGTGTGTAACGTATGGACTCCAAAACGGCTGGGCCGATTTTGATGAAATTCACAGGGAATCTTCAGAATATTTAGGTGGGTGACACTGTGAAGTCTGATTTTTGATTTTCGGTCTGCGGGCGGAGGGGCGTTGCAAAATCCAATTTTCATATTGCACCACCAATGACATACATCTACATATGTGCATATATTTATTTTTTTTTTGAAAGCCGTTGTCATGTTTTTTAAAACGAGATATCAAACTCTTAAGTCGGGTATGTAGTTCCGAAGATATTTACAAAAAATCTATATAAAAAAAATGAATGTTTGTCTGTCTGATTGATTGTGCTTTATAGGAGGCCAAACCGTTGTACCGATCTTCCTGAAATTTTCACAGCATGTTACTGTGACCCTGAAAGGAATAATAGGCTATATGAAGTTTTGATTGGAAGAAGGGGCGTGGCACCGTCCATATAACCTAAAAATTTAAATCGCCATATTTTGGGCATTTTTTTACCTACGTCGATGATATTTGGTTCATATGGTATTGGCATAATTAGGAATACGTACCAGGAGAAAATTGGGTGGGACCACTCCCCTTTTTAGGAAAATTAAAAATCGTAATATAGTCTTAACTACTAGACCGATCGTCATTAAATTTTCACGATAGGATATTCTTACGAAATAATAAATTCTTGACTATAACGAGCGGGGTAGCGAAGCACACTGGGTTCAGCTAGTAAATGTATAAATTTCATTACTCAGGCATAAGTTCGTATAATTTAATTTTCAATTAATGCTAGGTCTAAATTTCGGCACACGATATCGATCGAAATTTCAATACAATTTAAATGTAAATTTCGATAGATATCGAATGTGGTAATTTGGTCCCTGGGAACATAATTGGGACGAACGACGAATTTTTCGTTGCGAATATTCGTCGTCAAAAATAGAACACATGCTTGAATCTGAAAGTGAACACAACACCGACATCGACGAAATTCGTCGTGTGTGACGAATTCGCTGATAGATTTATTTCTATTTCATACGCAGAGTTACCTTGTTTTTTTTGGTTTTCAAATATATTAGTAAATAATGTTAATTTAGTACTTTAATAAGTGTTTATTTTTATGATATAGAGCTTTTTAGTTAAATTTTCATAATTGTTATGTGTGTGAAGATAAATTTTAATTTAACTAGCAAAGATTTCAACCAAAAATTTTAGTCAAGCCAATTTTGCAGTTAACAGAGCACTGTTAAACACTGTAAAAGAGGAATATCCCACTATATACAAATGGTAGTCCAAGGGGTCCACTATCATGGAGAAAAGGTGGGATATCTGTAATAATCTTGGAACTTTGAAAAAAAATGCAAATTTAAAAAAAATTTCTGGAGAAGATTAGTGGATGTTAATTGGATTCGTCGTGCTAGACGAAATTCGTCGTTCTTCCCAATTGTGTTCCCAGCATAACTAATTTTTTTTTGATCAAAAAAAAAAAAACTCATACCAACAACATAACATACAATTTTTGTTCGATAAGTATCTGTCTATTTTTCTTAGAACAGCTTTCGAACTTTGTGTGTAAGCAAATGAGTTTGAAAACTTTTTAAACTGCGTTGAAGATCTACTAATGAGTTGTTATTTAGCAGCCAACGAAATGCAGCATATAGATTAGCTAACCCATAACAAATAAGTGATATTTTTAAAAACATTAAACTTTTGAGTACTTACTCGAATAAACTGTGATATATTTTTAAAGGTATTAATCTAAATATGACATTTATTCGAGCAAATACTCAAGAATTTATGTTTTCAAAAAATTTTATTCAGTTGTTGTGCGTTAGCAAATTAATATGCATAAATGCATATACATAGATTTGCTAACCCACAACAAATATATAAAAAAGTTATTAATCTAAAATTTCAATTAGAGTTAAACAATCTTTTTAAGCTGTATTTTTTTTAAACTTGTTTTACTGGTATACAAGAAACTATATAAAACTTTGTTCTATCGCTTAGTCGAACGTGACTAATCGATTTAATGGTTAATTTATGGTTAAGCGATTGACTAGTCTAATTGATATGTCAAGTGACACGACTTTAGGGCCTGTTCGTAAATGCAAAACTGTTCTGCATATTGTGCGCAGTACGTTCATATATGCAAATAGTGGCAACTCTGCAAAATGTATGCGTTCAAAAATGCATCGCTGCAGTATATTATGCGCAAATAAACACAAAACACTAATCATAAAAATGGCTGATGCAACGGAAATTTTTTATTTTTATTTGTTTTGTTTATTATTTCTTAACCTTTTTCCTTCTTGTAGATTAGACAATTTTACATCATTAGTTTTATCGTCCAGCCCAAAAATTAAATTTATCATTAACTTTTCCATTTTTGTTATAATTTTTTCGTTCATAAATACAAACATTAAAATGCGCAAAAAGAAACTTAAGCAGCAGCTGATTAGCAGTGGCAGTGCAAAATAATCATATTATGCAGCGCAGTGATGAATTTACGAACAGGCCCTTAGTCTTTGAAGGTTAAAACATAATCTTTTTATCAATAACGTCCGATTGACGACATTCTTATCTTAACTTAATGTTATCATTATACTTTGAGTTTCTTTATATGATTTTTTAATTTACATTAAAAATTTTGTAAATTATAAATTTTTAAAATCTGTTAGCTTTTTCAAGATTTTAACGCTTTCCGAAAATTTTAAAGCTGACAACGCTGTTGGATTCATTCGATATTAAGAGATATTTTAGCGAGAGCATGTTGTTAGACTTGTTATAACTCACGTTTCACACGTAAAATACCGTAAAATCAAAGACTATAAATATATATATTTATAGTCTTTGGTAAAATTTAATACACTGATTAAAATGCATTTGAAAGTTGTTTTTGTTTCTTCGGACTGTTGTCAGAAGGATTTATTAATATTCATAACTCATACGAGTATATATTTTTCTTACAAAATTTCTCGTGCATAAGAAATCAAAATACCAAAAAAAAAAAATATTGTCAACTTGTTTTGTTGTTGACGTTGTTTTTATTTTCAAGAAAACAAAACTTGTTTATCATAATATTCTGATTGTAATTATAATAAAAATTTTATAAACTTTTTGATAAGACAATGGTTTAATCGGAAATTTAGCGTACGGTGGGATGCAACAGCAATTATTAAACTGAAAGTTTTCCATAACATTTTTTATGTTTATGAGTCAGGTTTCTGAATATTTTGGTATTACTATTTTTATAATAATTTTTTTTAATAAGGAGCAATTTTATTTTAAACACCTGCATGATGATTTTATTGTTTTATTGTTTATAAATCACTTTCTAAACGTATGTATGTGCACTAGGGCTATAACCAAATTTTTGGCAAAATACCACGGAGTGGCCAAGAATGCTTTAGTAATGAAAACATCCCGTCATTTTGCGAAAAAACCCTCACGCGGGGAAGCAAATTTTTAAAACCTTCCAATAATATATAAATACGCAACAATTTCCATGCTTTCTAAAAAATTTTTATATCTAAAGCAGTGGATAAATTCCAAAATATTACTTAAGTGATACGTATAGGAATATATACAAATATCAGGTGTATATGTTTTAAAATTTCCGTCAGATAAAAATGGTTGTTTTGAAACTTGAACCCGATCCCTGCGTAAACTTTTGTAACGATCCCAAAAAATTATCATATTTCTTATTAATAACTTTTAATGTTATACACGATTATACTATGCCGTTTTTGATATTCGCAAAAAGTGTGAAAAAGTTATAGCCCTAATGTGCACATGTATGTCTGATTTTAAAAGCAAATCCTTCGTAATCAATATTAAAGAGGACTAAGACGATAAAAGCAAAGATGATTAAGAGAGTACTTATTCGATAAAATAACATATGTATTGTATAAATGTATGTACTATATATGCACATACATGCATAAAGGTATCAATGTATGTTTGCCACCTGTAGCTTCCAATAAAGTGTTTTTAACCCCACCGTCTTTAAATGACATACAAAAAAAAAAAACGGGACATAAATTACCTAATTTATCATATCGAGTTTCATTTTTATGTTAAAATGTCAATCAACTTTACCCTCAACGTAACAAAATTTCGCCAAAAGTAATTTTAAAATCTTTTTGTTTTGTTTTTGTCCATCATTTATAAAAATGAAAATTGTGCACAAAATAAATGTGTTTTTGATTTAAACTAATCGCAAAAATAGTTTTTCAAAAGAAATTTATTTTTATTTCATTTTAAATGTCTGCATGAGCGAAAGACATGCATCATCATCATTCATAACTGCGTCATTATCGTATATATTAAATTATTATTACGTCGACTTTGTGTAGTTACTTCCATTTGATAGTTTGCTGGAATTGTATGCCCAGCAAACAGAAGGCTAAATGATTGTGAAGTGATGCCACGTGTTGGACGATTAAAAAATCTTTTGCCAAGTGTATCTTTGGCTTAGCTTATAAACTTTCTCTTTTGAATATATGAAGAATCATTGGCTAAGCCGTCGTCATTGGTTAACTAAAGACTGTGGATTTGAGTCTGAGAAATTATTAAAAGACGTGCTGAAGGCGTGGTGGTACCGCCGTGGCTAAGGTATAGCGATGCTTGCCTTTTAGTCGAGAGGTTGCTGGTTCGATGCCGACCACAGTTCCTGTGTGTTTTCGCCACGCAAGGTAATAAGTTTCCGTCTTGTGTTTGTGTTAAAATAAAAAACTTATTAAGTATATCGGTTAAGTAACGGTATGAGGAATTTACATACGAGAATTTCAGCATTGTTTAGTTGATGTTAATCACAACTAATGCCAGTGTAACCGTTGGCATATATTTCTTCATGCCCACTTTTCAAATTTTTTGAATTCTCTACTTAAATTTATATACATAAACATATGAACAGCTGAAATCAGTAGCTAATAGACTGGAAAATTCTCAACAGGTGGTGCTGTTTTCTGCTCTTTTCGGGTCACATCGTATTTTATAAATACATATGATTTTATTGTGCTTGTCTCGTGTAGTCCAATAGGATGAAATTTATTATACTTGCAATTAGTACTAGTTAGAGGATGTTCATATATTAGGTAACGATGTTTGAGATTTTATTAGACCAGTCTCAATCATTTTTAAACCGATTTAAAAAAATGGTTGTTATAAATTATTTAATTCGTAACAAATTTTCAAACTCCTTAAGAGACTTTTGTTATCTATGATGAGCCTCAATTTTTAGATCTTTCAATCTCAATTACACACACGTATCAACATAGGAATTTTGATTGTAAAAATAATAACAATAATGATTGCTCTGATACTAATTGAAGAGAATTACTAATCGACAACCCCTCCACCCAACTTGTGTGGTATTAGGGATGTTAGATAAAAATTGTTTATAGATGGATTATCAATGTGGGAAAGTAAAATTGGACAGTACACCTTGTTAATGATAAAATTCGTGTGATCAGCAAATATATTTCGTTATAAGAAATTTTCGTAACGTGTGTAACTACACGATATTATTCAAATCAATATGGGGTAACAATTTTAATTTATTAAAAATGGAACTAAAAATGTTACCAAGTGTATTAAAAAATATTGCGGAAAATTTACTTATGGGAGCTGTAAAAAACAGTTCTTTATAAAAGACTTCGCTATAAAGAATTATTTTTGTTTATAAATGGCAGTCAAATCATCATAACTTTGGCATTACAAAATTCATTATAACCGAGTTTTACTGTATGTATTAAGATTTCTTCAACTTTTTTAAAATCTGATTGCCATCAATTGTTAAATTGTTGGTAATAGAGCACGTTTTGCCATTACGCGCACTATTCGTAATCAATAATTTTGAAATGTTTCCTAAATACTGTTTTCAGTTTATTTGTTTGTGGGTGCATTTAGCTGTCCTGAAATATTCATAGTTAAAAAAAATATAAAATAAAATAAAAAGTGGTAAAGCTAATCGACCGTTTAACAAGACAAGCGACAACTTTACATAAATTTCTTGTTAATTTATTTGAAATTTGTTCAGGTATTTAAACTTTTATGGATTTTAAATATTTAAAAACTAAAAGACAGAAAAATATGTCATTCTTTTCTTTTACCAGGAAGTTTTAGACAAACTGCATAAATACATATTTAAATATACACACGTAGATACCTGTTTTTTTTTAAATTTATAACGAAAAATAAAGGATTGAAGTAAAAGAATTTACAACAACGAACAACGAATGAAGAAGATATTAATGACATTTTAATATTATACTTTCAATTTTTTCCAGTTTCTCATATTTTTTTCGCTCTTCTCCCTCTTCTTTAACTGTTTCGTTTTCTAGTAAAATCATTAAAAATCCATTTTAAATGTTACAATTCCTATGCTACGTATATATTAAATTTGTACCTGTTTTATGAAAGATTATTCATAGTACAATACGAGGGTTGCTATTCAACTAAGGGCCAATAAATTGGTGGATGATAATGTTTCATTTATTTTTAAACCCCTATTAAATAAAAAAATTTTGTTTTTCAATGCAATATTAAATCAACATTAAATAGCCAACATTGTGTATTTAAACAATACATAAGTTTTATGAATTTCCATATGTTTTTGACTGCTTGTTCTTCTTATATAAAATGAAGCCAATAAAATATTTGTGGCTGCTGACAAGTTGCATAAAGTTTTGTCTTGTTTGGTCGCTATTAACATTTTAATCACTTTGAAAGTTGCTTTTATTTTTTTAAAACATTTAAGCAGTTCTTAATTATTCTTAATTATTCTTATGGCCAATAAATGAGTGGATATTTAATTATAATTTTAGTTAATTTTCATAAAAATTTAAAATTCGTTTAAACATACTTTCATTTTTTCAGTCAAACTTAAAGTTCTTATTTAATTACGATGAAAATATGGTAGCACTACGTAATATAAAAAATTTCCCGAAAATTTCCCAAAAAACAGCTGACTAGAGCAAATAAAGAAAAATCTAAAAAAAATATATTATTATTTTAGCTATAAATAAGAATAATTAAGAACTCCTGAAATGTTTTAAAATAATAAGAGCAACTTTCAGAACGATTAAAAGGGTAATAGCGAAAAAAGATGCCAAAATTTTATGCAACTTGTGAGCAGCCACAAATATTTTATTTGCTTTTTTTCAAACAAGAAGAACAAGCAGTCGAAAACATATGGAAATTCGTAAAACTTATGTAGTGTTTAAATTAATTAATTAATGTTGATTTAATATTGCAATGAAAAATAAAATTTTATATTTAAACGAGTTTTAAAAATAAATGAAACATTATCATCCACCAATTTATTGGCCCTTATTATTATTATTGTATTCTGGATTTTTCTTTATTTGTTTTAGTCAGCTGTTGCATAGGGAAATTTATGGGAAAATTTTTTATTTTACGTAGTGCTACCATATTTTCGTCGTAATTAAATAAGAACTTTAAGTTTGACTGAAAAAATGAAAGTGTGTTTAAACAAATTTTAAATTTTTATGAAAATTAACTAAAACTATATATAAATATCCACTCATGGGCCATAAGATACTCGTTACACTTTTAAGGAAGAGAAGGTATAATGCATATCGTTACCTTATATAAAAAGGTTCCAATTCAGTTTATTTAAATCCCTTTTGTGCTTTTATCGACAACTAAGAGGTCTAACTATAGATATATAATAAATAAGCTATTTAAAAAAAAAAAAAAATTAGTTAAGGCATTTTTATATTAAGGTAACGATATGTATTTGTATATTATTGCAAGTGTGTGCTCAAATGTGCATTGAATATTGTAAATAAATAATACCTACATGTGTTTGCAAGCATCTCTAAAATATTTAAGAAATACTGTTTCTATTTTATGTTCTTTGTTTCGATTATTTTTTGACAGGTAATCTATTATTCAATTTATATATTCTTCCTCATGTGGAAATGTTCAATTTTTATTAAATTTCTAACAATTTATAAAAAATATTACGTATGTAAGAATGTTCGTATATTCTGTATATACGAGTATGTATGTACGAGCACATATTTCTAAAATATTTGGGTTGTTCACAGTGTAGTCATATCAGTCATACTGTCATAATATCCTAAATATTTTAACTAGTGTAAAATATTTTTTTATTTTTTTCATAAAAAGGGGCGTGGCACCGTCCATATAACCTAAAAATTTAAATCGCCATATTTTGGGCATTTTTTTACCTACGTCGATGATATTTGGTTCATATGGTATTGGCATAATTAGGAATACGTACCAGGAGAAAATTGGGTGGGACCACTCCCCTTTTTAGGAAAATTAAAAATCGTAATATAGTCTTAACTACTAGACCGATCGTCATTAAATTTTCACGATAGGATATTCTTACGAAATAATAAATTCTTGACTATAACGAGCGGGGTAGCGAAGCACACTGGGTTCAGCTAGTAAATGTATAAATTTCATTACTCAGGCATAAGTTCGTATAATTTAATTTTCAATTAATGCTAGGTCTAAATTTCGGCACACGATATCGATCGAAATTTCAATACAATTTAAATGTAAATTTCGATAGATATCGAATGTGGTAATTTGGTCCCTGGGAACATAATTGGGACGAACGACGAATTTTTCGTTGCGAATATTCGTCGTCAAAAATAGAACACATGCTTGAATCTGAAAGTGAACACAACACCGACATCGACGAAATTCGTCGTGTGTGACGAATTCGCTGATAGATTTATTTCTATTTCATACGCAGAGTTACCTTGTTTTTTTTGGTTTTCAAATATATTAGTAAATAATGTTAATTTAGTACTTTAATAAGTGTTTATTTTTATGATATAGAGCTTTTTAGTTAAATTTTCATAATTGTTATGTGTGTGAAGATAAATTTTAATTTAACTAGCAAAGATTTCAACCAAAAATTTTAGTCAAGCCAATTTTGCAGTTAACAGAGCACTGTTAAACACTGTAAAAGAGGAATATCCCACTATATACAAATGGTAGTCCAAGGGGTCCACTATCATGGAGAAAAGGTGGGATATCTGTAATAATCTTGGAACTTTGAAAAAAAATGCAAATTTAAAAAAAATTTCTGGAGAAGATTAGTGGATGTTAATTGGATTCGTCGTGCTAGACGAAATTCGTCGTTCTTCCCAATTGTGTTCCCAGCATAACTAATTTTTTTTTGATCAAAAAAAAAAAAACTCATACCAACAACATAACATACAATTTTTGTTCGATAAGTATCTGTCTATTTTTCTTAGAACAGCTTTCGAACTTTGTGTGTAAGCAAATGAGTTTGAAAACTTTTTAAACTGCGTTGAAGATCTACTAATGAGTTGTTATTTAGCAGCCAACGAAATGCAGCATATAGATTAGCTAACCCATAACAAATAAGTGATATTTTTAAAAACATTAAACTTTTGAGTACTTACTCGAATAAACTGTGATATATTTTTAAAGGTATTAATCTAAATATGACATTTATTCGAGCAAATACTCAAGAATTTATGTTTTCAAAAAATTTTATTCAGTTGTTGTGCGTTAGCAAATTAATATGCATAAATGCATATACATAGATTTGCTAACCCACAACAAATATATAAAAAAGTTATTAATCTAAAATTTCAATTAGAGTTAAACAATCTTTTTAAGCTGTATTTTTTTTAAACTTGTTTTACTGGTATACAAGAAACTATATAAAACTTTGTTCTATCGCTTAGTCGAACGTGACTAATCGATTTAATGGTTAATTTATGGTTAAGCGATTGACTAGTCTAATTGATATGTCAAGTGACACGACTTTAGGGCCTGTTCGTAAATGCAAAACTGTTCTGCATATTGTGCGCAGTACGTTCATATATGCAAATAGTGGCAACTCTGCAAAATGTATGCGTTCAAAAATGCATCGCTGCAGTATATTATGCGCAAATAAACACAAAACACTAATCATAAAAATGGCTGATGCAACGGAAATTTTTTATTTTTATTTGTTTTGTTTATTATTTCTTAACCTTTTTCCTTCTTGTAGATTAGACAATTTTACATCATTAGTTTTATCGTCCAGCCCAAAAATTAAATTTATCATTAACTTTTCCATTTTTGTTATAATTTTTTCGTTCATAAATACAAACATTAAAATGCGCAAAAAGAAACTTAAGCAGCAGCTGATTAGCAGTGGCAGTGCAAAATAATCATATTATGCAGCGCAGTGATGAATTTACGAACAGGCCCTTAGTCTTTGAAGGTTAAAACATAATCTTTTTATCAATAACGTCCGATTGACGACATTCTTATCTTAACTTAATGTTATCATTATACTTTGAGTTTCTTTATATGATTTTTTAATTTACATTAAAAATTTTGTAAATTATAAATTTTTAAAATCTGTTAGCTTTTTCAAGATTTTAACGCTTTCCGAAAATTTTAAAGCTGACAACGCTGTTGGATTCATTCGATATTAAGAGATATTTTAGCGAGAGCATGTTGTTAGACTTGTTATAACTCACGTTTCACACGTAAAATACCGTAAAATCAAAGACTATAAATATATATATTTATAGTCTTTGGTAAAATTTAATACACTGATTAAAATGCATTTGAAAGTTGTTTTTGTTTCTTCGGACTGTTGTCAGAAGGATTTATTAATATTCATAACTCATACGAGTATATATTTTTCTTACAAAATTTCTCGTGCATAAGAAATCAAAATACCAAAAAAAAAAAATATTGTCAACTTGTTTTGTTGTTGACGTTGTTTTTATTTTCAAGAAAACAAAACTTGTTTATCATAATATTCTGATTGTAATTATAATAAAAATTTTATAAACTTTTTGATAAGACAATGGTTTAATCGGAAATTTAGCGTACGGTGGGATGCAACAGCAATTATTAAACTGAAAGTTTTCCATAACATTTTTTATGTTTATGAGTCAGGTTTCTGAATATTTTGGTATTACTATTTTTATAATAATTTTTTTTAATAAGGAGCAATTTTATTTTAAACACCTGCATGATGATTTTATTGTTTTATTGTTTATAAATCACTTTCTAAACGTATGTATGTGCACTAGGGCTATAACCAAATTTTTGGCAAAATACCACGGAGTGGCCAAGAATGCTTTAGTAATGAAAACATCCCGTCATTTTGCGAAAAAACCCTCACGCGGGGAAGCAAATTTTTAAAACCTTCCAATAATATATAAATACGCAACAATTTCCATGCTTTCTAAAAAATTTTTATATCTAAAGCAGTGGATAAATTCCAAAATATTACTTAAGTGATACGTATAGGAATATATACAAATATCAGGTGTATATGTTTTAAAATTTCCGTCAGATAAAAATGGTTGTTTTGAAACTTGAACCCGATCCCTGCGTAAACTTTTGTAACGATCCCAAAAAATTATCATATTTCTTATTAATAACTTTTAATGTTATACACGATTATACTATGCCGTTTTTGATATTCGCAAAAAGTGTGAAAAAGTTATAGCCCTAATGTGCACATGTATGTCTGATTTTAAAAGCAAATCCTTCGTAATCAATATTAAAGAGGACTAAGACGATAAAAGCAAAGATGATTAAGAGAGTACTTATTCGATAAAATAACATATGTATTGTATAAATGTATGTACTATATATGCACATACATGCATAAAGGTATCAATGTATGTTTGCCACCTGTAGCTTCCAATAAAGTGTTTTTAACCCCACCGTCTTTAAATGACATACAAAAAAAAAAAACGGGACATAAATTACCTAATTTATCATATCGAGTTTCATTTTTATGTTAAAATGTCAATCAACTTTACCCTCAACGTAACAAAATTTCGCCAAAAGTAATTTTAAAATCTTTTTGTTTTGTTTTTGTCCATCATTTATAAAAATGAAAATTGTGCACAAAATAAATGTGTTTTTGATTTAAACTAATCGCAAAAATAGTTTTTCAAAAGAAATTTATTTTTATTTCATTTTAAATGTCTGCATGAGCGAAAGACATGCATCATCATCATTCATAACTGCGTCATTATCGTATATATTAAATTATTATTACGTCGACTTTGTGTAGTTACTTCCATTTGATAGTTTGCTGGAATTGTATGCCCAGCAAACAGAAGGCTAAATGATTGTGAAGTGATGCCACGTGTTGGACGATTAAAAAATCTTTTGCCAAGTGTATCTTTGGCTTAGCTTATAAACTTTCTCTT
The DNA here is from genome assembly GCA_947311025.1 of Lypha dubia. Lineage (NCBI taxonomy): Eukaryota > Metazoa > Arthropoda > Insecta > Diptera > Tachinidae > Lypha > Lypha dubia. Next base: position 84,418,527 of record OX371262.1, on the reverse strand, counting down.
TTGAATATATGAAGAATCATTGGCTAAGCCGTCGTCATTGGTTAACTAAAGACTGTGGATTTGAGTCTGAGAAATTATTAAAAGACGTGCTGAAGGCGTGGTGGTACCGCCGTGGCTAAGGTATAGCGATGCTTGCCTTTTAGTCGAGAGGTTGCTGGTTCGATGCCGACCACAGTTCCTGTGTGTTTTCGCCACGCAAGGTAATAAGTTTCCGTCTTGTGTTTGTGTTAAAATAAAAAACTTATTAAGTATATCGGTTAAGTAACGGTATGAGGAATTTACATACGAGAATTTCAGCATTGTTTAGTTGATGTTAATCACAACTAATGCCAGTGTAACCGTTGGCATATATTTCTTCATGCCCACTTTTCAAATTTTTTGAATTCTCTACTTAAATTTATATACATAAACATATGAACAGCTGAAATCAGTAGCTAATAGACTGGAAAATTCTCAACAGGTGGTGCTGTTTTCTGCTCTTTTCGGGTCACATCGTATTTTATAAATACATATGATTTTATTGTGCTTGTCTCGTGTAGTCCAATAGGATGAAATTTATTATACTTGCAATTAGTACTAGTTAGAGGATGTTCATATATTAGGTAACGATGTTTGAGATTTTATTAGACCAGTCTCAATCATTTTTAAACCGATTTAAAAAAATGGTTGTTATAAATTATTTAATTCGTAACAAATTTTCAAACTCCTTAAGAGACTTTTGTTATCTATGATGAGCCTCAATTTTTAGATCTTTCAATCTCAATTACACACACGTATCAACATAGGAATTTTGATTGTAAAAATAATAACAATAATGATTGCTCTGATACTAATTGAAGAGAATTACTAATCGACAACCCCTCCACCCAACTTGTGTGGTATTAGGGATGTTAGATAAAAATTGTTTATAGATGGATTATCAATGTGGGAAAGTAAAATTGGACAGTACACCTTGTTAATGATAAAATTCGTGTGATCAGCAAATATATTTCGTTATAAGAAATTTTCGTAACGTGTGTAACTACACGATATTATTCAAATCAATATGGGGTAACAATTTTAATTTATTAAAAATGGAACTAAAAATGTTACCAAGTGTATTAAAAAATATTGCGGAAAATTTACTTATGGGAGCTGTAAAAAACAGTTCTTTATAAAAGACTTCGCTATAAAGAATTATTTTTGTTTATAAATGGCAGTCAAATCATCATAACTTTGGCATTACAAAATTCATTATAACCGAGTTTTACTGTATGTATTAAGATTTCTTCAACTTTTTTAAAATCTGATTGCCATCAATTGTTAAATTGTTGGTAATAGAGCACGTTTTGCCATTACGCGCACTATTCGTAATCAATAATTTTGAAATGTTTCCTAAATACTGTTTTCAGTTTATTTGTTTGTGGGTGCATTTAGCTGTCCTGAAATATTCATAGTTAAAAAAAATATAAAATAAAATAAAAAGTGGTAAAGCTAATCGACCGTTTAACAAGACAAGCGACAACTTTACATAAATTTCTTGTTAATTTATTTGAAATTTGTTCAGGTATTTAAACTTTTATGGATTTTAAATATTTAAAAACTAAAAGACAGAAAAATATGTCATTCTTTTCTTTTACCAGGAAGTTTTAGACAAACTGCATAAATACATATTTAAATATACACACGTAGATACCTGTTTTTTTTTAAATTTATAACGAAAAATAAAGGATTGAAGTAAAAGAATTTACAACAACGAACAACGAATGAAGAAGATATTAATGACATTTTAATATTATACTTTCAATTTTTTCCAGTTTCTCATATTTTTTTCGCTCTTCTCCCTCTTCTTTAACTGTTTCGTTTTCTAGTAAAATCATTAAAAATCCATTTTAAATGTTACAATTCCTATGCTACGTATATATTAAATTTGTACCTGTTTTATGAAAGATTATTCATAGTACAATACGAGGGTTGCTATTCAACTAAGGGCCAATAAATTGGTGGATGATAATGTTTCATTTATTTTTAAACCCCTATTAAATAAAAAAATTTTGTTTTTCAATGCAATATTAAATCAACATTAAATAGCCAACATTGTGTATTTAAACAATACATAAGTTTTATGAATTTCCATATGTTTTTGACTGCTTGTTCTTCTTATATAAAATGAAGCCAATAAAATATTTGTGGCTGCTGACAAGTTGCATAAAGTTTTGTCTTGTTTGGTCGCTATTAACATTTTAATCACTTTGAAAGTTGCTTTTATTTTTTTAAAACATTTAAGCAGTTCTTAATTATTCTTAATTATTCTTATGGCCAATAAATGAGTGGATATTTAATTATAATTTTAGTTAATTTTCATAAAAATTTAAAATTCGTTTAAACATACTTTCATTTTTTCAGTCAAACTTAAAGTTCTTATTTAATTACGATGAAAATATGGTAGCACTACGTAATATAAAAAATTTCCCGAAAATTTCCCAAAAAACAGCTGACTAGAGCAAATAAAGAAAAATCTAAAAAAAATATATTATTATTTTAGCTATAAATAAGAATAATTAAGAACTCCTGAAATGTTTTAAAATAATAAGAGCAACTTTCAGAACGATTAAAAGGGTAATAGCGAAAAAAGATGCCAAAATTTTATGCAACTTGTGAGCAGCCACAAATATTTTATTTGCTTTTTTTCAAACAAGAAGAACAAGCAGTCGAAAACATATGGAAATTCGTAAAACTTATGTAGTGTTTAAATTAATTAATTAATGTTGATTTAATATTGCAATGAAAAATAAAATTTTATATTTAAACGAGTTTTAAAAATAAATGAAACATTATCATCCACCAATTTATTGGCCCTTATTATTATTATTGTATTCTGGATTTTTCTTTATTTGTTTTAGTCAGCTGTTGCATAGGGAAATTTATGGGAAAATTTTTTATTTTACGTAGTGCTACCATATTTTCGTCGTAATTAAATAAGAACTTTAAGTTTGACTGAAAAAATGAAAGTGTGTTTAAACAAATTTTAAATTTTTATGAAAATTAACTAAAACTATATATAAATATCCACTCATGGGCCATAAGATACTCGTTACACTTTTAAGGAAGAGAAGGTATAATGCATATCGTTACCTTATATAAAAAGGTTCCAATTCAGTTTATTTAAATCCCTTTTGTGCTTTTATCGACAACTAAGAGGTCTAACTATAGATATATAATAAATAAGCTATTTAAAAAAAAAAAAAAATTAGTTAAGGCATTTTTATATTAAGGTAACGATATGTATTTGTATATTATTGCAAGTGTGTGCTCAAATGTGCATTGAATATTGTAAATAAATAATACCTACATGTGTTTGCAAGCATCTCTAAAATATTTAAGAAATACTGTTTCTATTTTATGTTCTTTGTTTCGATTATTTTTTGACAGGTAATCTATTATTCAATTTATATATTCTTCCTCATGTGGAAATGTTCAATTTTTATTAAATTTCTAACAATTTATAAAAAATATTACGTATGTAAGAATGTTCGTATATTCTGTATATACGAGTATGTATGTACGAGCACATATTTCTAAAATATTTGGGTTGTTCACAGTGTAGTCATATCAGTCATACTGTCATAATATCCTAAATATTTTAACTAGTGTAAAATATTTTTTTATTTTTTTCATAAAAAAGTGTACTATAATAATACAATTTTACAGGCTATGTTTATGATAATGTCATAAAAATGTGTTCCTTTTTGTTTTTCTTATTCTATAAAATGTTCAAGTGCATGCATGTTTTTAAAAATTTTAACTAAAAAAGCATATCGCTAAAGGCCGTGCCGCACTATCCTACACAGTTGCGCAATATGCCAAATATGACATGTGTGCTAAAAATGTATGGTAGTGTGGACTAAAAATGCAAATATGTGACAGATTTTTTTAGCAAGTCGTGCGATTTGAAAAAATTTATGAAAATTTTCATAAAATGATAGTTTTCATGCGATCAGAGGAGTATTTATTGTCAATCAGATGTTTTGGCATTCGTTTTGTATGATAGTGTGGCACCTACAACACCATTTTGAAACGAATTTTTAAATTCGGCCAGATTTTTGTAAGATTTTCCTGTGAATGAATCGTACGATTGTGTAGGACAGTGAAGCACGGCCTTAAAGTGAAAATTAGCAAAAATTGCAATATTTTAGATAAGCCATAATCTTGATAAAAAAATCGATAAAAGTTTATTATGTGCAAAACATTCAAAACATGTGAAAATGACAAGAATTAAAAAAAAAGTACGCTGTCTTGGAAATTCGCTAAAAATTTCAAATTTTTATCCAAGTCAAAATTTTCATTTCAAATCTGTAAAACATGAACCAATGCAAAACATTAAATAAAAATGGCTAAAATTGGTCCCTTTCGGAAAAAATCGCGAAATTTATGAAAGTGCAAAACTTGCTAAAATTTTAATTTATGTTTGATTAAAATTCGTTTAATATGTAAGAATGTCAAAAACTTGGCAAAAATTGCGGACATTGCACAATTATATATAAAAAAATCGCTAAAACGAATATAAAACAAATTGTACAAATCACGTAAATGGCGAAAAATCGTAAAATCTTGTGAAATATAAATGTTTATAGAACGCAATAGTGATTAAAAGTTCCGCAAAATCTAAAAAAATAAAAAAATTTAGGCAAAATTACACCATTCGCCATAATTTTTTATTAAAAATTGCCAAAAATTTGAGAAATGCAAAAAAGGCATTAAAAATCGCCAAAATAAAAAAAAACTTGCTTAAATTTAAAAGATTTGCAATGCAAATGCAAGATATTAAAATCTTTAAAAAAATTTATTAGGAATTTTACAGCGGAGGTCACACAAAAATATTTATGTAAATAGATTCCTGCAACAGCGTTAGTAAAAATTTTAAAACTGCAAAAAATTAATAATTTTGCATCAAATATTTATTTAATTTGTAAACAAAAAAGAAAAAGTAAAGTTTTCTTAGATTCATGTGTGGTATTGAAACGAAAATTAATAATGAAATTGATCCTATTTCCATCACACCTAAAAGTATTTGATTCGATTTAAGTCTTCGATTTAATTTCAAATCGAATCGATTTCTATCACATACCTTTATCACGGGGTAATATTTTGGTGTGCTCTTATTTTATGAGATATGACTTTATGTCTACAGTGGGAATACCACAATTATATATCTTAAATTTTTGAAATGTGTTACTGACGAACGATCAATTCAATTACCATATCTTTTTTAGAAAGTAATTAATATTATTCACTTATCTGAGCAGCTAAAACAGTGAATGTCCTCAAGATTTATGTATGTGGGTTACTCCTAGAATAAAACACAGCCTTCAGCTTAGTCTTTTGCCGCTGTAGAAGGTGACTGCATTTAACTTTCATATATTTTTTAATTCGGATAAGCAATTTGCACGGCTAAAATATTGACTATCGGATGGATTTTTCATAAGTGTACCATTTTGCAATGCATTGTGCCAGAACTTACGTCTTAATTGTTTGAAAGGGTTGGGTGGCAGCTTGCTTTTTTTCGTGTTTCATTGACTCAGCCGTACGTACACGAGAGATGTAAAACAACAAAAAGCAACCGATGATACTAAAAATTTTGTTTAGCATTAGCTAAACATATATTTAAACATTTTTAGATTGAAGATTTGAACAACTTATTGATGTTTCAAATTATAATTGAAGATTCAATAAATAAAAAAATTTATCACAAAAAAAAAAGAAAATAGGCTCTTTGTATAGAAATTAATTTTTATTTATAGAATTATGATTTGCTTAGATTTTAGGGTGGTGTTAGCAGCAGTGGTTAGCGAGTTGACTCTAAAGCAAACTATGACTTAGGGCCTGGGTTCGATTCCTGGTCAAGACAAGTCATAAACATCATAAAATATTACTTTGCCTTTTTTTTAAATTGTTGTTGGACTGTTTAATTTTTGAAGCCAGAGCACAATTTAGTAAAAACTGCGGCGGCAGCGATTTATACAATTCAGAGCTAATGTTCACTACAGCGCCCTACTTCGTCACTTAGCAGCATTGTCGGCGAATTAAAAAAATTAATAAAATGATCTTAAGAAATTTAATTCGTCTACTTAAATCCAGAGAAGCGCTTCTAAAATTTTCTAAAAGTTAACAAAACGCGCAATAGCAGAGTTGTAAAAGTATTAAGCCTTTTTCTTTATTTCGCCACATAACCTCTCTAACCCGTCCCTTACTCTATAATTCTGACACAATGTATGGCAAAAGTGGGGAACATACCCTGAGTGCTGGTCTTACAAAAAATCATAATATTAGAAACATATGTGGGTCTAGATGAAAACAGAAAAATTATCAAAATAATAAAATTTTAAAAGTTTTATATAAGAATCAATAATTTATACTTTCAAATGTTGGTTTAATTTTATGAGAATGACGAAGTGGTTCATCACCGCGAGAAGCTATACGTCTATAAAGTTAAAGTCTCATAATCATAGTCATAAATACAGTATACTTTAAGAGTCCTGGGGATTATTTTTCTTAAACAAAACAAATCATAGCTTAGGTCTGCTATGGACAGATAATAATGAAGTTTGAGTATAAAATAATCTATTTTATATGGTTTGGTTGTCTACTTAACGACTACTCAGAGACGGTTGCTACAGCAACAAGTTAAAGTTGAAAATTGTCTTCTAAATGAGTAAATACTTAAAACCACCTAATGAATCAACATTTCGAAAAACTTAAAAATAATTTTTTTAATTGTAATCCCTTATTATGCTTTCCAAATTAATTATTCAATGCATTACATGTATGTCAAATATCGGTACGAACTACACTAGTACATACTCGTACATACATTTGTATGTAATAGAAAGAGATTTTTTTTATATAAAATTTAGAATGTTGTAAATCTTTGATAGTTTTCAAGGCAAATTTATTTCTCACAAAGTCGAAAAAAGATTTGTAAAAACCAATATACCTGCAGTCTAGTTTTAATCATCTAATTGCAAAATTGTTGTACTATCAAATTAATTCAATCGTTCATAATGCAAATGATTTGCACAGAACAGTGTTATTTATTATTAATAAAAGACCTCCGGAGTATATCCTATGTATTCACTAACTCACTTCTAGGTGGTCAAACAAACTCTTTTTACCTTTTATATTTTCAATTAAAATCGAAAGCAACAACTGGTTTGTTTGAAGCTTTTAACATTTTTCTTTTCTTTTTTTTTTGATTATAAACGAATGCAAGGCACAAAAAAAAAAGAAAAAATAAACGACGACAAACGTAAAACTACGCCAAAAACAGATATTCCAAATTTACCTCCCCAGCGTATTTGCAAGTTGTTAAAGACACAAACTATAACAAACAACAAAAACAAGGCAAAAGTATGCCCACGTACGTACTTGCAAATCAAAGCAAAGATTGAATCACGTGCTTCAATGAACAACTAAACTATTTATTTGTTTATTTTTAATGTAAAAAAAAATCATCTACTTTATAAAAATTTAAAAGTTTTTTCAAAAATGTTGTGTTATTTGAAAAACGTAATTAAAATTTGAAAATCCATAAAACACATATTTTAGCTGAATAGTGTAAAGTGAAACCATTTGTTCTTTGAGAGCTTTTATGTTACATTTTTTGGCATCTTTTTTTTTGAGTGATTCCAGCTTATGTGTTGCTGGCAGTAGTGGCAAGGCAACGTTATACGAGAAAATGAAAATTGATTTTAAATATTTTTTTCGTAAAATATTTTAAATATAAGTATGTATGTAGTTAATTCATAATTTATTTATAACAATAGTTTGGATGCTAGACAGGCATATCTTATCTCTTAAAAATCTTTTTTGTGTTAAACGTACAAATCTTCTTGAACGAAAGGATATATGACAGTTACAAGTGTTCTCCATGTGACTAAAAAGGGTCAAAGTAATATGAGTTTGTACGATTGCACGAAAAATCGTGACCAAACCTAAAACACTATAGAAAATGTTTTTAAATTCAGGACATATTGCTCCTTTATTCCAACATAGTTATATATCAAAAAACAAAATTTTTCAGTTGCTGACGAAAAAAATTTTTTCTCAATACTCTCTTTATTAGTAAAAAAATTTTCGTAAACATATCTCTATCTAAACCCAAGTTATAAACACTTATCCAGAGGCGATTACAGAAGCAATGATGTGAAGCACAAGTGTAAGAGAGTAACGCACACAATATCAATTACAACCTAGTATACTTTTTCGAATGCATTCCTAGAGTGAACGCCTACCACTTGCACACAAGGTAAGCAGGATAGTGAAGTGTTCATTCAATAAATATAAACGCATTACTGTTTCACACACATTGTAAGTAAACAGTAGACAGTCTATACACAATATCGCTTAATTCGTGGGCAAGTAGAAGGAGTATAAGCTTATTTTGTATAACAGCAAATCCTATAAAGAATGGAAACTCCAAATAAGTATTCTGATATAAAAATTTTTTATTTCAAACTAAAAGATTTATTCACTTCAATTTATATATATGTATGTATGTACAAATATGTAAAAAAACAAAAAAATATATATATATTTTATACATGACATGTCATGTAGATTTTTATTTTTGATACTGATTTTAAATCTATCAGTTTTGAACAACAGCCGACACACTTTTGATTTACAATTGAAGAAAATTAAAAAATAAACTACTACTTCTATATGTTATCGAATGTACAGGTCCAAGAATTGTACAATGCACGTCCATATATGTAAGTATTTAAGACAGCACATAGATACATATAAAAAATTAACGAAATTAATTTTTATAAATTCCATACACTGGCCCCAAACACTTTGTAAGCTAGAATTCATTGATTACAAACTGTGACAAACTTCACTGAAGACACGTGATGTGGTATGCAAAGTTCGCCGCTGGGTACATGCTCAAACCGTCCATATAAATGCTTACGTTTTGAAAACTTTAAATGCATTTTGCCACGTTTGAGTTTTTAGAGATATGACTACGTTGCAATAAATGAGCGATATGATCGGTAATCGAATCCTTTCATCTATATAAAATGTGGAAAATGTTCCTTAATTTGCTGGCACTTTCGTTTTATGGGGTAATGTGGCTCCATGACTCAGATACAAATAAAATTAACTACGCAATAACAACACGAATTTTAATCAATAATAAATTTTATGTCGTCTTAAAATCTTACCAATAACACTTTATTAAGCGTAACACTGTACACGAAAATACATCTGTAGATAAAAATATTTTCGTGTACTTGTTGTTTGCTGATACATATTTATAATGTAAAATATATTATTTTGACGTTATCTAGACTTGAAGACCAAACAGCCATAAGGCTTTTGTTGTTGTTGCTGTTGCTATTGTTGTTGTGGTTAGTTGCAATAATAAATACATGGTGAAACATAAATACGCTGGTAATTTGATTTGAGCCAACTCATGATGCATAATAGGGTGCCTTTTTGTCTAAAAGAGAACTAAAGACTCTTTTTGTTTAAGTTGAATAAACTTAAAATATAAAAAAGAAACAAACGTAAAACAAATTGCATGAACGAAAATATTGGAAAATTTAAACATATGAAATTTAAACATATGAAGCGAGGGAATTTTTAAAACACTACAAATAATAGTACAAATGTAAAGGAATGTAATTCTTAACTTACGTGTACTCTGGTTGATATTAAAAAAACTGATTTTGTTTTAATATAAATGTAGATTTTGTCCTTTTTTATGAAAAATAAATACCATACCTCCTTGATTTAGAGAGTTAAATAAGTGTTTCACAAAATTTGCCTCGTGTTGTTTAAAAGTTTCACCATGTGGGGTTTCACTGAAATAACATTCAAGGAAGGTTAAACTTTAAATTCCCCTTAAATGAATCCTAGATGGAAACCTAAAACTCCCACAGAGTTATATTTTTACTAAGGCTAGCGGCGATCCTGATAACGGGAGCGCTCAGGTCTACTCCAACGAAAGCACTGTTCGCTATGCTGAACTGGCTTCCGGTGGACGTTCTGGCCAAACAGCTAGCTCTGTTCGCGGCGATCAGATTAAACGCTACATGCTCATGGACGAGAACCGATCTTGGTCACTCCAAGATTCTCAGGCAGCACCAAGCGCTCCATGACTTTACTGACTACTGCCCACGGAACCTTATTTCGGCGGGCTATTTCAATCTATTGTTCCCAACAGGGAAAACCACTCCTCAACCCCTGCCACCGATGGAGCCACCAGAGTATTCACTGATGGCTCCAAAAGAGGCGTAAACACCGGGGGCGGTTTCTACGTGGAAAACTTCAATGTGAAGGTTCCATTCAGACTTCGGGATGGCTGTAGCGTCCTACAAGCTGAAGTCTCGGCCATTACAAGAGCGGCAAGATGGCTTAGGTATTACAGGATATCGGGAGACATCCTTATTTTTACCGACAGCAAGGCGGCCATTGCCGCTATCAATGGTGTATACACTACATCGACGGTGGTGAATGAATGCCGGAAATCTGTAAACGAGATAGCGAGACATTCAAGAGTAACACTAGTTTGGACTCCAGGGCACTCAGAGTGCGCTGGAAACGATATTGCGGACGAAATTGCCAAAAGGGGCGCATCATTGAGCGACTCGATGATATGCCACTTCGTTGGCATTCCTCTATCCTACTGCAAGCGATTGATCCAGCAGGAATCATACAATCTTGCTCAAGAAAGGTGGGAACAAGAGCATACCTGTCAAATCTCCAGGTCTACTTGGCCCCGCTGCAGCCTGCACAGAACTCGCGATCTGCTCAGGCTTGGTAAATGTCATACAAGACGATTAATAACAGTGCTAACAGGGCACTGGTGCTTCGGGACTCATGCCAGAAGGATGGGCCTAAGTTACAATGACTACTGCAGAAGTTGTAACGATGAGGAGGAGGAAGAAACAGTTCTTCATCTTCTATGTCAATGCCCCGCCCTTAATAGCGTTAGGGCGAGTACTTTGGGCTTCAACACTCTGCCAGACCTTGACAGTCTGGCGAACATGAGGCTAATCAGCCTATCCTCATTTTTACAACAATCAGGATGATTTGATTCGGCGACAGGACAATCACAGGAAATTGAATAATCAATCGACTGTGCCCTGTCCGCTGCAGGGTATCACAAAGGGACCGAATTAACGGACCCAAGTGCGTCTCGTCTTGGACGTGACGGCCCTCGAAACCTAACCTAACCTAACCTATATTTTTACTATGTATATATAACCAGGGAAACGGGAAACATCTCCTTGACGTGGAATAAAAATTAAGCTACAATTTTAAAATATGCTTCTAAAATTACAAAACAATATGCATATAAATTATTTCGTTTGTAATTTTCATAATATTCATTTCTCACAGCACGAATCGGTTAAAAATTGCAAAATATACAGGCTGCTGAATATTGAATTTTTAGTACCTTGAAATAAGTAAACTGGAGTGTATGTAAAAAAATTCGACATAAATTAGAGGAATACGAAAATTAGGGTAAATTTTAAATCGAAAAGGATATGTTTTTTTAAATTGAATATTAACATAAAAAAATATCAAAATATACAGGAAAACAAGAATGTTTGTATGTCACAAAAACTAAAAACAAATTAGGCTAAAATATGCTATTAAAGTAAAATACGCAAAAATATAAGCAAAAATATGCACTGTAAAAATTGATCTCAAAATTCTTTAGAAGTTCTAAAAAGCATAAATACATATATTAATTTACTTTAAATTTATCACGCAGGAAAAAACATGCAAAAGCATATTTGCGCTTTCGCTGGTTATAAACTTGAAAACCTTAATTTCCGTTTTATATGATGTTTTTATTAACTAAAATTTCTGCAAAGACAAACATTTATAAGTAAAATTAAGGCCATTAAAGTTCAATTAACCATGCATTCAGTGCAATTTGATTCAATAGTGAACAAATGGGGAAATATGAAAAAAAAAAATGTATTAACGTTTATATACGAGTATACATAAATAATAAATTTATATTTTCTTTGGATTGCAATTTTCTCTACATTCTCTTTACAAATGAATTACTTATGTATTCTATAAAGTGTCTATGATTAATTGATATGAAGTTAATTGAGGAGAAATGAGTAAGAAAATAATTAAACTTATAATTAATACTAGATATCTACTCATAAAAACTTGTTAGTAGTGGGTTGTTAAATAAATTTAACAAAAAAATAAACGTTTTTAATGTGGAACAAACGAATTCAAGCAAAAAAAGAAAATATTAATTAATTTTTATTAGCTATGCGGCATGTGTAACTATGTTAATTAAACAAGTATACTAGATATTATTACATTTATATGTACAGATATGAATTAATTTAATATAATTTTTTTTTAAAGCTTACTTCTTATAATAGCATCTATTATAAAACGAGTCGCAAAATGATCGCGCTCGTCAAACAATCATGCAAATGCCAGTTATTTGTATGGATCATGTTTTATATATGTTGCAGATATTCTCATATTTAGCAGCATATATGTATGATGATATACATATGTATGTATGCATATATGAAATATTTGTGGAAGAATATCAATTATAAATTATATTACAACTTAATTTAAATAAGAATAGAAAAAAAAAAACAATCCTTAAAATGTTTGTAATATCACAGATCAGAGTCTTTGATAGGAATCAAAACCACGAGCTAAACACTGAGAGACCAGCATATTATATATATGTAAAAGCTTTTCCAATAAGAGTGATATGATTTCTTAAAAAAAACACACTTATTGTTAACACGGCGTCTACAACTGCGATGAACTCTGATATAATATGACAGAGAATGTCGCCAGAATAAGAAAAATTAAATGTCGATTTTTCTCTTCATATCTTATATGGGCAAGGAAATCTTATAAGATTTCATTTTAATTAAGTTTTTATCGAGACACTATCACAAAATATCTGTGCCACCATTTCTTATTGTGCTGGTTTTATTCAATATAAGTGCAATTAATTTAGTTTAATTAATTTAGAACTTTATTTGCATTATAATAGCAAATGTTTTTAGTAAAAATATTGTAAATCTATCATTTTATTGTATTTTGCGAATATTTGCAATGGCGGCACAAGCACATAATTGCTTTTTTGACAATTTATCTCATAAGATTGTTGTTATGAGATTTATCATAACAACGCTCTCATAACAATTATCATAAGACTGCAATAACACTAATTTGAAGTCTACACGTAACATAATTCTGTCTGTGATTGAATTTGACGTTCTCATATCAAATATTATGTTACGTGTAGACCTCAGGTAAGGAAATTCAAAAGTTTTTTATTTAATGTGAATTACAATCGATACAATTAATTTCTAAATAAAAGGGCATTCAAAAGGCCTCCACGACTTCTTCTACAGGAACAAATTCGATGAACCCAATTTTCAAACACTTTATCCACTAAATCAAGTCGTATATCATGAATGGCACGTTCAATATTGACTTGTAAAGCTTCAAGAGAGTCTGGTTTATTTCGAAAGACCAATGACTTCAAATAATCCTACAAGAAGTAGTCTAATGGTGTTAAATCACAACTTCTTGGCGGCCATTCAATATCACAATTTCTTCAAATAATCGAATCTGCAAACTTTTCTTGCAATAATTCAATTGTTGCATTTGCTGTGTGGTACGTAGCCCCGTCTTGTTGAACCAAATGTTGTCAAGATCAACTTCTGCCAATGTTGGCCTTAAAAAGTTGGTTATCATCGATCTATACCGCTAACCATTGACAGTACCGGTGTTACCAGCTTCATTTGGAAAGAAGTACGGACCGATGATTCCACCAGACCAAAAACCACACCAAACTGTCAATTTAAGTGAATGTAATGGTTTTTCATTAAACATTATATAAAGAAAATATAAGCTCAAAATTTTCAACAATTCGACGAATAGCGAGCACACTTGGACGATTATTACGACCATAAAATGGCAAAAGCGCACTAAAAGTTGCAATTGGAGAACGATTATTTTGATAATAAAACTGAATAACGTTGTTCTTGCGTATATCTCTCCATGATGAAATTGTAAATACTACTGGATACAATGAAAAATAAATGACAGATCATAACATATTACAAATGACCGAAACGTCACTTTAAAATCATATCATCCCTATTGGAAAACCTTATATATCATACATTGAAGTAATGTATTGGCAGATATAAACATTTTTATGTATCTAATATCGTTAATGCACGAAAAACGCAAATATGCAATTGCATATTTTTCCATGTACACTGAATAGTAGACCCAAAATGAAATATTTTTACAATTCAGAACTTTTCAAGGGATACATATTTTTGCATATTTCCGACTATATCGATACTCTGACGTAGTATGTCCTTATTTTGCCAAATATTTTGCAAATTGTTTTTGTAAGTAAATTTCCACATTTACAAACAAAGAATAAAACAAATAATTTTTGCGATAAAAAAAAAATTCTGAAATTTTGCAGTAATATGTTCAAATTAAGAATTTTTTTTTAAAACTGCATTCGTAGTTTATTCACAGCTTAAATAATTTTAAATTGATTTAAGTAATTCATATGTGTAAATATTTTCAAATAAATAGTTTGTTGTTTTCGGCATATTTTGACTGTTATTTCTTTAATTTTCATATAGATTTCTAAACTCTATGATCAAAAACTTCCAAAATTTTTCGGTAACATTTCAAATATCGATAGCAAATATCTAATATTTGTCATTAAACAATTCAAACTTACAAGAATGAACTTTTGTGGTTCATTTGGGTGTTTATCATTCATATATTAATAATGTTTAAACATTACATCTTTCTATTACAATTTAAAAAAACTTTATTTGACAATTTTAAATTTAGTGTAATTATATTTTTTTTCCCAATTTTCTAAAAATTGTCCACATACCTTTGAATTATTCAACATTTGTTAAACGATTTAAAATATTTTAAGTACATATTTATTTTTTGTGCATATTTTTGGTTGATTTACTCTATACCATAATTTTGGTTGCTTGGGACTCCAAAAATTAAAGTCTGTCCTGAAATTACATATTTTGGGATCTTGGTTTCCAATAGGTTATATCCGAATAGATGAAAAAATAGGCTGGAATTGATTACATGAGTCCCATGCCCATAACGATCTAAAATTGCAAAAACTAATTTGCATGTCATTTTGGCCGCAATGTATTAATTTTGGCAGCATATTTTTAATTTTTTGGTGCATATTAAATGCGCATTATTTTTAAAATATTTTTGCATAGTTTTAAAGTTTAATTTCCGGTTTCCCTGTTTATTATATTAAATGTTGAAGTAGTTGTAAAAGCGTTGATAATGATTTGCTGCAAATAGATCCAAGAAATAATTATTAGCAATTACTGTATTTTAAGACATTGAAAAAACTTAACTCATTTTAAAGTTTACAAATCAGATGAGCCTTAAAAGAAATGCTTAAGTTAAATATCGTTCGTATTTTAAGAGTTTTGTGTACACGAATCTTGTGTAATTTTCATTCCTAGTATTTATGAGATTTCTTGAAAATTGTCCCTCGCAGCTACATACGAGAACAAGAAAAATAAATACATAAATTGAAATGGTAAACTAAACTCTAACTCTACATTTTTAAGTACTTGCTTTTAAACATCATGTAAGACTTGAATGCTCCCTGGTTTAGCTGATTGTGATTTTCAAATTCTGTGTGCTCGTTCTACGAATGATTCTATGATGACTCAACTTGATATCAAAGTATTATCTGCGAGAAAATGCAAACATTGAAATACAGACACACACAGATGCACGGTTAAGTGGTTTGCTTTTACAACCATAAATTCAAGTGGAAAATGTAAACAACACACTTGAAGAAAATAAATCAAAATATATATTGAGTCCTGCAAGAAGAGTTGATTTAATCTTTTTAATGCTTCAATTTATTTCCTTATTAAAAGCTTTAATTTAGTTTCACATTTGTTTGTCTGTCTGTGACTTTGAATTAAATCTTGTAACAGGTTTATCTATATCTTTTACTCCGTCGATTCTTATGATATTTTGCATATCATAAAATTTCAGTGCCAATACAACGTTAGATATGAGGAAGATCTTGGAAAGTGCCACGCCCATTTAAAATAAATAAACTTCTTTAACTTATTTATATATAACGTTTTTATAATGATTTTACAGGTTTAATTGCAACTGAAGTTTTTTTTTATGCATACTTACGAGTATGTATTTATGAGTTGCATCAAGTGTTTTGTAGTGTCTTTAAATGGAGGTGGTTCCAATCCAGATACCCTTCAGTCTATCTACATACAATTCGCATACGTATTTCGTTTAAATGGAAAAATTTCAAGTGTAGTTGTATAAAAAAGTGTTTAAAGTTTTCAGTGTAATAACGTTTGCATATTTTTTCATATATTTTTTCTGTATGATGTTCTCATCTGTGGTATTTGTTGGTTGTTGTGCATTTATGCATAAATATTTTTTCTGTCATTCTTTTTATAATCGATTTTGTTGTTTTTAATAAAAGGCGTTATATCGAATCTGTTGTACGGACTTTTTACGTTTATTAAAACTGCCTCATTGTAGACTTTAGCCAGGGTTGCCCATGCAATTTTTTTCGAAAATGTAAAAAATGCAGATTAAAAAATATTTGAACATGGTGAAGTATTGACATCCAGGAAAGACTTTATTAAATGCCAAAACTGCAGGAGCTCGAAGGATTAAGTATAATACTAATATTTGATGATTTGTGGACTTAACGTCCCTTGATATTGTAAAATAAGCACAGAAAATATATTCATATACCAGTATACATATACACACTAGATACAAATTTCGTAGCAATTTCAAAGTGCTATAAACAGAGAAACCCCAAAAATGCAATTATATGTTTGTGTGTAATAAAATATTTAATTTTTTCAGAGTTTTTTTTAAGAATTTTGGTACAATTTTTTTTTGTGCATAATTTTGCACATTTTTGGCCACACCGCCTTTTTTGGGAATTTATTTAGCTTTTGCAGCAAATATTCTTTTGTATCCTGTATATATTTTGACTAATTTTTAATGCTATATACTTTTACAAAAAGCAGCAGTAGATGCTTTATTAATTACAACAATTTTAAAATAATTCAGTAATTTTTCTATATCAGAAATTATTCTAAAAACTGTCAACATACATATATTTGATTCATTTCGAATTTTTTTCACAACTTTTATAATATTCAATTGGTTTTATGTAGTTTCGCTAATTAGTGATGACATATATTGCTGTTTTTCAGAGAATTCATTTAATGCTTCAATTTTAAATTTTCATATGTACTTTTATAAAAAAAAAAGAAACGAAAAGAAACCCAATTTTGTGACAAAATAAAATTCAGTAACGATATTAAACTTACAACAATGAATTCTTTACAGCAATTTTAAATTCATTTTAGGGATTTATTCGTGCATATTTTTATATATTTGGGACTTCATCGCAAATTTAAGAAAATTTCTTTTTAGGTGTTTTTGGTAGTTGTTTTCCTGCATATTTCATTATATTTTAAGCTTTATGGGTCGATTAGGGATGGCAACCGAACCACAGTTGCGTTGCCAGCTGCTGAGAATTGTATTACGGATGCCACCTGACAACTGAGAGCTGCCAGTTTCAGTTGCTATTTAGTGTTTTTCTGGCAACCACTAATTATCAGTTGCCGGTGGGCAATGCACCTGAGGTTCTGTTGCCATCCATAATCGACCCATTAATATCCACCAGTCTTACAAAAAAAAAATATGTTTTGTAATCAACAATTTTTGCAAATAAAATTTTTTCTTTATTGCCTATTCATACCAGTCAAATTTTTCTGAAAGTTAATCTCTATGGGTTCTCTTTAGAGGCTTTACCAGTATCCATACACTGATATCACGGCAGTCGGTAAGCCCCAAGGGAGTATGCCTACTGGTGGGTAGAGTAGTGTTGTGCCTAAGTTGGACTCAACTCCCGGTGTTGATGGATATGCTGGAGGGCGTCGCAGTACCCCTGTTGTAGGTATAATTCCGTGACCGGTTATTGGTAAGATCTCTGGAGTACACTTGGTTACTACCAAAATCGCTGGAAGAAGTATTTGTTACATGAGTAAAGCACGTCCAGTGGTAGTGGCTGGTTGGACTTCAGTCAACTAATGGAAAGCTTCTTTTTGCTATTGCAAAACAACAGAAGAAGAGTATCTAATCTCGAACACTTAAGCAAGATGTTTATACATGACGATGGGGAGTCCATGCGCAAGAAACTGCTACCTGATGTGACAATTAAAGTCACACTTGTGTGAAATCGAGGTGGATGGTAGTTGGTGTTAAGACTTCTATGGGAATTAAGCCGCAATGACAGGTACCCACACAAATTTGTACTACATCTGTTGGTGCTCTATGGGATATTAAATAGAGATGTTTTTGAATTTGTGTGATATAATGAAAAGCTGGAGTACATGCTCCATCCATAGAACAACGCAATGGCAAATGGAATAAATATATTTTAAATATTTTAACTAGTTTGGTTCTACTCCTACTTATTGACTACGTTTTTGTGTTTGTATTTATTAGTCGAATTTTTTGCAGTTTAAGTTGGAAAAGAATTAAATTTTATACTCGTATTATTCCTAATTTTAAGTAATTGATCTTTTCGACGCAGCAATAAACTTCAAAAAATAAAGTATATATGGCAACACTGATTTCTACAAACATTTTCACATGCTTGCTTCTATTTGTGTAAAGAGAATATGTATGTAGTTCCAATGTTTGTTGCTGTTCTTGCACTTATTGATGTGCGGTTATCGCATGGTGGATAGGTTATCAGTTCATGCGTAAATGATAAATGTCTTTGAAAATTTGTTAACTGGGTGGGTTATTCAGGCTATAACAAACACACACACACACAAAAACAATCATTTTGACTAATTCTTATTCATACATCATATAAGATGATGCTTATTGATTGTAGGGGTCTCTTTGATTTCATTTCCAATTAAGGTTTTCTTCATGTTGTTGGACTTTTTTTTTATAATATTTGTTTTGGTATGTCATGTTAGCTTCTTTTGGAGTTTTGAAGATAATGTCAACATTGTTGGGACTCTTGTTTATCTATTTTTATTTTCTTTCTTGTAATTAAAAATAAGTTTATTTGTAAAGGTTTTTAGGTTGATTGTTTTTTGTTACATAGAGTAGTTTTAAGTGATTTTAACATGACCATTAATAATTGTGAAATTATGTGTGTGTGTTTTTTTTTTTTGTGAAAAGGTTTTATTGAATATTTCGTAGTGTTGAAAATTAAAAATTTCAAGTTATTTTATTATGTATTTTGTAAAGGCTAAATTATTAGGAATTTTTCAAGAGAAGGGAGTGTAGCCATGTGCCACATTTTACCAGCCAATTATCTTCAGTGACAAAATTAAAAGGTTTTTGCAGTTTATTGTATTATAAACCTTAAATCTTAAGAAGATTGAAAACGATTTCATATTTAATAATAAATTGAGATTCCCCAAAATTCAATGCCTCAAAAGCTTAAAGCGCTTGTGTGCCAAGAGTGCTGATTTTCTCTTCTCTTCTGTCGCACTAAATCGAATAAAGGCCTTTAAAAAAATCAAGGTCGGCATAGTTATAATAAATAATAATCTAAGTAAGCACTGTAGCATGAAATATTTCATAAAAAAAACTTGGAATGGAGGAAATCTTTTATATATAAAATCAAAAACATAAAAATATCTATTGAATATCGATCTGCAACTGCTTATTATAAACAAGACTTTCAACAAATAAACACTTAAATGCATTTTTCTAATAAATTCTTTTCTATCACTCCTAATGATTAACTCTTTTTGTTATTTCAATCTGATAACTTGCAGTTAAATATTTTATACACACCCTAAAATATTTTGAAAATTTTGATCTTATCAAAAATATTTATTGCTTTAATTACAAGAATTTGTGGCGCTAACAAGGGCTTGCATTGTACAAAGTTTCTTATCAATTAACCTACGTAGTATTTATGTGCATTCACAAATATACATATGAATTGTAAAATCAACATGATTTTTTTTTTTTTTAAAAATTTAAGTGTATTTAGTTTTCTGCATTTTTTTTTGTAAATAAATATTTTCTTGTGTGTGTGTGTGTTTTGTGTACTTGTTCTTTCTTGTTTGTAGTTTTCAACGTAAATTTTATTTATGCTGGCAATGTGTATGTGTTACCGATACTATGCCGCACAGTGGAATTGATTATAAAAATATTAGAGTTATGTATGAAATTCCCAAGATTTCCATTTATTGTACTTCGAGTTAAATCAGTTTTTTTTTTAAAAAATAACACATGCGAGATTTTTTTCCTATGTTTATTGTACGGAAATTATATCAAATTATACAAATATGTCTGCTGTGTCCAAACCCTTCAGAGCTATTTTGTGTGACTAATAATACTCTATTATGCACTACCCACAAGGTGGCATTGTATGCCAATCCTTCATTTTGTCACATTGGCCAAAATCCTTTATAAATTGTGTGTATGACTACAGTATAATTTGTATGGCCTATAAAATTATACTTTGGTCATACATACATATAAACTATCTCTGAGGCATTTTCAGTTGTCATATTTTGCAAGTTTTATAAAAAAAAACTCAAACACAATTTAGGGAAACTGTAAATGCAGTTTAATTTCCTCATTGATTATCTTCATTTTCCATCCGGTTTTATTCCCTTGGCTTGGACACAGTGGAGATAACTGTAGAAAAAGTAAAAAAAATTGGCGTGATAAATGTACAATTTACGTAGAAAAAAATATCGCTATTTTTAATAAAACGTTTTTAACTGGACGTATTTGTTTTTCCACACATTTTTTCTGTTCAAAAATTAATTTATTTTAAAAATCAAGTTATTTATTATGGGTTGGATAATCTTAACCATAATTTATTTTGGTGTACCATAGACGGGTTAAAGTATGGTTTAAACATAAAACTGTGTTTGCTTGTCTGACACTGCGCAGTATGGCATTTACGAACGTAGTTATTGTGTAACTAAATTAAATTTGAAATTTTATTGAAACACATAAAAATCTGTAAGTAATAGCGATGATAAAAGTGTATGAAATTTTCTAGCGACCTCGCTCTACACATGCCATTTATGTTATAGCCCTAGAGCTGGTCTATTGCTCCTTCTACTAAAAATTTCAGCCACATACATACATGAAAACATACATCGTTGATAACAACATGTGCCAAAGGGGATCTTTCTTGCTTTTAATGTCTCACGAAAAACATATATTTTTATTTATTTATTTATTTATTCTGGCTGAGTTATTTGTTGTACTCAGTCGTATGTATCTATGCGTCTATGATGCATGCATGTTTTATGTGTAAACGTTCGGCTGGCTGTTAAGTTCAGAGAAAAAAAATACCTCTGCTTTTCTTAGTGTGTTTATTTGTTTATTTATTTGTATGACGTTGCACTAGGTGCCATGTCAACAATAGACGACAGACAACAACTAAAACACCAAAAAGAGGCAAGCTTTGTCAATTCTTAGATAAACTTTACGCTACTCATTCCGGCTCAGAGATACATGCATACGAGTACATGCAGGCTGCCAGCGCCAGTGTAAATAAATTGACATAAAGTCGATTGTGCGTAAGATCTTTACGACAAACGTTGTTTTTCATTACAACAATAAAAAAAATCATGAAACTGACAGAAAATACATGATTTCTTGGTATTTTCAATAAAAATAATTCCTATTAAAGCTTTTCTATTCCATAGAACCACAACAACATTTTTTTATTGTAAACTTTTGTTGTGCTTAAGGTTTAATATTATTGTTTTTATTATTATGGGCTTTAACGGTTTCCCTGTAAAATATTTATTTTAACTTTTTTTAACTTTTGTGGTTAATTAAAGTTACTAGTTGTGCGTGTTGTTGTGTATTTTTTTTATTTTTATTTATTTATTATTTACTATAAAGTTTTGAAAAATGGGTGTGCGCATATGAAGTTTTGAGGTGTATTCAAGTTGAAATATGTGTAACTAAAAAATAAATGTTTATTTTGAATTAATGGTCGAAGTTTTAAGTGCCTTTTAATTAGGCTTTTGTAAGAGCACCGATTTTTAAGATAGTAGGAACGGTATTCCTTATATTATCTCTGACATTTTAAATGATACAATTAAAATAGGTTTTTGACAGATTTTTATTAGTCAAAAGAATGAATTTCATTGGAAAATTTGTGTTGATAAGGTGTTACTTGATTTCACCGAAACATAATATATTTTTTTTTTAATTTAATATATGGGTGTAAATCTTTTATGAAATTGAAAATTCAATAAATGGTATTTAACTTTAATTAATCAGGTCATGATTTTATGGGTGTCGCTTTGTTTGACTGGTAGCGCATTAATCTTTTGCTGCAACATTCGTTGTTTCGTATCCCACAATCGCATCACTCACAATTTTTTCTTATTCAGTGTCCAGTTAATTAACACTGAATATCATTTTAAAATATGTCAATTTGTCAGTTAACTCATCATTAACAAATGCTATGTGTAAAATAAATTTCATATATGAGAAAATTAAATTAATTACTTTTTTGTGTTTTTTTATAGGGAGCTTTAATTAACTAACGAATTAATAACCTAATGGAATCAGAAAATGTTTTTAAATAAATATTTTATTTTTCACTTACTATAATCCCTTTGTCCTTTGCACTTCTAGTAATGAAACATTAAAAAATTAAATGAATTATAATAAACGGTTGAGAGTAAAAAAATTATAACATTTCAATGTTAAATTTTTTTTTTATAAAATTAACAATTGAACTTATGTGTTTGATAAAATAACTGATAAATTATAAATTTAAAGTAACTTTGTAACTTATTTTATTGAACATATTTCCTTTAAGCTATAACTTGTCTACAGAAAACATCCAGTATCTTTGGCCGCAATCGAACTGTAAATCTCCAAACTAATAGGATAGCATTACAACCTATCAGCCACGTTGGCATTTAAGGCACTTTAAATGTTTTGGCTGCATTTCGGTTGGTATGATCCTTTTGTATAAATCTTGGTGATATCCACAACTTGACACTGTGCTTTATTGGGAAAAGGGTTAATTGGCTTTTCCAAGAACTACCCTCGGCCAATTACCCATTGTCATACATCACTCTTGAAAAAGATTAGTTTTAGCAGACGGGAGACCATATCCCCTGGTTTTACGAACTCTAAGGTTGTTGAGGTCAGTTGAATAGTCAGATAATTAAGCTACGTTCACATTTATGAAATATTTGTCCAAAAAAACGTAACCACTAGTTTTGCTTCGGGATAGTCCTATTTAACTTGGTTTTATATTGCAAAAGATATGAATTATTCTACAAAAATGTATTTTTATACAGTTTTTAATACATGCGAACTCATAATTAAATTAATATTGGAATTAAAGAAAATAAATTATTAGTTTCTCCCTCGGTCACGTTTTTTTCGACAAATATTTGATAGATGTGAACGCAGCTTTAGTTTTCATAATTTCCACGCATATGTACATACATATGGAAAAGTCGTGCGATTTACATTACAGCAAAAAATCAAAGACATGATTTTAAAATCACTTGTGATTTGAAGTTTTGTGATTTCCAGAACATGCCTTATTATTACGATTTGGTGATTTTCTAATACATACATACAAATGTACATACATATATACATTCTAATGTGAGTACATACATATATACATAAATATGTTGCACTCATTTAATGAACATATTTTACCATTTAAATGGTACGGCCATAAGTTTGTTGTCATATAATAAATGAATTCATATAATTTCCAACATATATTTTGACATCTGTCAGCTGTCAAAATAACTGTTATGCCCAGAGAATTCAAGTGAAATATATTTAAACAAAATTGCTCAGTACAAACATATTTTAATGTTTCATCGGATCATATAATATTATTTCATTCGTTTGCACTATATATTTCGTATGTATGTATGTGTCTTGGACTTTAGCAGCTGTTCTCTTGTATTTACTATTTTTATTTCGTTGGAAGATAAAATGTTAAAATAAAATAAGAAAAAAAAATAAATAAATACAAAAACGAATGAAGTGATATTATAAATAAGAGTTAAACAAATTGCTTTTTATGTACGAATTTATAAATAAATATTTTTGCTATTAATGTCCTGTGGGCATTAAAACAATATTTGTTATATTCCGTAAAAAGTGACAGATGTCTGTCATAAAGTGGGTTTCGAAATTAAGTTGAAAAATATAAAATTCATTAAAGTTATTTAACAGAAAAAAAACTAT
This sequence comes from Lypha dubia, assembly GCA_947311025.1. Taxonomy (NCBI): domain Eukaryota; kingdom Metazoa; phylum Arthropoda; class Insecta; order Diptera; family Tachinidae; genus Lypha; species Lypha dubia. The sequence goes on along the minus strand of OX371262.1, from coordinate 84,394,194 downwards.
TTTTTAAAATTATTTCCTTTTTGTAATAGCTTTTTATTAAAATGTTGTAACAACGACTACATTATTTGTCTTTAAGATTTTTCCAATGTTCGAAAACTTGTTGTATCCCAAAGTAAAAATTATTTACGAAAAATATTTAAAAATGTCTAGTTTGTGAGCGTCTACTGTATAATAGTTTTAACAATTTCAAACTTTCAAACTTTTTTATGATATCTACAATTATCACTAGCGAAATATAAAAAGTTTCTTGTAATCAAGTTAATTGCAAAGTTTCTTTTTATTGAAGCAGAGTTTCTGGTCAGACAGAGCAAAAGGCGCAAAATGTTTTCTCTCAGGTCTTTAGTTAAATAATCACAATAAGTTTATCACTAATATTTCATTTAGATTTCATCGACATTATCTAACAAAAGACTGTCAATATGGGAATTATTCATTAAAGTTACAGAATGAAAAAGTTATATTTTATATTTTGTAAACTTATATGAGTTTTCCAGCGTCGAAAGTATATTGCTCTTTTCTAAATATTCAAGAAAAAACATAGTCATCGTGAGTAACACTACGGATTTGTTATATTGACATTTGCATGACTCTATGTAACCCATAAGCAAAGTGGCCAGCAGATTTTTGACAAAAAATCGTGTTGAAAGAAAATATTGATTTGAAAGAGGTTGCAGTTTAGTCCCATTAAATAAAAAACTTTTAAATTTCCTTAACAATAAGTGTGTTTCTTTTTTTAAAGAAATCATATCACTCTTATTGGAAAAACTTTCATATATACAAAAATTAATGTGTTTGTATATTTGTCAAGTTGCTTGTCTGTATATTCCTTATAGAAAGGCAAACGGTAAGAGCGATCGTGCTGAAGTTTTACAATTGTATTACTGATGACTGGGAAATTTAAATAGGATATTTTTTCAATATTTGTGCGGGAAATGTTAACCCCCGTATAAAGGTATTATTCACATACCTACCGCTTAGTCCAATTTCCTAAGTCCTACATCCCGTTAAATAGACTTTATACTATATACCTACTCGTATTATAATTTTTTCAGTGTGTGGTGCAAATGGTCTTGCAAAAGAGCACCGCAAATTCAATGTCAGCAATTAGGGGCGTAATGTGTATTATCTTTGAGCTGTGTGAAAGACAACAATAATGACGTGTAGTGTTAAATTAAATAATATATATATACTCGTACATCTACAAGAACGTGGTATTTAACAGCTTAAAATAACAGGAAACATATCAGATGATGTGAGAAAATCTCAACGAAAGCGAAAAAAAGTAACAATGGTTGGGACAGCAGAACACTTCAATAATATTCCTATTAAAGACAACAACATTAGACAAACATTAGCAGAGAGCAAAAGCAACAGACAAATAAGAAATACTGTTGCGTTCCTTTTATTACAATTCTTCTTCTCATCTTGTTCTTCTTCTGTTATTTTAACAAAACCAATATTTATTTTTCTTCTATGTATACATAATTTTATTTATTTTTTTATTATTCGTATTTCCGTTTTCATCATTCTCTATTATTATCAAACATCAGCTGTAATTCCTTTCTTTTTTGTTTTTGTGTCTTCTATACCTGGTATTATACGTGTTGTTAAGAAAAGATGTTAAAACTTATGTTTGTTCGTTTGGAATAAGAACTAAAAAAAAAAGGTAATAAACCATTCTTTTTATTTAGTTATGATCTTTTATGTTGAGCCTTGCTATTGCCGCCTTAAAAATACAGTTGTATGAATCGAGTCCAGGGATGGATAATATGCACTCTCGAGTAGTTAATGCAAAAATTTCATCGGTAAGGAAATTTTATTACCATTACGTAAATAATATCAACAACTGTTATAAAAGTTATTTGAGATAGAGTCTGAAGTTTTGATTTGTTTTATTTTGTTGGTGCTAATGCCAACTCATCAACGAAATTGAGATATAAGGTTTTCCAATAGGGGTGATATGATTTTGAAGTTATTTTGTTATATGTCATGATCTGTAATGTATTTGTTTTTCATTATATTCAGTAGTGTTTACAATTTCATCATGGAGAGATATAAGCAAGAACTTGCCTTGGAACAACTTGAAAACTATAACGATTTGTTTAAGAAAATCATCTTCTCCGATGAGGCTCATTTTCATCTGAGTGGTGCGGTAAATTAACAAAACTGTCGATTCTGGTGCGAAGAAAATCCACAAATTATTCATGAAAAACCATTACATTCACCTAAATTGACTGTTTGGTGTGGTTTTTAGTCTGGTGGAATCATCGATCCATACTTCTTTCGATATGAAGCTGGTTGGATGGCTGCAAAATAATTATTAATTTTACGATACCGGAAAAAAGGAGTTATTTGTGAATCGCTATCAAAGCAGCGATGGTGGAGTTAGTTATGATCTAGGATGCAATAACGGATTACCGCTTTGTCGTTCTAGAATTTTAAATGAGAACGATTAATGAAGAATTTTTACAAACTCTGTTAGAATTAGCTTTCCATAATGAAAATTGTATTATTGAACCGATTATTGAACATGCATCTTCTTAATTGGCCAACATATTCTCCTAAATGTAATTGAAAATATTTGTGATTCACTTTACCGCAAGGTTTTTAAAGGACGAACAAAATTTAATGATTTGGAATCACTAAATCAAAGGCGTTAAGGAATTCTGGCTCTAGATTTCTTTGAACTATTTGAAACCAAACACAAGGAAGCTGGTATCTGAGTCATTTGTCATCGCTTTTTTTCCGTAAATTATATTCGGCGTATTTATTTCGATAGATAAACCCTTATTTTGCTGAAAATATACAAAATAACACGATTTGAAAATTTAATTATTTTGATCCTTTCTATGTTAAGCTAACGATATGTTAGTACCTACCTATATCCTTTCCACCTGTAGTGCAGGGCATGAAAAAAAACTCCTATTTGTTATTTCATGCAGCTTATTTATTTCATTTTAAAGAGGCAGCAACACAAAATACAAAATAAAATGAAACTGTTGATAAATAAAAACGCATCTCACTACGTGAGCAATAACGAACGATTTTCGCTGGGAACTTATTTTCAAGTGTAAATTTATTTTCTAAATTGTAAAATAATGTTGTGCAAAGAGTTTTTTCTTTTCATTTATTTTACTCTACTTAAATAAATTTACCATGAGTTGCTTGCTAGTTGTTTAGTTTGTATTGTTGTGTGTTGTTTTTGTGTATTTTGCTCTAAGAAACCACAACTGCAACCACTACTGATGCATGACACATTACGTTGCAAAAACAGCAAATATCAACGAGAGGGGTGGAAAACTTGAATTATTATCCGAAAAATGCCTTGCAGCTCTACAATGCTGAAATAGTAAAAACTCTCAAACGAAGACAAGAAAAACTATTTATTTTATTTGTTGCTTTTACAAATAAATACATAAAAAACAAAAACTCACGTTGACTAAAAACTAAAAAGTTTACTTTAAAGTGTACTCTGCTGATAGTCATCATCATCATAATCATCATCATCTCGTGATGATTCATTGAAGACACTTGGAGGTCGTTACTTTTGCAACTTCTTTGTATATATGTATGTGTCTTCTTTTCAGTTTCTTTCTCTTTTTGCATTTAAGATATATCATACATACTTTTAATCTTTAAACAGCTGACTTTTCGGTTAAATAAGCTGAGGCATACATTCTTCTTCTTCTTCTTTGTAGTTTTTATTCCAACACTTAATTTATTTTTCTATATGTCACCACCAACTAACTATGTTGCCTGTATCTTGATTGCATGTCTTGTTTCTTTTTTTTTAGCTGGTTGCTGGTCTTTCTAGTTGCATTACTGCTGCATTTAATTTCACAGAAACATAAACATATTTTTTACACAGACACTTTTAAATTTGCTGGTCTTTGCAAAGTAGTGAATTCTGTCTTTCTCTTGCATACGACAGACTGAATTTGTTTTGCGACTTGTGAATGTTTAATTTTTTTCATGCAACATAGTGTGTCAAGTTATAACATGTGACTAAGTCGCGTGTTGACACTGCAAATAATTTAAATAAATAAACACATACTTACGTACGAGCATATACACAGAATGTTTGCATTTCAAAAAGAAAAAATTCGTACGTATCGCTAATATTTGCAGGAGAATGCAACCTTGTTTTTTTAGAAGTTTGAGACATGTGCATAAAAGTGGAAGAGCTAATTTTTCTGCAATTGAGTTTTTCTTATAAGTGAAAAATTGCGAAAATTTAAATTAAAATTCAAATTTTTCAAAGAGACGGGTGCATCATCTATGTCATAAATAAAGTATCCTTTAAAAATTAATGATGATGTTGGCAGACGGGGTTACTGCTTAAATGACTATTTGAGGTCGAAGGTTTAATCCTCTTTTCAGGCAGAGCATTAATATCATGAATATAACTGGTCACTAAAATTCTCTACTAAAGACTAGAGGCGTTGCAACTAGGGGTGTCAACTTCGGGATTTTTCGGTATCAGTCAATCCTGAAATATGCTTATGTGTTATAGGGGAAAGTTATGAAAGTTTGTTTCACTAATTTATAAGTATAAAAAAATAAAAATATGTAAAAGAAAACAATTAAAAGTAAACAATTTTCGCGATTGACCGATTTTCGGGATCCCTAAAAATCCCGAAATTGACATCCCTAGTTGCAACACTGCTTTAATAAAATAATAATGCTCGTATTAGTAGGGTTCAAAATAATAAAAATAAAAACTGAAGTTTTAACTTTCCCTTCTGTTACAGTTTCGGGTCGAATCTCTTCATTGGCAACTTCGATTTCTTGTTTCCAAAAATTCAAGAGAATGACATCGACGACATTTGGTTTTAACAGCCAACGAAACCATCGATATTTTACGCACTGTTTTTGAAAATCGAACAATCAGCCGAATGTGATGTCCATTGGCCGCCTCGGAGCTATTATTTGATCACTTTGGATTATTTTATGTGGGGAGCCATTAAGGACAAACGTTACGCAAACCATCCAGAGACGATTGAAGCGTTGAAACATAAAAACGAAGTTGCCATTGAATGGATTCGAACCGAAACAATCGAAAATGTACTAAAAATAGGGTTCATCGGATGGGGTACTGCCGAGCCAGTCGTTGTAGTCATATGAATGTTATTGTGTTCCATTCTTAAATGACTGAGTTCAACCTTTCCCATAAAACCAGAAATTTGTAAACAACAATCATTACTTTTTTTTAAAGCCGGTTCAAAATTAAAATTTTAAATCACCCACCCTATACAATCGTTTAAAAAAAGTGATGAAAGCAATGCCCGAGATTGACGATGTTTGTATCATTGTTTGCCTCAACATGATTTTTTATTTCGCAAAACTGATCAAATGGACCACATATTTCTCATCTCTGCAATAGTAAAAATTAACCACTTAAATTCATTACGGACAACAACAAAAACTATAAATGCAAATAAAGATTTATTTTATAGTTGATGCCTTAAAACAAAACGATCTTACAAGAATAATAAAAATACACAATTATTGTCAAACGAAATAAAAAAAAAAATTGCCAATAAAAATTCAAAGAAAATTAATGAAACCAAATTAAAAAAAAAAAAAAAAAAAAATCTGAATAAATAAAACACTGGAAGAAAAAGAAAATCCCCGTAACCAGAATAGTTTCTGCTGTTGTCATGACTTCTTGATTGCAGTGTAACAGTGGGAATAAATCTGTGAGATTTTATTTGTTTGCATTAATTTCATTGCTGTTACGTTAAATTACGCTACGTAGCTGATTGTTCGTTTGGTCCGTAATATGTTAGTTTAGCCGTTTGTCAGAATATATGTTTGCTATGCTCTTTTTAATGAAACCTTGGGCACAGTAGGGGATTTTTGAAAAAAAAAAGAAATGCAAATAAATCTTCAGTTTCTAAACAGTCAGTCCGATTATTATTATTTACGGCTAAATATAGTCACTAAGGTTAGAAATATTACAATTAATGGAAAAATAAAAAAAACTAATAAGATTAATAGAAAAATAAACCGTATATTAAAAAGTTAATTCCGAAAATCCCAAAACTGCGCTTTTTTGGTATTTTAAAACTCTACAAATTTAGAACTTAAACTTAATTGCAACTCCTTAAGTGATGCATAAAGTTTCATTGGAATCAGACTTATTTCTATATTTTCCCAAAATCTCCCACTGTGCGTACAGAGCATTCACCTAAAAAACGTCGAAACAAATGAAAAAAAGTATTTTTCTTACTTCATCACTTGTGTTTATTTTAAAGTTTTATTTTTATATTTATTATTTTATATTTATATTTTTTTATTGATTTTTAGCGTGAATCATAACATTATAACGATAATGGCAGAAAAGATAGCTACATTTTTATTTGATTCATACAGGCAAACATACATGTATTGATTTTATGTGTTTATTACCTATTTTTAATTTTTGTGTGTATTTTTTCACCCTAAATTCATAAAACGATACAAGTACAATGTGTATAAAATCAACTGCAAATAGCACTTTAAGCAATTAATATATATGTGTGTTTTTTTAAATTTTGCTCGATAACGTTTTTTCTTTTTACAATATTTGATAATTATTATTTTTTTAAATTAATTTCTTAGCTGATAATATTGTGCAATTTCATTGAAGTTTTATGGTTTGTTTTGTTCTGCAGATTGAAAGCCTTTTTCGACATAACCGCAATAATCGATAGTGCACAGAAAACAATTTTAAATTTTGAACAAGAAAAAAAATTTTAAATAAAATTGCAGTTTCTAAACTGGCTATCAAAAGGTATATAAGGAAGAAGATATTGAATATGAGCATACAGTTTAGTCCTTATAACTTTAGCGTGAGCGATGCGACAAGATTTTTACGTACAGTAAAAAAGAAAAGAATTAAAATTTTCGAAATTTTACTTACATAATTTGAGATCAAATTGATTGTCGTATTGCGCTAATGCCGTTTTTTACAAATACTCAGTAAAATTTTCCTTGATGTTAAAAAATACAAAATTCGTCTTTAATAGGAAATTTTTACTAAAAACTAGAAAAATATTTACTAAAAATAATTTAAAATTTTATTTTAATTTTTTAAATTTTAAAATTATTAAAAATTTCGTCACGTATGCGTATCTGCGATTTCCTTTTTTTACCTTCTGCTGAACCGGCCATCTGCTTAAAAGAAGCTTTTGACATTTTTATAAAATTTACGACTTTTGGGACTCGAACCATGGAACTTCGGCTTAGTAGACAGGGACTCTAACCACCTCCATACTACACCTTGCTACCTGTTACTAGCGCCAGTACTACATTCATAATTTCTTACATTAACAAAAATAATTTTTCGAAATTAGTAAGTCATGAAGTAAAAATAATTTAAAATATTATTTTCTTTAAATTTTGAAATAATTTTCAATATGAGGAAAAAGTATGAACTAACATAAATTGAGAATAGCCGTTTTACGATTTTAAGTATCCAAATTTTTTTGAACTATTCAGGAGTACACCATTTCCTAAATAATTTTTTTTACAAATAATTTCAATTGTATGATAAAATGTATTTAAATTTAGTAAAAACATTCTTAATTTTAGAAAATGCGCACTTACATAAATATAATAAAAACGTGATAATTTTAATCTTATAAAAAACAAAATTTCCAAGTCGTTTCGATTTTTCAAGAGCTATAAAAAACTTGCTAAAATTTTTAGGGGGTTTTCCTCGCACTTTATATATACGAACAAGAAAATGTTTTTTTTTTTTTACTTGATCCGCTGCTTCACTAATGGTAAAGTCAAATGTTGGCTGACTTGCAAAAATATTTTTTTATATTAAAAGTTAGTTTTTAATATTTCAGAAAAAAAATTTGAAAATTGATTAAAAATTGCAACTAGGTTTTTCAATTATTTTTTGCAAAAAAAAAAAAAAAAATGTCCTTTAATTATTTTTAAATAACAATTTTTATATGCAATAGTACCTAATCCATAACTGTGTCGATTTTCAAAATTTTATTGATGGCGAACTGCAGAGCGTTTCAACATAGACATTTTTCAATGAAAATATACATATTAAGGGCTGGGTTCAAAATTCAAAAATTGCAATAAAAAAAATTTATGAGACCACCTGAAGCCTACTATGATGGTTTTAAGTTTTTTTGAAAAATATTTTCTGTACCTGGTAAAAAATAAAAAAAAAATCCCCTTTTTGGAACTTTTTTATATATTTTTTTTGTGAATTGTGGATGTTTTTTTTATTTTCTCTTCCTTAATGCAAAGTTTTAGCGGAATACATCGAAAAATAAAACAATTAAAGAATTATTTTTCTCAGACCTTAAATGTGATCTCATAGTTAATGTATGATAAAAGGAAACTCTTGTTCTGCTGTATTGCGCAATTTATAATTAAAATATGCAAAAATACGTAGCCGATATCTCTGTATGTGTTTAATAAGAAATTACTATAACAGAAAAATATTTTCTTAAAAATTTTGATATAACAGGACCCGTTTTAAAAATTCGACCAATTTAAAAAAAAAATAATTTTAAGGCTTGTTTTCTGGAATCGTAAAGCTTCATTTAATAAATTTTACTCGCTTGCTTGAGGCTTAATATATTCTTATGAATTTAACAAAATCAAATGTATCGCTTAAAATATTCGCTTATTGGGATTTTACTACACTTCTTTAGGAATTTGCAGCGGTTTCAGAAGCAAATCTTTTTAGATTTTGCATTTTCGCATTAACTACATAGTTTTGCACACGAATGATAGGTTTTAGTAAAAACTAATTGCAAATAGAATTCCGAATACCCAAACGAACGGATTAACTTGATATTTTCAAAGCATGACCACACTGCAATATATATCTACTGCAAAAGTATTGCAGACATCAGTAAGTTTTTATAAATAATTTAATTGAGTTTTGCATTACTAATCCAAATAAATATTTATTATCAATAAAAATTTGTGTTTGATTGCAATATTTTCAGTAATTAGTAAAAATTTATTGGTAATGAAAATTAAATTTCATTATCATAAAAAAATTACTGAGTATTTCAAGTTGTTGTAAGTCGTGATTAGCACATGTGTGTGTGCCTGTATGCAATAAATTAAAAAAAAAAAAAAAAAAAACAATTAAAAAATTTGATTTCCGCAGCGAAATAACTTCTTTGAAGCTTCAGAAATTAACAGAAAGTTATACGAATATTGCAAAGTTAAACATTAAATACGTTTCAATATCACAAGATAACAAGAGTTGACAAGACAAAGAAACGAAAATGAAAAACAGAATGTCAACAATGAACAAAAATAATTACTATAAACGTTCCAAATAGCTTGAATGCAGCCGATCAATTGTATCGCATTTATTGAATCAATAAATGAACGATTAATGCATTCGAAAGCAAACGAATGAGATAAAAAGAGAAGAGCTGCTGCGGCACGTCAAGAATGCAGTTGCTTCAGAAAAATTAACTGTCAACAGATAAGAAGAATTAACTTTTTCTTTGCGAAACGACTTTTATTCCATTTTCCTCTTTGACAGTTTTGTTTTGTCTGCTTTGCCTGTTAAAATTAAAACATACAAAATGCAGCAAAAAACAGAAAAAAAAAAGAATTGTGTCATACATTACGGATGTATGCAACTAACAGTGACAAAGCTGCTTCAAATAAAGTGAACGTAACTTTTATTTAAGCCTTATTCAAGTTACCAGATTGATTTTATTTCAAATCATTTGCAATATTGGACCATAATTTAAAGACGTTTTTTGTTTTATTACGACCAGCAGTCAGGGAATGACCTCTACTTATGCAATTTATAGTTGTATGGATTCGGGATTGAGTTCAAAATTGTGACAAATATTTTGGATACAAAAGTATTCTTTACATACATAATTCCAGCTCTATCTCATTTTATCACAAGTATTCAAACAATTTTAATTAAAACGATAGGGTGTCATTCCACTGAAATTTGTTGTAGTCTGCGTACAGACGCTGTTGCCAACTAGTTGGTTTTTATTACTTACAAATGTTTTTTTGTTGCTGCTATTGCTACAAAGGTTAACAATACTGAGTAGATGATATTCAGTGAGTTCTTGTTGCTGCTTGAGATATTTTTCGTAGTTTGCCTTTTATACGGTTACCGAAAGATATTTTGTAAAGTGAAAAAGTATCATTTTCCAATTTTATAGATGATGTTCGATTTTACACACATCCTCCATAAAAAAAGCACACACTCACAGAACAAAGAAACAAAAACATATGTATGAATGAGAATCTAGGAAAAAAATGAGCATTAAAAAGAAGGTTATTAGGTTGATTAGTTTTCTTTTGTTGCATGCAGCACCAAAATGAATTTACGTACGTACTTGTCGTACTAAAAAATACTAAAAGGGGGAGACCGAAATATACTGATGTCAAGGGTCATTGAATGTTCAAACTAATCTAAGAACAACTACACGAAAGGTTATAAAATTCGATTTAAAAGCAAAAAAAAAAAAAAAAAAAATAGAAATAATAAAAGGAATTGCATTCAAATATTTTGTGCATTTGTTTTTTTTTTTTTTTTGTTTTTTGGTGTAAAACAAGTTAAAGTGCATGCGATGAGTTTTTAACCTTTAGATTTTCTCTGTTCATGCTTTTATTCTAGTTTATATTTTAGTCTAAAATCTATGAGTGTTTGGGGTGATATGGTTCATAAGCTTTTTAAAAATATAGTCAGTTTATCTGAAAGCACTTTTCCATAGCAATTTTATGAAACGTGAAAGCTTAGGGACAAACTTAATTCTTCAAATAGTTTGGCAGGTAATTTACGTTAAAAAAAATAATAATTCGTATTGCGTGTTTCATATATGAATACAATTTCATACTAGTACGTTAATTATATATATCGCACTTGATCAACAAGAGTGTATTAACTCAAACTTTTTTAAAATTTCATATATTGCAAGTAGTCGATGTGCAGTGGTCATATCTACCCAATGTAATAATTTTACATAATTTTCTCTACTCTTTCGCCAAAAAAAAAAATTCAGTTGTATTTCTTTTTGTGAAAATTTTAAAATTTAGAGTTAATACCCTCGTGTGGATCAAGTGCGATATATACAATTGAGTGGTATTCAGTGTTTGAGGCAAAAGATCTTGCTAGAGTGCAAAAGCAAAAAAAATATCATAGATTTTCTATCAAAAGTAGCTAACAACACAACTTACACAATTGCAGCTTGCTATAGTTTACATTAACCATTTTGCAAGACAATTTGCACCAATCAGTGAATACTGTCTATATGATTTTTCTTGTTATCGAAATGCTATTTGTTTTATAAAATCTCTTTAAATTAAGGTGATTTATTGCCAAGAAATAATTAATATTTTACTAATTTGCATTTTATAAAGAATAACCGTGGATTTTTTTTTTATTTATTTTAGATAAAAGTATACTTTTTATGTGGATCTGACCTTACTTTTCAGCGACAATAATATTAAATGACATAGAGGTAAGTGTTTAAAAATAATTCTATTTTATGTAACAATCATCGGTTAGGAATTGTTAAATTAAAAAAGTAAAAAACGTAACCACTTGTTTTGCTCAGGGTTAGTGCCATCTTTAGAAAATAAAATGCAACTAAAGCAAATTTTTATAAAGTCTTTAGTAAATGCCAGACAATATTTAAAAAAATATTAGAATTAAAGGAAATACATATTTAGTTGTCTGTTGGTCACGCTTTTTTTCGCCAAATATTTGATAGGTGTAAATGGAGCTTAAGATCTATTGAGCCATAATTTTAGTCAGCAACAAAGTATACTTTAGCACTGAGTTTTTAACACAGAGATCAAACGAAAAAATTACGTAAAAAGTTTTAATATACTTTCACGTATTGCACTTGTGGCTAGAATGATTTAGCAATGCCATACAAAATGAATAAAATTAATCTGAACCATACAAAAAATGTTTGTACTTTAAGTAGTTTAAAGAAATATAATATTCAAAGATTAATTTTTATTAAATGATTGGTGTTCTAAAGACACCGGTTTGCAAACAATTATTGACATGCCCTGACAATCCATTTTAGGAAGTTTTAGTTTGAACGGTTGATTCTTTAGTAATCCTGGCTGCAAACAGAAGTTTTCTTCCTTCTCTATAGTTTAGAATGTTGCAGTCTAGTTCTTTTGTTTATGTCTCAAACTTCTTTACTTATTTTGTTTTTAAGAATTCGTGAATTTCTGGAACACCAGAGAGTGGCTGTAATTTTACCAAGAATTTTATTTTGTCGCCTTTGAATTATCATTACACTTCCTCTTAGAGAACCCTAATTTTTTAAGAGACTTCTGCTGAGAAATGTTAACCTAAGAAACCTTTGGAAATTATATAAAAATAAATGTAATTTATTTGAAGTAGATATTATTTAAACGGTCGTCCAGGCCTTCCAGTGAGCTTACTATAGATTGGCCAAACAATTCCAAAGCTCTTAATGTTAATAATATAAGGAGGTGAAAATATATAAGTTCATGTAAATTATCCTACTCAGACAAAGAATAATCTGTTGTCCTTCACTGATGTTTAAATATACGAGATCAGTTCAAAACTTAAATTTTTCTCAAACAACTTTTTTTTTGTTCATAAATTTCTATTTGGTCCTTTTAAAGTACCAAGTTGTGCAAGTGTTGTTTTAATCCTCGAAGCAGTTCTGATATCCACTTTTTAGTATGTCCTGGAGATCTCTTAGCGATTTAGTTTTTATCTTCTAAATCGTGGTCAAACGTCATTCTTTCGCGGATCTCTTCTTTCTTGGAAACAGGAAAAATTCGTAGGAAGCTAAATCTAAGGAATAGTATGGTATTGTTTTGGCTCTAAAAACTACGAACATGCGACGGTTTTGTTTTTTTTTTTTGTCAAAATAAAGCCATTTTGGGACGAAATTCGCTTCAGTAACTTCTTAAATAGTATTTTTAACGATTCTTCTTAGCGTTTTTTATCACATTTAAACATATTCATCGGTTGTTTGTGTGCTGGGCGTCTTTGGTGAGCGTTGCCATTCACATGTTTTCGACCTTCTGACTCAGACTGCAATCACTGCTTGCATGACACTCAATATTTCAATTATTTTTGAAAACTTTAATAAATTTTTCAACAAAAAATTTTATGAAAATTGTGGCCGACTTCCTAAACGCATGTTGCATAGCTTAATTTGAAAAACTGCGTATGCAATGCAAAGCATGTTGTAGCAGCATCCTTGCACTGCAGAGAAATGCTTTGCATAAGGAACGCCATTATTTAATTATTTTATTTTTATTTTTCACTGTAACAACAGTTGTTCATAAAAATATTAAATTAAATAAAAGTTGTTTATAAAAATATAAAATAAAAAATTTAAAAACAGTATAATTATAATAAATAAAAAAATTACTTATTACACCATTGTCTAAGTATCAAACGCTTGTATACCAAATGAAATACATAGATGCAAGAATTTGACAGCTAATACTCATCAAACTGAGTTGCCAACAGATTAGGAACCTTATGCATTGCCAATAATATCAGGTATGCGTTTAGGAAGTGGCTGCATAGTAAATATGTAGAAGATTATTGCCAAACACTAAAACACTGTAAACTTTAATGCCTTTGACCAAAAAAATTAAACATGCTACTAAATCGCTAATCGAAATTTCTTAGATTCACATTGTTTCTTGAACAGACCTCGTAATAGTGAAATTAAAAGGAAAGAATATACATTTCTTCTTTGGAACTTATCCTTGCGATCTTTACGCACTTGGTTTTCTACGAAAAAAGAAGACAGCCTCATAGTGAAACCAACCGGATGTTAAAACTCAAGATTGGCTCTTAAATATACATACTGATTCAGAAGCACTTATTGTTTTAAATTCCCATGCTTGCAATTGTAATAAAAAAGGGGACGATTGTAAATCCTTTTTACTTGTTATCCTGCGAAGGACATCAAGTAAGAGTTTATAAATATTTTAAGCTTTAAATAGCAATTTCATTTCTATCTAGTAAATTAACTGTGTCAGCCCTTGATGACTACAATTTATTATGTACTTTTCAACATACATATACATACATCTACATAGAATATGTACATATGCATGTATACATGTATGCATATTTAAATAAATACATTTAGCAATTTATTAATTTTAATACTATCAGTCATGTACAAAAGAGTTTCTTTGATAGGGAATTTTTTTTAATGAATTTATTATGGTCATTATTAAGTTTAAAACAAATAATGTTTGTAAAAGCGAATATTAAAGGAAACGATAAACAACGAAGTTCACATAAATAGAACACGCCAAAAAAATCAATATCGTTTGTAAATATGAACTGGAAAAAACTATGATTATCAAGAAAAAATTTCCTCTATTTTGATTTGATATAACAAACTCACATACATGCATTTTCATATGAATGCATGAGTGTGTGTGTGGAAAGTAAAAAGTTTACCGCACTGCATAAAAGCATGTAACAAGGAGGAAAGCAGCAAGAACTTTTTTATTTTTGGGGTTCGAGAAAAAAGATGGCAAAAAACTTTCCAATTTAATTTATAGCAGGAGTGAAAAAATAGCAGCAAATCTGTTTATGTTTATTTTAAGTTATTTGGTTTTTATATACTGTACATGTACAAAATGATGAAAAATATGAAGAAATAAAAGGAAGTACAGAATGGTAAAAACAATCATATTAAGAAAAAAAAAGCAAATTAAACAACATAAATCTTTACATGTAAAGAGCATGCAAAAATTTAAATCAAGACATGAGTACACACATGCAAACAAACATACATACATATGTACATCTGTATTTGGAAAAACTCTAAAATGATCAGGCGTTCATTTTGTTAGTGGAGGGGCGAGGTGTAAAAAGTTAAAATACCAAACTTTTTCATTCTTGAAGTTTTTCTTTAAATGTTTGCATGAAAACAAATACAGTACAATACGCATATAAGAAACTCGTTTATAAGAAAAACTCGGCTATAAGAAACACTTTTCCAGACACCATGTACATTTCCATATAACTACGTGCTAAATAATCCTTATAAAAGAAACTCGCTTATAAGAAAAACTCTGCTATAAGAAACAAATTTTTATGAAAAATTATATTCTTCCATAGAAAATTGTACGTGTATAAGAAAGTATTCTCACAATGAAATTTTTGGGGAAAAATATAAATTTTTTGATTATATTTTACAATTTACATCTGTGAACACTGGTCCAAATGGCAAATGAACTCGATGATTTTTGTGAAATCAGCCGGCTTCGTTGTTTTTTTTTGTACAAAATAATGTGTATTAATTTTATTTCAAATATATATCTGCATACTCCATAGGAAATTTTTTAAATTTTGTTTCTGACGCATATAAGAAATTATCTTTCTTATATGCGTGTTCTCTTTATAAGAAAGCTCGCATATAAGAAACAAAATCTGTACATTTTCAGACTTTCTTATATGCGTATTGTACTGTATGACTTAAAAAATAACATAAATTCTTGATAATGTGGTTCCAGCAACAAGACATGTTACATTTCATAAACTAAAAATACCATACTTACATATGTACATATACATGATCATATTGCAAGCATGTCAAGTCGAGTTAAAAAATTAACAATTTTTATTATGTATTGAAATATCTACTAAATTATGAAATATGAAAAAAAAAAAAAAAAAATATGGGGAAGTTTTGGTTTGGATTTAGCCTTGAAAATCTGATGCCCTTGATATTTTACAAATCGGTCAGTATTTACGATGTATTCTCTATCCGAACAAAAAAATATATGTATGTAAAAATAAGACCAAGTTCCTATCCAAAAAATTTCGGCAGTAAAAAGTACTGAAATCAAAATAAGGACCAAGCTCTTGATAGGTACAATACCATCTTATTTCTAGGCAACCTGTAAGATTGGCAAAATTTTTTTGCCTTGCTAATATGGGAAAGAATTCTTGGAAAAATATTGGCAAGCTACAGCTTGCCTAGAAATGAGATGGTATTGTTTCAAATTTAACCTGTAGGGAGACTTTATGTTTCAAGTTTCATTATATTATGATCAAGAGGAGCACACTGTGTGGCCGGAACTTGGCCACCTTTTACCCCGTGTAGATCCAGCCCTAATCGGCCTCAAACTTTAGAAGAAACAGTGGTGAAAACATAACTCCTCCTCTACGGATGTGCTTGGTACTTATCATCAATTTTAATTTTAATTTACACAACTGTGAAACAGTAATAAGATCGGTTTTTTTTTTTGTAAAATTCTGCAGAATCATAAACATATTGCTACAATTACGTATAGTTTCAACAAAGACTCTCGAAAAAGTGTCCCTATTGAGAAATGAAGTATATTCATATCTTAACATTATCGTAAAAAAACTTAAACGATTGATAAAGTCCGAGAACTTTCTGTAACCGTGTTTTCCATACCAAATTTTTACGCCAAACCAACTATAACTTTTTATTCGTTTATGGATAATGGTTGGAATTATGCTAAAATATATTTAAATTTCCTGGAGAAACACGTTTGTTCCAGCTACAACATGTCAGCCCAACATTTATGTTTAAAATTAAAAAGAATGGCTGTTGGCATCATTGCCTCGATAAATTAACAATTTCAAATGTGATTGTAATTATATCATGACTTGAATGTGTAGTTTTACAAATTATTATTAATTGATTTTTTTTACCTCTTAATGCCATAATTTTTAAAACAAACATAAAATTTGTTGCAATGATAATAACACGGCAGCTGAATATTTATCAAACAAAGTTTCAATACGAAAAATCCCAACCAACAGACAGGTGCAAAATCACCAAATTTATGAGATCCTTCTGCAAGACATAATAAAGTAAACATCCTTTTAAAATCTATAGCAGTAATAAAAACAAAAACAACATCAAAAAAACACAAAATTAAAAGTGCTGAAATCACAAGCAAAACACAATTCAATAAAGCAATTCTCTTTTTTTTTTCTTTTTTCCTTGTATGTATGCATGTCTTTATTGCAACAAAGAAAACAAAAAACCAAAGGAGACTGTGAATGAAATGGTTTAGAAAAAAAATCTTTAAATCCTGTTTATTTTTCATTTTCTGTTTCTATATCTTCTTTTCTGAAACAAGTCCAAACTGTGTCTGATACATCATCGACGACAACAGCAGAAGAAACTGCAAAAATCTCAGTTCAATAACAGATTATGACGGGGATGCAGCAGACAAAGATACAGGTAGAAAAAAATTCTGTGGATAAATTTAAAAAATAAAGAATGAAAACGTTGAAATACCAAAAAGAAATAAAAACTAAATAGTTTTAGCTGGCATTGAATGGCTAAAGAGGACTTTAGTTTGGATTTTTTTTTGCATTATCAGTCAGTTAGTTCGCCAGTCAACGTTCAAAAGCAGCTGTCTGCCTATTGAATGTTTTCATTTTTTGCTGAACCAAAGTTATTTTTTCATTTGAAATTTCAAAAACAAAGCTTGAATTTTAGTTTAAAAACGTTTCAGAGATTTGAAGGAATTGATTTGACCTGAAAGATGTAATAAATTTCTTTATATAGTTTTGATGTAAAATTGATTAGAAAAGTGATTTAAGAAAACAAGGAGAGAAATCAATAATAAATTACGTTAGACATAAACCGTATTTACATTATGCAACTTTGTTGCATGCAATTTTTGGTTGCACGAATAATCTTCCAAAGAAAAATTTCCCAAAGCACCAAAATGAGCAATCGCCCAACATTTTTGGGCTTTTATTCATAATGAACGAAGACCCAAAAAACAGTGCAAATCGCCCTAAATTTTGTGAAAAATCAACCAAATAGGAAAAAGAACGATCGCCCATTTATTTGGGTCATTATTCACTATGTCAAATCACCCAAGTTTATGATGAACAATCACCCAAAACGTTTGAATGAACAATCGCCCATGAAAAAATCGCCCAAACCACATAAATGAAGAAACGCCCAAAAAATTTAAAAAATCAATTTGGGCGATTGTTCTTTGGGCGATTATCCGGGCTTAGGGATTTTATCCACCATAGTATTTCCCGGCACGGCGATGTTTAGTAAAGTTTTTCAATTGAAAAAATATTTTTTGGGTCATTGTACATTTTTGTAAAATGGGTGATCGTTCATAATGAACTAATTACCCAAAAAAGTATTTATGTCAAAACACCCAAGACCAATGAACAAACGCCCAAATTTACAAAAACAAATTTTTGGGCGATTGTTCTTTGGGAGATTATTCGTGCAACCGCAATTTTTAGTTTAAATGAAAGTGTTGAAATAAAAATGTTTAAATTTTATATTTCTTCTCTCTCTTACTCACTGAAAAACAGGCAGCTGCATGCAACAAAGTTACGTGGCGTAAATACGCTAATAATAACAAAATTTCATAGAAATTATTTGTTGGTTTTGCAATGTGATTTGCAACATAAACACATACGTAAACATTGAACTGGTCCAAATAACACGTTGCAACAAAATAAATTTTTCTCTTTCATAAAAGGCCAAGGCCATACCTCAAACTCTGGTAGAAAATATGTGAACGTTTTCAAAATGTTCTAACAAATAGTCATATTAAATCTTATGATCCTTTCGGTTAAATTATTTTGTGACTATGTTCAGGTTTTTTAGTTGGCCTGGTTTATTAAAAAACTAATTCCTTTAAGAATCTGTCTTAGAATAAACTAAAAACAAAGTAAATCTGGTCAATAAAAAACTATGTACGAGTATATACTTATATAGGTATTCGTATGTTGGTATTTTTTATTGTTGTCTGAAGATTCCATTATTGATTGTTATTTGTATTAAAAAAAAACTTATAATTTCCACAGGTTTTTTTCGACTTTATGTTGCTTGCAACTACATACAAACTTATTCCTTAACACAAATTCAAAAATACAATTTTTGGCTGCTCAGAAAAACTAAAAATAAGATAATAATAAAAAAACTCCTTAATTCTAAGAATTAATTTTTTTAACACAAAAAATATCTGCAATCTTGAAAACCATAACTAATGATGAAAGGAACGAACGAAAAAAAAAAACAAATTAAAAGAGTACCTAATGAGATATAATAAAAAAACAATCTAACTCCACATTTACTTTATGTACATGTGTGTAAGTGTGTGCGTCTGTGCATTAGTTTAGTGCATTGATGTCTTATAACGATATTTTATACGCTTAAACATTTTTTTAACGTTTTGATAACATCTTCTGCTTGGCTTTTAACTTGAAGCAAATCTGCCATGGACCTTGAAAACGTCTCAGTTTAATTTTTGCCTTTTATTTAGAAATTTCTTGTTAGTTTTATTCCAAAGTAAAATGAAATTAAGTGGTTTTTTGCTAGTTTCCACCCGTTTCATTATGCATAATTACGATTTAGTTGATGTATTCCAGCTTTTATTTTCATTGAATGAAAAAAACTGTTTTGAAATGAATTGAAAGCATTTTGCAAAACAATATTATTTCGTTTTCTTTTTTTACAAAACTGTTTCATATGTACTCGTATATGCAACATTACATTTATTACACGAATTACACGAATATGAATTCGTGTTCCTTTCTAGAAATGATGTAACATTCTAAAAAGCGATTACATTCCTATCTAAATATTTTTTTTTTATAATTTTATTATTTATTTAATCTTCAATTATAAATTGAAACATCAATAAGTTGTTCAAATCTTAAATCTAAAAAATAAAGTTTAATATATGTTTAGCCAATGCTAAACAAAATTTTTAATTTCAACGGTTAATTAATGTTGTTTTACATCTCTCGTGTACGCCTGAAAAAAAGAGTATACCTCCTTTTCAGCCGGGTGTGGCCTCTATAATTTAAAATATTGCGTGCAAGTACATTTGGGTGCACCTCAAGTTTTTTTATATATATTCTTAGCGGTTTTTGAAAATACTGTCTTCACCAACGGAACATCTAGATCTTTGTGAATTCGATGATTTCTGACATACCAGTGGGCTGCTGTAATTGTACGTATAATTTTATTCTGTCGCCCCATAGCTGGATTCCATAGAACCATATTGGTTTCAGGATCGCGTTGTATAATAGTAGTTTACAGTCTAGGCTTAGTATAGAATTACTTCCAATAAGCCAATTCATTTGGGCTGATTTTAATTTCATTTGTGTTAACTTTGCGTCTATATGCGATTTCCATGTTAAACGACGATCAAGATGAACGCCTAGATATTTGACTACCGTGTGTTGAGGTACAGTATCGGTGTTAATTTTTATAGGCGGGCATGTTTCCATGCGCAACGTAAAAGTGACGTGTGCACATTTCTGCTAGTTAACTTTTATACGCCATTGTTTGAGCCATTTTTCCAGTTTGGATATATACCCTTGTAAGTTGATGGAACCTATCTAAATATCTTGCAACAAAAAATATCAAAATGTGCAACATATTTTACCATCAAGTCGGTGAGATATAGTGCCCGTTTTGACATCTGTGTCAAGTACATTTTAATACTAGTAAGAATTTTTATTCTTGAATTTCTATTTCCTCAATTGGTAAATTTATAAAAAAAATGTTTAACAAGTTGAAATAGTAACAGAATTTTAATCTGATTATGACAGCAGCTGATAAGAAAACATTGTTGCTGACGTCTTTTATTTGTAAAAAACCCTAGAAACAGTGAAACGCTAAATATACATCAAGGTTGAGTGTCGAATATTTTGTACTATCTTAGTAATGAAAAATGTACAACTTTTTAAAGGTAGATATGTATTGGCAAACCTTAAAAACGGATAACCATCGAATGGGCAACATTTTTGTTCAGAAAAGAAAAGGCTTTTAACTTTTCGCATGTGGTTTCATGTAATGTGGATCATAAATTGGGTTCGTCTTTCGGAAAATAATTATGCTGAAATAAAATTCAAACAGCTTATTTTTCCAAAAATCTCTATTTGTAGTACCTTAACCACTTCAAGTAAAAGAATTTTTCTTAAACAAATCGTTACATTAATATGTAAAGGCACCAACTCATTATGTTTTTTTATATAGCAAAAATCGCGATTCGAAAATAAGTTAGAGCCTTTTTCTGGCCTTAAATTCGAACTTCCTTCCTAATATTATTGTTTTCAGTCTTATTGGCTAACATTTTATTTAATTTCACATTTTAATAATTTAATGCATAAATTTCCATTTTCTTTTGTTTATTCCTTTTATGAAAACCAGCAAAAAAGAATTTAAATTAAAATGAAACCTAAAATAGAAAAAGAGAGAATTTAATTTCATATTCATTTTGGTAGGAGCACTATACAACTATATAAGGTAAATCTTAAACATTTTTGATTGGCATTTGGCCAAAAAATTTCTAAATTAAACAAATGCAAACACGAAAGCAGCATTAGTAGCAGTACCAAATAAATACATTTGGAGTAAAAAGCAAAAGGCAAAAAATAAAAAAATAGAACATTTTGAAAATAAAATGTCTGTTAATGTTGTTGTTCGAAATACATATTGATTTTTAGAATATATTTCGTTACATCATGCAGAAAATTAAAATTGAAATCAATATAATAATTTTTCATCTTAAATGCATAATTTATTAGTTCATTTATTGGCTCTTTAAAATTTTATTGCTATAATAAATTATGTGTTTTGAAACTAGTGTAGAACTTTGAAAAATAGAGTGATATGTTTTTTCCCAGAAATTTGTTGAAGCACTAGAACACTGTGTGTGGCTGCGATATTTGTTTTGATGATAAATTTTTGACAATATCAAATTTAAAATTAAATTATTCATGTTAACGGTATCCGCACAAGAACACAAATGTGAAAATAAGGCCAAGTTCCTATCCAAAATATTTCGGCCGTAAAAAGTGCTGAGATCAAAATAAGGACCAAGTTCTTGACAGGTGCAATTCCATCTCATTTCTAGGCAACCTAGGCAAAGAAGGAAACCCTTGTCCCTCCCTCAGGTGAAAAGTGCCCGTTTAAAAATTATTTTTGTTAATGTCTCATCAGGACCTACCTGTGTACGAAATTTAAGCTTTCTAGCTATACTAGAAGTGCCCCATACAAGGAAGGATCACCTTAGTCCCCCCGGGTGGAAAGTGCCCGTTTTCAGATTTTTCTGGTTAATTTGCCACCAAGACCTATTTGTGTACCGAATTTCAGGTATCTAGCTATACTGGAATTACCCAATATTATTGATGAGTCAGTGAGTGAGTGAATATGTACTAAAATATGGACTTTTCACATTTTAATATCTCGGGAAGCTTTTACGGTAGAACTCAAATTTAGCCTGTGAGGTCACCTCTGTGGGGAGACCTTATGTTTCAAGTTTCATTCTATTATGATCAAAAGGAGCAAAGTTATGACGGGGGTAAAAACAGCTCGAATGGTTTCGTGTAAATATACACACTGTTTGGCCGAACTTGGCCTGGCCAAGATTAATTGAGTTTTAATTTATGAATGGATTAAATTCTTATTTAATTTTGAATTGTGCAACAACTTTAGTGTTTGGACAGTTGGTCGTGTTTTAAACTCATCGTAATAAATATCGTCGAACACCTAAAAAAAAAAATCTTTACTTAATGACAATTGTTAAGATCACCGTTTTCAATTTGAAAATAATTCAATATTTGGTCAAAGTTGGATTTTCTAACAAGAAAAAATGTAGGATCGAGGAATGTATGAAATTTTTAATAATACGAACAAGGCAAATTCATAACACGTAGACTCGCCTCAATTCGCTTTGAAAAACATCTACTTCCGATGTCAAAAAATTTACCGAACAAGATGGGAACAAGGCAACTGAATCACATGTACAACAAGGGACGAAACAAGGCGAAAATAATAACTTGAGCTGGGGAGACAATCAAGTATCGATTTCCCTTGACTACGGCTTAAAAAAAGATGATCTTTTTTTTAAACGAAGAGACAGCAGCGAAGGCGGTACTGCCATGGGACTTTAGACGAAAAAAATTACTTGAGCACCTTGCAAAAAGATATTGCAAGGCTCGTTTTTTTAATTTTAAAACTTACTTGTACTCATTCCGTGGTGCTATTAAACATGATAATACTCCAATTTCCAATGCCAAACCTATAAAGCAGCGAATCTGTGAAAAATATGTATTATGTATTTATAAGTCTCCACATTTTACGAATCGCTTTGTAATGGAAAATAGTTGTGGGTGGCTTGTTAGAAAAGTCTATAAAATTTTTCTAGGGTGGTGTTGGCTGAAGTGGTTAGCGCGTTGACTACTAAGCAAACAATGACTTGGGGCCTGGGTTCAAACCCTGGCCAGAGCAAGTCAATCAACATCATTAATTTCTCTAATGTACATTAGTGAGACATTGTATTAATTGTTGTCGGACTATTTAAGTGATGAAGACATAGCGCTGGTCACTAATAAACTGTTCCGGCAGCGATTGATGCTGTTCCAAGCTACTGTTTACAACATCGCCCTCCTTCGTCGGTTAGAAAAAACATCGGCGAAGTAAAACAATTAATAAAATGGCTGCTAATACAGCTTAACAAAGTTAATGCGTCTACTTAACACCGGAGGCGCCTCAACACTGCCTTAAAAAGTAACATAATGCGCAAAGCAGAGTTGTGAAAGAGTTAAGTCTTCTAAATTTTCAACATCTATCTTCTCTACTCTATCCCTCTCCTTCAGTTCCGGCACAGTGCACTGCATACGTGGGGGTCATCCCCTGAGTGCTGGTCCTAATTAAAAAAAAAAGAAAAAAAAAAAACAATTTGATACAAAAACCTAATAGAAAGACCTAAATATAGAATCATCAATGATAAAAAATATTTAAAGTAATTTCCAATATATTTAAATAAAAAAAAAATTCCAATAATTGGCTTGCAAAGAAATTTTCAACCAAAATTGATTAAATTGTATTGTATGGCATTTACATATGATCAGTTCCATGCTGCAATATAAGACTAAAGTCTTGTGCAAATAAATAAATAAATAAAACATATGAACCATTTGAAATTAAATTCATAATTTTACTGAGTCTCAGATAATGTGATAGTAATATTAATATTATATTTCTTTATTAAGACAACAAAATATAGTAAAATATGTAATCGTATATGAACAACAAAAAAAAAAAAAAAAAAAAAAGAAAAAAAACAAAATTATATTGAACAAATTTATTCTTTACGAGGAGCACATTATTTTATCCAATTTAATACAAATTTAGTTTGGATTTTCAACGAAAATGTGTATATTTGACATTAAACAAACCATTTTATTGTGATTATTACCAAGTTGGTTGCAAACATGTTTGCTTTTATATATAATTTTTTTTTTTTATTTTTGTTTTTTATCTGTAATGTTCATTAGAGATTTGCCAGTGTTTTAGTAAAAAATTTCAAGGTAAAATATTTATTCAACATTTTCGTAGTTCATACTCGTAATGCTACGTATGTAATAACGAAGGTCTTTTCAGTCAAATATATTCTTATGTACCAAAATCCAAAGTACACTTTACCAAAGGTTAAACTATTTATTTTATGAATAGAAAAGGAGAGGTAAGAAAACAAATCGTTATTGAAAAATAGGAACATATTGAAATAATAGTACACGTATTTGTTGGGGTTTTATTACATCCAAAAGCAATAAGAAATGTAGTAAATTTAAATGTATGTTACAGAAAAATTATAGGGAACGGTATGTTAGTTTGGCAGGCCAACGTTGTCACTTATTTTTACGAGACACTTCACTACCTAGTACACCGGTAGGTCTTGGTGAGAAAATAACCAGAAAAATCTGAAAACGGGCACTTTCCACCCGGGGGGACTGGAGTTCACCTTCTTTGTATGGGGCACTTCCAGTATAGCTAGAAAGCTCAAATTTGGTACACAGGTAGGTAGTTATGAGAAATTACCGAAAATAATAAACGGGCACTTTTCATCGGGGGGAGGGACAATAATTCCCCTTCTTTGTATGGGGCACTTCTAGTAGAGCTAGAAAGCTGAAATTTAGTACACAGGTAGGAAGTGATGAGAAATTACCGAAAATGATTTTTTAACGGGCACTTTTCATCTGGGGGGACAATCATTCCCCTTCTTTCTATGGGGCACTTCTAGTAGAGCTAGAAAGCTGAAATTTAGTACACAGGTAGAAAGTGATGAAAAATTACCGAAAATGATTTTTTAACGGGCACTTTTCATCTGGGGGACAATCATGCCCCTTCTCTGTATGGGGCACTTCTGGTAGAGCTAGAAAGCTTAAATTTCGTACAAAGAGATGGGAAATTGACAAAAATAATTTTTAAACGGGAAATTTTCACCTGTGGGGACTTGGGTGCCTTATTTATATGGGGCCTTTCCAGTATAGCTAGAAAGCTGAAATTTCGTACACAGGTAGAGCTAGTGATGAGAAATTACCGAAAATGATTTTTTAACGGGCACTTTTCATCTGGTGCGACTATGGTGCCCCTTCTTTGTAAAGGGCACTTCTAGTACAGCTAGAAAGCTGAAATTTTCTACACAGGTAGGCCCAGATAAGCAATACATATAAATATTTATACAAAAACAACTTAGAAAAAAGAAGTAAGATCCACACTAAAATACAAATGTGAAAATAAGGCCAAGTTCCTATCCAAAATATTTCGGCCTTAAAAAGTACTGAAATCAAAATAAGGACCAAGTTCATGATAGGTACAATTCAATCTCATTTCTAGGCAACCCATAAGCTTGGAAAAAATTTTTTTTCCTTAATAATATGGGAAAGAATTCTTGGAAAAATTTTGCAAAGCTTGTAGGTTGCCTTGTTTTAAAAGAAAATCAAATCAATTAACGCGATTGATTATTCAATTACAATATTAATTAAAAATTATTTATTTTCTGAGTAAACAGTTAATATTGGAAATCATTTTATAATGTTTCTTTTCTATATATAACCTTTCGTTGATGATGTAAAAAGAGTTAAAGATTTAAAAATTTCATGACTGTGAAAATATGACAAAGAAATCAAATCAAATTAATAAATAAATTTTTTCTTTTAAAGAATTGCAAAATATCACGATGGGAATTATTAAAATAAGGAGTAGTGGCACAAATAATTTACAAAAGATTTCGTTGTGCGCTACAAAAGTTCCAAGAAGAAATACATACATAACTGCGCTATGTTGTCTTTGATTCAAATGTAGTATATTTTTTTTTTAATTTATTTCAACATGTTTCAATATCGCTACAAACGAAATACAACATACTTTCTATAAAAAATATTATAATAATATATGAACAACAAATTTACAAACTTTACAAATGATTATTTATGACACATTTACAAATTTCATTTCATTCGAAAATATAAACATAAGGGGAGTAAATAATGTGAAACAAAAACACAACTAAAATCCATTTAAATAAAGAAATTTATGACTATTGATGTTGTTTTTGTCAAACATCAAACCTTTATAGTTTTTGTTATTATTTATAGTTTTCAGCTCTTCCTGAATGTCATTAAAAAACTTAATCGGCCCGTTTTATTGGAGATTTAACAGTAATCAAATATGTTTAATACATAACTCGCACCAATAACAAAAACTAAATTTGCATTATCATCATCATGCTATTTTTTTTCAATATTTCAAACGCACAACACCGCGCTGTGCTCTCACAAAATTAAAAATAAAATATACAGTGTTATGAAAAAGAAACATTTTTTATATATAGATAGTTTACTTCTATAAAAAAACTAACATTTTAATATAATGAAACGTAAAAAATAAATAAAAAAAAATTGCTGAAGTTATTACTTTCTTTGTGCCACTTGTATATAATTCATTAAATTGACTAAGACTACTTTTAAAGTAGCCGACTTAAATATGGACTGTAAATGCTATTAAAAAAGTTTTTAAAAATTGAATAAAATGCTAGAAATATTATAAAAATTATAGTAAAATGTCGGTAATAAATTTAAATTTTATGAGATATCAAGTTTCTTAGTTAAACTGAGCTGAGCCAATCGTTAGCAACAATATGAATTCAATTTATAAAAGATAAAAAACGAAAAAGATTAAAATAAGGTCATCCGTTTAGAAGCTGAAATCTAAACTAATCTTCATTTATTTAAATTTATTTAAAAATACCGTCTCTTGTTTGCAATCGCATAAAAATTAACAAGTTGATTTATGTTTCTCACAATCGCTTCAAGGCTGGTGAGTAACAAAAAAAAAAAAGGGAAAATTGCCAGTGACAAGTCTACGAAAAAGTTGTTAGATATGGTTCAAATTTTTTGAATATCTGCGTCGTAAATTTTGCATTTTATTTCAATCGTTTGAGATGGTATTTTTTTAACTAAATATATTTTACAAAACAGTTTTTTTTGAGTAATATGACAACAGAACATAACTTTTCTTATGATACAACCCTCATCGAAAAAACAAACGTGAAACTGTCTCCCTGACATACTGCGCTGAAAAAACCTTTGGATTGATACAACATACCCAAAGAAGAATAAGAAACGAACCCCGTTGACAAGTCCAAAAAAACGAAAGAATACAAAACAAAATTGTCGCATTCCCGTTTGATTACCGGTTCTTTTAAGACAAAAACTTGATGTCTGGTAGGGTAGCACGTTCGTTTTGGTGTGGATCAAACAAGTATCCTTAACATAAAAGAGAAAAACTTTTGTCCTTAGCTTAGCCTAACTTATTGCGCCATAACATTGGTTGCTGAAAAGACTTGTGGTTTGATACAACATGGCCACGCAGAGTAAGACAAAACATACTGCAACGAACCTTGTTGCACATAACTGCATGCTTTCTTATGATGTAACCCTCACCAATTTAAACAAATAAAAAAACCGAAAAAATAGTAGAAACATTGTCGCATTATCGCATTGTTAATGTTAATTTTTTTTTGGTATGGGTTCGCATCAAACAATTGTCTTTGACTTAAAATACAAAAACGTTTTGTCTTTCGTTGGTTTCGGTTCAGCCTTAAATTAAATACCCAGCAAAAAGAAAATTGAATAGATTGAAAAATCGACACAACTATCCGTTCAGCCAAAAAATTGCTTTGAAAACCGGTCCATAAATAGAGAAGTTATGCGATAGTTAATAATATTCCGCGAGTTTGGTGGTACGCATCCGATTTTCATTAAAACTGTATGTAACCAAACTACAAACACACCCGTTCAAAGAAAAAAAAAATGTGTTCAAAATCGATTCATAAATGAAGCAGCTATGCGATAATAAATATTCGGGGGAAGTATTTAATTACGCTCGATTCTAAAAAAACAAAGTGATCATGGGACCAAACACCGACCAAACTCATTCAAAATGAAAAAGAGTTTTGAAAATCGGTTTGCAAATGATTGAGTTAAGCGGGCACAAAAAGCAAAAAAAAACCCTCGAATTGATAAACTCCATCTTTTTTTTCGAAGTTGTTTAATAAAAATTATTTCCATCTGAAAAATGTTGGTCATAAAATTGAAATTGTTATCGGCAAACACAATAAAAATTTCATTAATTCATTCAAATTGACCAGCTCAGAGGCCATCTGCATGCAACGAATATGTTTTTCTTTTTTAAACAAAAATGGTCAGAGGATTTTGTCAACAAAACGAAAAAGGAAAGGCAAGAAAAAATACCGATACATTAACATTAATGAAAAATTGTTGTTAATTGAATAACAGAAAGAATAAGAGTTGGAGGAGGAAGAGTGGGGGGTAGGGGGAAACAGTTTATCAAATGTGAATAAATTGTTGAAAAATTGTCCTCCCCTCCCAAAAAAAAAAAAAAAAAAATATACAAATTTGACTTAAAATAAACGTAAAAGAAAATTCCAACTTGAATGACAAACATTAATTCTGTTTATAGCGATGATTATTGCACAGACTAATGAATATTTAGTGTTCGGTATTTGCTTGTTGCACTTGCACTCACTTCAATTTGATGTTGAATCCAGAAATACAAGTGCAACTGCAAAAAAAAAAATAAAAGATATTTTTCAAACTTTTGAGTTTTGTATTTTTTTTTCCATGAAAATTTCGTCGTCTTATAGTCTGTTGTAAAATAGTACGTTTTGTGCCACATTTTGTTTTAGTATGTATTAGTATTGTGTCGTTTTTGATTGTGGTCACAGCTGTGTGTGTTGTAAAGTTGTAAATTTTTTTCGACAATTTTTTTGTATATATTTTTAATAAACAAGTATTGATTTTGCTTCTAGAGTTTTAAACATATAAAGTTTCTAACTACCCAATTGACAATGCATCTGTAAAGCCACCCATACAGGACATATTTTTTACATCTGACTTGTTAAATTTTTTACAGTAAAACATGTACATGTCGTTTGGTACCTTTAAAACAGAGGGAACAAGTTCCTTACGGAAGAGCAAACACCAATAAATTTAAAGAAAAATAAATTTGTATTCAAAATTTTTTGTTGTAAAAACAAATACATGCAAAGAAAACAAAAAAAAATATATTTCATATATTTATTTCATATCATACGTTAAACAAAAACAAAATGTACCAGCAAAGCATACGAGAGTGTTGTTGCTTTGCTCTTGCGTGTATACAGTGAAGAACGACAAAAAATCTAATAAGACAAAGTTGTTTGTGTATTTCGTATTGCTAGTGATGTGTGAGTATATTAAAACACACAGCCTATAGCTAAGAGTATTACAAAAACAAATGAGCATGAAGAGCATAGGGCTTGGGCACCGCTGCTTTAAAACATTGCTTCTGTAAAACACATGTGCAAATACGTCTGTCAAATTTTCAATTGGACGTGTTCAATTTTGATCTGACAAACCTTCTGACATCAGCGGTTGATTATGATAAAAAGTACTACCAAAAGTATAAGACCTGAGAAAAAGTCAGCTGAAGTTGGCTATTGGCAGTAGTATTAGCCGCCTGAGGGTAATATTTTACTAGATCTGCATAATAACAATTATATGTTATAACACACATTACTATTTGGTGTAAGCTTAATATATTGGAATTTATTAAAAAAATAAGGAAACATTCCAGAATCGACAGTACTTTTGTAGCGCAGGCAACAATATTTTTTGACGGCGTAAAGCAATTTTGAAACCTAATGAAAATAAATAAAAAACAGATCAGCTGTTGCAAACAAATAGATTTCATGTCAGATATACATATTTGCATATGTACTTTCGTGAGCTAAAATTATACACCCTCTTTTATATGAAAATTTTTACAGACCTGGAGAATTACACATGAATTATAAATGTGACAAAAACATGTGTAAAAAAAAAAATTTTATAATCAGCTTTATCGCGAATAAAATTTTACGTGCAATTTTGTTTCCTTTCACTGCTATTTTGTAAAATTTTGTCCCATTTTGTTTCCATGGAAAATAGTTCATGTAAAAATCATATCGTAGTCGCCTTTTAAATAGAAAAGGAAAAAGCCAAGAAATCTGAACAATCTGTTGTCAACATTGTTAAATATTGTTTTACTCATTGCTAAAGTCAGCAGTTAATTTTGGAAGAATTGTGCAACTTCTTGAATCGTCCCATAGTAGTCGAGTAGTTGTGTTTTGCTCATTTAAGTGGCGAATTATTCAAGAAAAACTCGAAAAAGTACGCAACATAACACACGGATAAATGCGCATATCATGAAATCTCAAATGATTAATTTCTAATTCATGATTCATGTCCTCATCAATCAAGACAGTAAATAAATCAAGCTAATTGATCCTATTTTTAATAAAAATAAATTTCTGTATCTGGTATAGAATGGGTTAAGATAACTGTGTTATATAAATTGTATTATGTATAGATTACAAATTGTACATGAATAGAGTGGCATCGTTTATCGTCAATGAAAATTTTGTCAATTGTGTATGGCTCAGTTTGTGTTATTACAACACGTTGTTGTTAGTGTTTTATAAACAACACTCTTACAATGTTCCATGTTAATATAAATTGTTCATAAATTTTTAAAATTCATGTATTCTGTTAGAGTTTTTTATTCTATTTTTTTTTATATATTTGTGCAGTTGCTTTTGAATTTGGTTGTTACTTTTGAGAAAGTATTAAATATGTAGCGACAAGTTGTCATATATTATTTAAATGCTACTTACAGCACCTTTAACTTAATTAAATATGTAATATGCATTTTTGTGTAGATTGTTTATAGCAGAGCTGTTAAATTTGGATTACGATTAGTAATCAATTAGATTAAATTTTAAAAAGAATGGTATTGATTACATAATTCTCTTTTTAACAATTCCTGATTATTAATTAATTATGATTACAAATAATCCAAAAATAATTAAGATTAGTTAGGATTACGAGAAAATAATCAAAAATAATCAAAAGTAATCGAAAAATAATTTGACTACTTTCAAGGATTATTTTTGATTATTTTCGATTATTTTTTAAAAATTTAGAATGTGCATCATTTTACACATACATTTTATTTTGAAAAATTTGCATTTAAAACGTAAAAAAATTCTGAACAAATAAAACAAAATTAATTAGTTTTTGTATGCAAAAAATAGGTACATATATTCACTTCAATAACAAAACAACCAATAACAGTTTTAGTACTTCATAAATCAACAAAAAAGGGAAAAATGCGTGGAAAAATAATAAAGAAAACAAATACATTCAAAAAACATTCAATTCAGAAAAAAAGGTTTTTTATAATTTACATATATTTACAATTGGCCTTCATTACAACTAATTTTTCAAAAGAAAAATCAGACAATGATTGCCGCCTTGGACTGTTGACGATTCCGGCAAATGAAAACAGTCGTTCAACTGGAGCTGAAGACGTTAAGGGCGTGAATGTTTTCCTTTTGCTAGTTAAACTCACACCCTCTTTTTTTCATTACTTGACATTTTGTTTTTAAAATATTTCAAAACTCACTACAATTCATATTTATATTACCAATTATAAATAACATAAAGTGTAACATAACAGTATAACAAGTAAATAAAGTGTAACATAACACTCACCAAAAAATATACGCAAAAGATATATATGTATATACTTTATACAAATAGCGCACAAACCCGTGAACCCGTGATAAATAAGAAGAATGCAGAATCATGAAGAATGCAAACAGGTTATCAATTATCAAATCGATGAACATCAATAATAATGACAAAAAATGAAAAAAAAAACTAACATTAAATTGTATTGGCATAATTTCGCAAAATTACGAAAAAATAATCAAAAACAATCAAAAGTAATCTTCCAAAGTAGTCAAATTATTTTTCGATTACTTTTTATTATTTTTGATTATTTTTTCGTAATTTTTATTAATCTTGATTATTTTTCGATTATCTGTAATCGTAATCAATTAGTAATCGTGCGAATCTGAAAATAATCGTAATATAATCATTACTTCACCTTTCAAAAAAAAAAATAATCTAATTACTAATTATTATGACTAGTAATCATTACTTAACAGCTATGGTTTATAGTAAGTAAAGTTTAAAATTTGGAGATGAGATCGTGCGTAATAATTTACTCACGATCAGACGCGAATGCTGCTTTAAGCTTTTGAAAGCAGAAAATTTTTAAATTCACACCATTTTCGTAAATTTCTTTTAAAAAATCAATAGAGTTAATGAGTTAATAAATTAAAATTTATAATTATAAGAATTTCGACTCATTTGAAAATGTTTGTTTTTTAACATAAAATAGAAGTTTCGATTGCAGCTTTTATTGAAATCCAAACTTTTGAGTTATTTAAAACATATCTACTAAAAAATTTATAGTATGCTGGCTTTAAACTTCTTGAAAATGTTCGATTTCTTCTTAAGTCAAAATTTTTTTTATGCATTTCTTAGTGTTATTAAGGTATAATTTTTCAATTCGAACTTTCGAAAAGTTTCTTGTGTTCGTTAGTTCCCTATTCTAAACCATAAATTCTAAAAAACTTATGTTTTATAAGCCATGTTTATTAGACCTTATGTAGACAGGCAAAGTTTACTTTTACAAAGTTTTTTCCATTTTCTTTTAAACTTTGTTTGGTGTTAAGAAACAAAAAGTTTTATTTTGCAAATTTTGTTGCCTTCGTTTGTTCGTTCTTAATTTGACGTTCTGCATTTGGTGTTTTATGATTTCTCTGTGCATTCCCATATACAAACGTACATAAATACATATTTAAATACAACTATGTATACGACGAAAAAGAAACAAGCGACTACTTCAAAGTCTGATATCCCCGTCACTCTCCTATAAACTCAAGACTTTTCAAAGTAAACTTTGAGTGTTTTAATACGGTCTTAAATTATACCTAATTTTGATTAATTAATTCATTGATTTTGTTAGAGAACAATGACAACGAAAACTTTGAATGAGACGTTTTACATTCCACTTAAATTTCTCTTAAATTTTTTCGTATTTGAAAAGATGTGTAATTTCTTCCTTGATTTCATAGTATTCGAGATTGTTTAGTTTAATTTTTAAGAGTTAGTTTCGATCTTAGCTAAGTTACCGAAGTTATTTATACAGTTTTACCATAGAAATTAATTTATATTTGTACAAAAATGTTTTTTAAAGACTCTGATGTTTGGCAGTTTTAAGGGTTTAACATTTTCAAATAGAATCTAGTTTTGTAAAAGTTTATATATCAGCATTATTTGTTTATTCAAATCACAGAATTTAGACAAAGCAACAATGTTTTTTCTTTAAATTCGTGCTTAATCTCTTTTGATCAGAAATACATTTTTTTACAAATGTTATTAAGAGAAAAAAAAAAACAGAAAAAATATCAAGACATTACCTTGATATGGAAACCTTTTTTCATTACTTCTTATTTTATCGAAATTAAAAAAAAAACATGTTTATTAAATATTTTTTACAACTGAAAAAAAAAAGAAAAGTGAAAACGAAGAATCTGAAAAATATAGAATGCAAGATTTTTATTCCGGACAAACTCCATACACACAAACATAAACATTTCAATATCCTGTAGCACACAGTCTTCTCGAGCTTAAAATTATACTCACTTACCCACACGTTTATCACCTAATGTGTTATTAATCTGATGACAATCGATAAAACGAATGGAAAGAAAATAATAATTCCATCAGATATTTATACGAGAGGCTTAAGAGAAATTATCGGAACCATGTGGCACTTAAAATTTAAAAAAAAATAGTTTTTGCATTAGTTTTTACTAACAGGAGGTTACGAATTCTTTTTCTACAAGAAATTATAAATTTGTTCTCAACTTGTGTCATCAGTATTCATTTGCAACTTTACTTCATCAAAAGATTGATAAACATGGTATGGAATTTGCAAATATTTAGAAACGAAATCGACGTTTGAAAAATGTGTTTTAAAATCGGGCAAACGATTTTTTTTTTTACCAAAACTAGCAAATCTTCATTATCTCTGTAAATATCTCTTTGAAAGTGGCGTTGGTTGAAGTGGTTATCTCGTTAAGCAAATATTTACTTGGTACCTGGGTTCAAACTTCATTCAGAGCAAACCAAGCATCATCATAAATTTCTGAACTGTTTTAGTGTGACTACAATAATTGTTGTTGGACTGTTTAGCCATAAAACTGGTCACTAAAATTGTTCCGACAGCGATTAATAGTGTTCCCAGCCACCTTCCTTCGTGGGTTAGCAGAAGCGTCGGCGAAGTCAAACTTTTAATAAAATGCTTGTTAATACAGCTTAAAAAAGTCAAACGCAGCTCTAAAACTTAAATTCCCTAGTATTTGTGGCACAATGCATCGCCCTTAAGTGCTGGTCCAACAAAAAAAAAAAAAAAAAAGAAAAATTGTTATAAATTAGATTTAAAATTGTTATAAATTAGATTTAAACTCAATTTCTCCTGAAGAAGCCAACCAACGGTGTGGCGAAATATCGAAAAATTAATATTAAAAACATTTTTATGTAAAAACGACCTAAAGCTTGAAAAATTATTATAAAATTAAAAGAAAAATTGTTTTAAAAAGTTCCTTAAAAGATTCAATCTTTTATATTCCATATGGATATGATTAAGGATCATAGAGAAAATATCTGGAAGTCATCCTCTATGTTTATTTTGTCCAAATCGTCTATATAAAAGGTTTTCCAATAAGAGTGATATGATTTCTTAAAAAAAACACACTTATTGTTAAGGAAATTCAAAAGTTTTTTGTTTAAAGTGAAGTAGAATCGATACAATTAAGTTCTAAATAAAACGCCATTCACTCCACTTCTTCTGCAGGAACGAATTCGATGAACCCAATTTTCGAGCACTTTTTTCTCCTAAACCAATTCGTATGTCTTGAAGGCACGTTCAATATTGCCTTGTAAAGCTTGAAGAGGGTCTGGTTTATTTCGAAAGACCAATGACTTTAAATAACCTCACAAGAAATAGTCTAATGGTGTTAAATCACAATTTCTTGAAATAATCGAATCTCCAAACTTTTCTCGCAATAATTCAATTGTTAAATTTGCCCCCCTTCTTGTTGGAACTAAATGTTGTCAAGATCAACTTCTTCCAATATCGGCCATAAAATCCGCCACGTTGTGGTTTGATTCAGTCCTAATTGTTGAGAACGTCTTGGAATCAACAAATTGCGGTCTTCAGCAACACTTGCCTGAACAGCAGCAATATTTGCATTACTTCGAGCGGTTCTTTGTCTTATTGGCATTTGAACATTATGTAAAGAAAATGTAAGCTTTTGTAAATGTAAAATTTTCAACAATTCGACGAATATCGAGCACACTTGGACGATTATTACGACCATAGAATGGCATGAGCGCACGAAAAGTTGCAATTTTAGAACGATTATTTTGATTATAAAACTAAATAATTTGTAAACGTTGTTCTTGCGTATATCTCTCCATGATGAAATTATAAACGCTACTGAATACAATGGAAAACAAATGACACATCATGTCATATTATAAATGTCCGAAACGTTACTTCAAAATCATATCATTCCTATTGGAAAACCTTATACATAATTATATTTTCAAATATAAACACTTGGAATCTTGAATATTTATATACTAAATTTAACATGCTCTAAAATTTGAGTGTATTCCTAAAATGTACTTGAATCTATTAAACACGAGATATCAAACCTATGCTGCCTCTGTTTAATACCAGAAATGAAGAAACAATAATTAACGATGTGGGTGAGTTCTCTAGGGCGATGTGTTTCTAACATGTGAGTTCTATGTTCCATAGCCAACAGTGGACAAAAATAAATTTGAAATTGAAATATGTTTTCAAAAATTAATATATTTGTTATGGGTTAGCTAATCTATATGCATTTCGTTGGTTGCTAAATAGTATCTCCTCAGTAAATCATTATCATCATGCTTGAAAAGTTTTCAAACTCATTTACTTAATTGAATTGAAAACATAATTACAAAATGAGAATTACTAAAGAACAATCACAATAGTTTAAAAACTAAAATTTATACAAACAGAAAGAAAAAATGTAATTTAGTTAAGCACTAAAAATATTAAATCAATTGTATTGAGTCAATCAAATGAATTTAATAATAAGCCCGATTCGATATTGATTGAAATTTCTGACAGTGTATGGGTTTCAGTTGAATGTATGATTCTGTTGGACGTGGGATCATGCGTCCGATGCTTTCTGAAACAATCTATTTTTCCATTAAATTATTAATTTAGCGGTTAAATATTTCATATTTGTTTAAAGAAAATCTGGGCCCGAATCGTTACATCCGTGAACGTAAGACTCGTCACGTAATAACTGTATAATTAGATGGGAAATTACGTGACGTGTTGTGCGTTCACGGATGTAACGATTTGGGCCCTGATCTTTTGACATTGATTTAAAAATACCTTTCCTTGGCCTCATTTTATATTTCAGTGTAAAATATTAATTTCATTTAAAAGAAATCCTCGTCTTTGTAAATATTTTATTTATTTCACTTTTTTTCCGAATTAAATTAATATTATTACATTACGTATTTAAGATTTTATTGAAAAGCATTTTTAATCCTTTTTATGTGCTGCAGTAGTCAGGACACTTTTCATATTCATACGATATAAAGGGTTTTACAACAAGGCCTGTATATAATCTTGCATCGGACATTCATATATTGAGCCGGTTTTCACGAAATTTTACACTCAACCATTAGATAGTTGTGTACTTCGTAAAATGAGCACTGCATAATATTTGCTGCAATATTATTAACGCCCCAACAGACTGTTAACATCGAACCTCTTTTATTTGAAAACCTTGTATATGAAAATAATAAATATTTTAACCAGACTGACGACTCGAATGTTGTAGTTGATGAAGGTGATGAACATAAAATTACAAAAGAAACAATTTACATTATTTTCGGCTCTGTAATTTTATTTATTTCCTTTTTTGGTATTTTTTTTTATTTTCATATTCATACGAGTATAATGTTTTTTGTCCTCGAAACATTCGTTTATCTTTAGGATTGAAGTATTAATGGAAAAAACATGAAGACCATTAAGCATTTAAAAGTTAAGACAACCATGATTGTAATGATGATGATGGTGATGATGATGATTATAATTATCATCATCAATGCTGTTTGCTGGCTGTTGCCTGCCACAATGGGCTGTTATCATGTGCCACAGCCTTGTTAAAAGCCTTGATTACGTTTTAAAATGTTTTCTTTTCTACGTACGTACATATGTATGTACATATAACTGTTGAAGTTGTTCAACATTGTTGTTGTTGCTGTTTTTGTTGGCTTGCAACATTGTTGGCAGTTTGCTGGACATTGAATATTATTTTTATACCTTTACGATTTGTTGCACTTTCATTTCTGCATTTCACGTTAAAGCCACGTCAAGATGATTTATTACATAAATAAATGTTAAAGAAGAAATTGCCAAATAATTTTATATCTTCTGTAATTCTTTTGTGTCTAGATTCATACACTCATTTATTTTTTTATTTTATTTTTAATTATCAATTACCAATTTTACATGGTTTGATAAAAAAAAAACGTATTAATTTTATACATTTATTTTGTATGTGTTTTTTTTTCTCTTTATCATGAATTTATTTCGAGTACAAATTAAGCTTTTATGTTGCTTCAATGTGGATGGTGGAGAACGAACGATTACAACATGATTTATCTTTTCAAATATTTAAAAATTATTTTCTTGTCTGTTTTAAGATTCTTTTTGATCTTAATAACTAGTCTCTGTAATGACTGGTTTCACAATAAACTTCTCTTATGGAAATTGGGCTATCAGTTCGCTTTTTTACATACTGATTGCTTAATAATAACCTGAGCTTTAATTTAATTTAATTTATTGTAGTATTCGCAAAAAACCCCTATCTTTTGTTTATTATCATGTTTTTAACTTGTGCTGATACATAATATTCATTTGATTGATCATTTAACTTTTTACTTTTATCTTTGATAAGTTTTTGCTTAACTTTAGTTTGTTTTTTTGCGTGTCTCAGTTTGATTAAATCTAAATTTAATATAAATTATAAAGCTGTTAAGTGATAATTAATTGTAAAGATCCGATCAATATTATAAATGTGAAAGTTTGTATCAGTGAGCTGCAATAAGTATGATCGAGCCTACTTATTCCCTAACGTTGAATTTTAAGAACAACACAAACAAGTATTATTCAATTTTATACTCGTTCGCTTTTTATGCACAAGCAGAAAATTCGATCATTTGATGCGAATGTGCATGATCTGATTGCGTGATACAATGAATATAAGGCATATGCAGAAATACAAAAAACACCAATTCTATGTATTTTGTTGGTGGAAAATTTGATTTCGGAAGTCAAAAGTGTGTATATGTATGTGTGAATGTTTCAAACTTTGACAAATATATATATATATATATACGAGTACAAAATTACTTTAAGAAATGAATAAAACACTTGTTCCATAAAACAACAAGTGAATAAAACTGAATGTTTGAAACGAAGGGTTGAGTAAACAAGTGTTTTTTGCTTTTGAACAAAAGCGATTAGATCATAAAAATCAATGTGTATAATTAAGTATAAATTAAGCACTTGCTGCAGCTCACTGGTTTGTATGTTTAGATGACTGTTCTACTAAAGGGTGTTTTTTAGCGAGTGACACAAGTTTAAATCATAATAAAACAAGGAAATATATTTTTAATATCATAGAAAGCGCAATCTGGAACACCAACTTTCAACCACATTTGCGGCCGTATTTCGCCGATAACTCTTCGAATGTTGTTTTCCAGGTGTTCAATTATTTGTGGTTTATCGCCGTAGACAAGTGACTTAACAAAAGCCCAAAGAAAATAATCTTAAGGGGTTAAATCACACGAAATTACATGAAATTATTTTTTCATCAAAAGTTTCTTTGAGTAAATCAATTGATCCACGTTGAGTTTGACGAATAGGACAATTATTTTGATTAAAAATTTCAACTATTTGCACGCGTTGCTCTGGTGTAAGTCGACTCTAAATGAAATTTCAAAGCAACCTTAACAAAAATCAGCTATCAGCTGTTAAATGGGTGCTCAAATATAGCAGTGATGCCAACTCAAAGTTGTGACACTCTATAAAAAACACACTTTGTAACGCGCAAATAGCTGAAATTTTGTTGACGGATAATAGCTAGTGATACAAATTGGTTCTTTTGGTGCCTCTTATTTTTGTTCTAATATTTTATAAATTAATAAATATACTTTCTGGTCGCTAAAGTGAGAAAGAAATTTATTTCTGGTTTTGTTTTCTTATAGTACTTTTTTTACTTTTGGTGCTTTTCTAATTTTTGTCTTGAGAAATTCACCACTAAAAAAATAATGAACTAAAATTTTAGAAATTTTACTTAATTTGAGTTTAAATAGGTTGTCGTATAGCGACAATGCCGGTTTTTGCCGAAACTCAGCTAAATTTTCCTTGATGTTCGTAAATACAAATTTCATCTTTAACAGGAAATTTATACTAAAAACTAGAAAAATATTTACAAAATCTAGTTCAGTGCTTATCCCAAAATTAGTAAAAATTTCGTCATGTGCGCCGCATCTGACATCTGTGCACTTTCTATTTCCTTATTGTACCTTCTTCTGAACCGGCCATCTGCTACAAAGAAGCTTTCGATCGTCCGGAATGTTTCTTTACAACATGTAGTTGTATTACCTGGAATAAGCGGTGATAAAAACATTTTTATAAAACTTACGTCTTTTTGTGACTTTTGTGATCTCACTACTACACTTTGCTACCTGTAACCAGCTAGTACACATAAGTACTAAATTCGTAATTTCTTACATTAACAAAAATAATTTTTTGAAATTAGTAAATCATAAACGAAAAATAATTTAAAAAATTATTTTTTTTTTAAATTATGAAAAATTTTATTTAATTTGTTTTTGTTTCAAATGTAACTGTTCGAAAGAAGAAACTTCTTCGATATAGGCGAACAGGCAGTTAAATTGAGGATACTCGTTTTCCTTTTCTGAGTATTCAGGAGGTACTCATTTCCCTAATAATTTTTTTACAGCTAAAATAATATAATTGCAATCCTATGACAAAATGTATTTAAAAAGTAGAATTTTTTTGAAGTTACATTATGAACATTTGACAACCCAACTTGCGTGACTAATTTTGACAGTTGTACTCGCAGAATATTTAATAGTGGGTGCCGAGTTTGTATGAAAATGCTTACGTATCGCTCGATTTCATTGTCGATCAACTTATCGTGCTGAAAACTTTTAGTGGGGCGCAAAACAGCTGATTGTCGTTTAAAAAGCAAGCAAGCGATATCGGTCGACATCATGGGTTTGGCTGTTAATTGAAAAAAATCTACATTTAATCAAATTATAGTTAAATATAGAACTTTTTTAAACTACATTCAAGAAAATCTTTCTTACCAAAATTTAGTAAATGTATATTTTTTTGAGTGTCATAATTGATTAAGATGAAATTCGGTTGACAGATAGCATGTCACTCAAAATTATATATGGGATACTTTTCAAGGACTAAAAACGTGACAAATTATCTAATATATTTTTTTATGTTAAAGTACAGTTTGTTGAGGAAAAGTTAGTACTTTTGGTACATTTTTGTTTTTTCAATGAAAATGTTATACAGAAAGTTCATGCCTTCATTAACATGTAGCGTACGATACGTATGATATTCAGTAGATTAATTAAGATCCGGTTAAAAAGAAGCAATCATACAGAAAAGACTATTAAATTTGAATATTTATAATCGGTTAATATTTTTATGCAATTGGAAATGATACTCACATTGCTAAATTAAAGTTTTCAATATTAGAGATCTGTTTAATTAAAAATCTAAATCGCATAATTCAGGAACCAAGACTACGGCACCATAATAAAATTTAAACATAATCATTCAACGGGAAAATTGGTTGGCCGAATGAATAACTACTGGTTGATTTGTTTTAGGACTCATCACTCCGAAGACGAATTCAATACTAGCTGGCCTCATTAGCATACGTTAACATCAATATTTGTAAAAAAAAAAAAATTATTTTCATGCAAATGGTATTGCACTTTTTGCACCGATTCGTAGTTTTGCGGCATGTTGTTTTATTGTTTCATTGTTGAAGGCCACTTAGTATTGAATTTGTCTTGATCACTACAATTTGTTGTTGTTTTGAAGCTCCATCAACGTATTAAAACCTCAATTTAGAAAATATTCACACACATAGTTACGGCTGGTCTAATGATTCCCAGCTATAAACTTTCAAATCTTACGACTGCAATTTAAGAACTAAAAGAAAAATATTCTTGGCCATAGGAGCGTAAAGAAAAATACTTAATGTTTGATATGAAGTAAAAGTTTAATCCGATTTTGTTTTAATGCACATTTTCCATAATAAATTTGCCTGAATGATTAATGAAAGAAAAAAAAAAAAACAGCGAAGAAACTTAAAGAAAAAATTCCCTGGCACTAATAATAGCCAGCAAAAGCAATAAGGATCTTCAAATTACAAAATTAATTCAATAAAAATTATGAAAAAAAAAAAACATAAATTTAAAGTATAATTTGAGAAAGTATTTACATTTAAATTAAATGCACCAATCTATTTCAATCTTAAGTTATAGCTGGCTGATATGGCTCTCCCTAATAAACATTTCTATTTGCGGTGTTTATTTTATGGCTTTAATTGCATTCAACAACATTTCAATATATTGTAGTACCGAGCTAAACACATTTTAAATGCAACTGCAACTGCAAAACGTTTTGAAATATACTTAAGATTAGTTAGAGCATGACTTTCAACAGCGTTCTTCGTTTGAGATTTTTATTTCTATTAATTTTCTTCTATTTTTCTTTAGATGCACCACTCTTTTACTTACTTAATCATCTGCTTTTTTTTTATTTTGTTGTTTCTTTCCTTCTCCCCATTTATTTTAATTTCAATGGAAAAATATATCAAAAGTAAAAAATATTTTATTAAAACAAAGATAAACTTTTTTTTTATTTTTATTATTATTTCAAACACTCAAACTGGTATTTTTCATTTTCAAATATAGCGCAAATTTTTTGTGTTAAGCCTTTGAGTATAATTTTTATATACATACTACATACCATATATTTTTAGTGAAAAGAAAAAACAAATGGAAAAACTAGAGTTTAGACAAGAAGTAAATGAAAGCAGGAAAATAATTTACAAAAAAAAAAAAACCAAAAAACAAAAAAAAAAAAAAACATTATAAATTATGGCTTGCCACAACAAGAATGAAGTACAAAAAAAAAAAATATAGAACCTTCTTTAGGGTTTGAGCTGTTCTAAACAGGGACCGAAAATAACAGTTATTTTGAAATTTTTAAACAAAAAAAGCATACAGAAGTAAATGTCGGAAAACGGATTCAAGTATACCATATTGATCCTTATGCATTAGTCTTTGGTAAAATACGTTGCTTTTTAAAATATTGATTTTTATTTTTTCGAGCAAGAATAAAAGTTATTATTGATATTTTTATACCATCAAATATTGGAGTCGTCAATATTTTAAATGTCTTCGAGTCAAAAAACGCCAACGGTAGGGATTCTTTTGTCACCATATCGATGCACGATTAGTTTTTTGATTTTGATTTTTTTGAACTGTTCTTAAGAAGTTCATTGTGATTTTTTTCTTCTTAAATTAGTTAAATAACTACCACTTATTTTTTGGCCACAAGATTTGCATTCGCATTCATCCTCGTTTTCATTAAAGGATTCGCGTAGATATAAATTACGTTTGCGTCCCATTTTTTAAAACAAATTTTTATTATTCAAATGCAATATTTCAAATGAATTCACATTAAGAACTGATATTCTCGAACTGATTCTAGGAGAGTTGCGGTACAATTTGTCAGTGGACAATTTGGAAGCTCTAATGATAGTAAAACTAAATTCTGATGTTTAAAATATACTTGATATTGGCTCGAAAAAATAAAAAGCAAAAACTAACTCTTATTTTTGCACTAAAAAATTATAATTCAAAAAATAACTTTTATTTTTGCTAAAAAAAATAAAAAGCAAAAAATAACTGTTATTTTTGCTCGAAATACTACGAGTACTTTGCCAAGTATGTCCGTATTACGTTTTAAATATCCAGCATTTACAATGTTACAACTCAACTCAACTATTTCTTTGCATTATGGTTTACAACTAATTTTCGTTCTCTTCGTTTAGTTCTTGTCAACCTTAATATGACAACTTGAACCAACTATTAGATACATACATGCATATGTATGTATATTCAAAGTGTGTTGATAATATTTTTGGAAAATATATATAAATTAATTTATAAAAATGGATATATCTGTCGAAATGTATTTTTCGGAAGATTCAGAGGAAAAAATGTGGATCTTATGCGTACCGACGCTGCTTTAGAAGTCGAAGTAACTTATTGGAGTTACCAACTGCCAAGTACGTAAATGTATTAAAGAAAGCAAAATAAAGAAAATACTCATATATTTTTGGATTCATTAGTAATTATAGAATATTTGCTGAATGAACTAGATGATGTGTTAAATATTTTTGAACAACATCTGTTCACAATTTATCAAAGCAGTTTTGACTACTCAATTAGGCGGTCAATTTCCTGTTTTTTTTTTTTTTTTT
Source organism: Lypha dubia (assembly GCA_947311025.1). NCBI lineage: Eukaryota > Metazoa > Arthropoda > Insecta > Diptera > Tachinidae > Lypha > Lypha dubia. Next base: position 84,350,244 of record OX371262.1, on the reverse strand, counting down.
TGTAATTTTGCTGAAATTAATTTTAATATATGTACATATAAATTGTTATTGTATTCTATGTATTCTATAAAATTTATACAAAGTTAAATTTTTTTTTCCACAACTGATAAAAAGTAGTTGTCGCAGTTTTACAGCTTATACAACTAAACTCAGAATAGTGTAATACTCGTAACAACTTAAATTGCTATTAAACCGATTAAAAGCACTTTTGTTAGAAAACTTAGATTTTAATCGTACATTAGCTATGTATGAAGTTGTATATACGTCAAATATATTTTCTTGTCGTTTTTTTGAGTATATTGAGACTATTACTTCCCTAAGGGGAAAAAATCCTGTTACACGACACGACACGTCACGTGACTGGTTCCCAGGGACTAGCAACCGGTTCGAGTTCCGGAACTTTATATGAGAACGACCGGTAAGTTTATCATGGCGTTTTCATTAGAGGGGTCAATTGACATAATTAAGATACCCGGTGATAGGTCCTTAAGGTACTTGTCCTGTGGTGGTTTCCTAAGTACTACTCTCAGTTATGGTTTCATAAAAGCCGGTAATAGAATTATCCTACAGTAACCTGTTTAAAACTAGTCCTTAATAAACATGTCAGGAAATAGTTCCTTAAAGCCTGGTATAAAATCTAGTCCTTCGAAGACATAAGTATCACCGAACGAGTCTAAATGCTTCACAACAATAAGTTTACATGTAAAAAATGTATTTAAAAAATAAAAATTTTATTAATTCATTTAAATTATATTAAAGCGGGTATTAAACACGATTTTATAAAAAATATAAGAAAGGAACATTTCAATACGCTGACATTCCTGATGTATGTATACATAAGTATGTATGTAAATCTTTCGATGAGACTGAGTGATGGAATTTTGTTCTAGTTTTGTGCGTAGGGCTGTAATTAACTTTATTTAAGGATAACTTAACTTAAATTGATTCATTTGTGCGATAATCAAATATTTGTGGAGTGTAATATTGCCCCCGATTAAAAAAAACATATTGCAAACTAATGAATAATAATAATAATGATTTTGGCGATCGTAAAGCTTAGGTTCAGAATTATCTAAAGCAATAAAAACTTCCCAAAACTATAAACTTTATTGAGAATCATAGTATTATTGACCATGCCCCACAACCATATCATTCATTTACGTGTAGTCTCATCTCCATATATCATAAAATATTTTAAAGTCAATTAACCCAACCTATTTTTATATGCTTTTTTGTGTATCTTGTATATCGTGTACATTATAAAAAAAATGTAATAGAACTGTTGCTTCATTTTACGTGAATGAAACCCATTTCATTAACTTTGAAACATAACGAACAAAGCTAGAAAAATTAAATTAATTTTAATTATCTTGCACATATCTAATAAGATAACGGCTTCTTTGTCTTTCAATTAATCATTAGTTTTTTTTTAAACAGAATTTTTGGCCTTAAACACGATACAAAAGAAAAAAAAAAGAAAAAAGAAACTTTACACCTTTGACAGCAACAAACAATAAAACTGATTAAATGGTCCTCACTTCAAAGTTTCAACAATTATTATCTCTCACGCTTATCTAAGATTTATAACACAAACTTGCATTTATTAAAAAATACCACAAAGTAAAGTAAACTTCAACAGGGAAGAAAGACATTTGGTGTTTTTGAATAGACCCATCAGTTAGTCTCTGCTTCTGCTTCTGTATCTTACAATAGATGTGAAACTGAATTTCATTACATTCATGGTGCAATATTACAGTGCCTTACACACGTACATACATACATATTGTTCCATTTATACCTACACATATACACATATGTACCAAGATTTTATGTGACTGAGTATTGTTTGAATTTAACTTACAAAATATTAGTTTGTGTGTAAAGATAAATAAGTTAAATTATCATAGTTTTTATAAAATTATTTTAAAAATTGAAAAAACATTAGGAAAAATTACAACTTATTCAAGATATTCTCAAGAATTTATGTTGGCATTAGCAACCAAAGAAATGCAGCATATAGATTAGCTAAACCACAACAAATAAATAAAGTTTTGGAAAACATCTTTAACTATGTTATTAAAAAAAATCAGCTTTGAAACTTAAATTGTTGATGATCTCTGAGGGATTAAAGGCATATCTGGCACATAATTTTTTTGTCACTCATTTGGACCAATTGGATATTGTAGCCAAGAATCCATACTATTCCAGCATAAAAGTCTCCTATTTTTATGTTTTTTTTTTTTTTTTAAGAATTTCAAATTCGACTGATCTTGATTCATGCTATTAATTTAACTTTTAACATTTTTGAATTGTCTCAGAGAAGTTTTGGACATACATATTTTATTACATGTTTCTTTGTAAGTCCTTTTGGTTAAATAGAAATTCTATTTAAGAATCCAAAAAAGGCACTTTAACTAATTTTAATGAAAAACCGCTTTTCTTGTATTTAATTTACTTTATTTAAGAACAATTAGTAATGGGTACAACTATGGGTACATTTTGGCTTGAAATTAACTCCTTTAATCTGGCATTATCCTGTTGCAATATATAAGATAGTGGACCAAATAGTTCACTGAACTTCGGAAAAGCCGATTCCAGTAACGTTTTATAGCTTGCACCAGTCATTTTAGCACTTTGAAATTCAAGATCGATGGTGCCACAGTACGTTATAGCACCCCACACCCTAACGCCGCCCTCTCGTGTGGGATGGCGGTTCAAAAATCGCTTTTCTTTGCGCAGATCATGGAAATAATAGTTGTAGCCATCAGGTCTATCCAAATTAAACTTCTTCTTATCCGTAACTACAACGGTTCTAAAGTCAATTACATGACATATTTACTGCACATCCCATAACATGTAGTCTCTTGCGAATTGAATACGCTTTTCCTTACGAGGAGCATTAAATGACGGCATTTATTTTGTAATTTCAGGTATTTAAGATACACACACAGGTCTTAATTACTCTGCGTACTGATGACGTGCTCGCTTGCACTCCATCTTGAGCTCTTATTTTTGGCAAGGATAAGGCAGAATTTGAAGCAATAATTTCTTTTCGCAAACGTAGATAAAGACAATGAACCTCTTCCTTTAATATTTTTTCAATACCTCTCGAAATCCTTGATGTAATTGTCGACAAGTGTTGGGCTTCGTCCAATTATTTTTAACTATTGCGCGGTTAGAATATCCTTCAGAACGGTAAACATCGATTTTAGTTTATTCCGATAGATTTAAAATTTTTTGTTTTGTAATTTTTATTCGTAAAATGATTAAGATGTAATAAATTGTAATAAACAAACGCTCCCTACAAAAAATCATCACTTACTTTAAAAATAATAAAGAGCCTTTATTCAAGTGAATCAGAAAAAATAGCACATTTTTGAATTAATTTTTTTTGATACATTGCTTAAAAAAAGTTCCTGAATAAAGAAACCACTATTGTCATGATTTTTTTTTATATCTCAAGATGTGCAGCTTTCATTTCCATTTTAAAATTCTGCAACCGGTTAAAAATTTCAAAAGATACAAGCTGCTGAATATAGAACTTTTAGTGCCTTTAAATAAGTGAACCGGAGTGTACGTATATGTACATAAATTTAATTTTTCAATAGTATTTTAATGGTATTGGACGAATTTTTGATATGTGCTCGTAAATAAAATAACTTTTTTTATAGTTTTGTAAAAAATCTCTAATACAATTAAGAAGTGAGTTTCGAAAAATCTTATGACATTAAACTCATGTGAATGCGATTCTTAGTTTCTAATTTTTATTACACATTTATTTAAGGTGTTTTTCATATCAATATACTTTATTGTTTCTGCAACAAAATGCTACTCGCTCATCCACACCTCAAGTTTAAGTTATATTTACTAGTTTGATATTCATTAAAGTCGAAATTTTTTTCTAGTTAAATCATTTACTCATTTAATGAATACAAAACTTTAATCAATTATAAAAAAAATTCAAAATTTTAAGAAATATTCTTTTTTTTTATAATATTAGGAATTCTCATTTATACTTTTAAGAAATTTTAAACGTAAAATTTCATCGCACGTTGAGCTACTTTGGCAAAATTTTGTCCTTAAATGCAATACCGTTTGATTACTTTGAAAAAAAATATTATTTTAGTAAATGTGAAATTATTATTATTAGGATTATGTAACTTCAGTTTTATTGATTTAATGAAAATTCAAATTACTATGAGTTTTTTTTTATTTTTGAAAAACATTAGCATGTGCAACTAGATTAGCAGAACGTATCAGTATACCGATTTAAAGGCCGCTACACCTCTCATCAGCATTCGTTTGTTCATTTTTACAATTGATGTAAAGTGGATACTAATTGGGAAGAATATCAACTATTTAACCAAGTTTTCAACAGAAATAGAATACGAGAATTGTTATAATTCCTTTTTATTACATTTTTACATATAGAAACAATTTTGGTTAATACAAATTTTCTGATTGCTCACTACTAATATTCAACAAACACTCATTTCTCATTTACACATTATTACAGTTCAGATATTAATTACGTTTATTCGTAATAATAATATAAAATATTATTTTAGGGTTTGTAGCCATCGCTTTATTTTAGATTCCGTCTGTCTGTACGTGAAATTGGTTTTCCAAACCACCGGAAAAGTTTGCGACCGGGGCCTTGAAACGATGTTTCAGGATTTGTCTTAAGACGATTCGTATTAAAAATAAGTAAAAAAAATTTAACTATCGAACGATATACACAACATACCCATGTATGACTTGGTAGTGTATTTAGGATTCAGGACAGCCGATTATAGCTGGATCAAATTACTTCCGATTTTTCCAATATTTTGAAATACTTTAATGACCAACGTAAGCAAAAAAATAACTGAGAGGGATTTGGGTGCAAATGGTATTTAAAATAAATTGATTCCTAGAATTAGATTCTCTTAAAGGTGATCCTAATTCTTCAGCAAAAAGACTAAAAAGTTATGGATCTAACCATGATTCTATCTTTATCTTCAGAAACCATTCACTTACATATTTGATCTGAAACGGATTACGTTTTTTTCAATATTTAAACCACTGTGAGATGCTTTAAGAAAACGTCTTGCTTTAAGCAAAACAAAGCACAGTACATATTAAGCAACTCACACATTTCCACTTACTACATATTGAAAAGCCAACATATTTATACAACAACCTGACTTGAGAACCGCTTTTAAACGCAACATTAGTCTTTAAACAAAACCAACGATTGTGGTAGAAATGAAAACAATTAAATTTTTAGTTCATACACATCAGCATAACTTGTTTCTGTTGTGTCTTTTGGAACTGACAATAGCATTCATTCATCGGCGGGAACTGAACTGTAGCAACAATTTGAGGAAAGAGCAAGACAATAACAATCCAAATTAAAAAAAAAAAAAGATGAATTAAGCAGAAGCAACAAATGCTTAAAATGTTAAGGTGCAATCAAGCAAATTTTCAACAGTTGAGATTTTTCGTTGTTTTATATTGTTTTTTTTTTTTTTTTTTTTTTTGTATTTCCAAAAGCTGCAACCTATTTAATATGAAGGGATATTTTCTTTAACTTGATTTCATTAGCAGAACATTAAAATAGTGATTTCCTAGAGAATACATTCAAAATAGTTGCCTGAATTAAAGTAAAATGGAATGTTATAGAGAAGCTATTTTTTTAGCGACTTTAAGCAGGACTTTTTCTTATTCGTTTGCATTTTTTTAATATCGAAACACGAATAATTCTGGCGGACTTCCTAAACGTAATTTGCAACTCATATTTACTATGCACAGAGTTCATAAGCGCATACTTGAAATTTGTGGCAATGCCTAGTGTTCCATATTATATTGACACATATTTTTATTTTTTTTTTGTAATTAGGACCAGCACTCAGGGGATGACCCCTACGTATGCAGTAAATTGTGCCGGAACTCAGAGAGGGGATAGAGTAGAGAAAATAGATTTTGAAAATTTAGAAGGCTTAACAATTTTACAACTCTGCTTTGCGAAGTGTTGAGGCGCCTCAGGTGTTAAGTAGACGCATTAACTATGTTGTTACGCTGTATTAGCTGGCATTTTATTAATTGTTTTACTTCGCCGACGTTTCTGCTAACCGACGAAGGAGGGCTATGCTGTGTACATTAGCTTGGAACAGCATCAATCGATCTCGCAACAGTTTTTTAGTGACCAGTGCTACGCCTTCATCACTTAAATAGTCCGGCAACAACTAATGCAATGTCTCACTACTGTACATTAGAGAAATTAATGATTTTGATTGAGTTGCTCAGGCCACGGTTTTAACCCCCACGGTTTTAGCCCCAAGTAATTGTTTGCTTAGTAGTCAACGCGCTAACCACTTCAGCCAACACCACCGGTCAAACTCAGGCATAAATTTTATTTTGTATGTATGTACGAATATGTAAGAACGAGTCGAATTCCAATGTAGGTTGCTCCTAAAACATGTTTTTCATTGTACGCACAGTTTTTCAAATTATGCTTTGCAAAATGTGCTTAGAAAGTCGGCCTCTTATTAGTAATGAACCGATTTTCAAAATTCTTTTTGTTTTAAAGAGTTTGCTTAAAAATCGTGAAGAAAATTGTTTCCTTAAAATATTGATTATCAAATAACTAATTTCGTTATAGACCGATTTTCTTGCAGACTGATCCTACAATTTTTTTAGAGGCAAGTCGTCCCTCTGAAATATTGAATTAGGGATAAATAATCCATTTATGAATTATTCAATTTTAAAAGGGCTTGCTTGTAGTTCGCTAAGATTTTTTTCAGAACGGAAAATTGCCTCCTCGATATGTTGATTTTCGTGTAACTGCTCTGTATATGGACTGATTTTAAATGTTAAATTTGAAGGGGTTTCTTTATGTTGTGACCCATAATTTATTTGTTAGTTTAATATTCTGAAAGGTAAGTTGCCTTCTCGAAATATTGAGAAATATACTCCACTATTTATGGGCCTATGATAAAAGTGTTTAGTTCCATAGAAATGTAAGGACCAGCCTTAAATCTCGATTTATTTATAAATCCGCTACTTATGGACCGATTTAAATTTTTACTTTCTTTGAGAAGTGGATTATTTTGGCTGTTGATTTTTCGCAAAGTTGTTTCGATTTTGAAATTTTTTCGATTGGTTTTCGAAGTCGGTTTTTTTTACCAAAATTGTTCCAGTGTGACTTATTTTTTTTTCTTTATTATGGACTGCATATTCGTACTGTTAATAGATTCGAAAATCAAATTAAAATTCCCTCTGCCAGTATAGACTTGTTGCGAACAAAAACAAAAATTCCCAAGATCTGAAGTCAAAAAGTTAATTATTTTCTATTTTACTTTGGAAGTAATCATATATCTAGAATACTTTCTTAAGGCCGTGATTCACTATCCTACACAATTGCATGATTTGCCAAATATAACATGTGTGCTGAAAAAGTAGAGTTGACAACTATCAGATAGATTTCTATTGTTTTGGCAAGTCGTGAGATTTGTAAAATTTATGAAAATTTTCATGCTATCAGAGGAGTATTTTTTGATGTTATCCAACCATTTATTCTTAGAACAATACTTTTTAAGTATAAAATTTTTTAAATGTCTGCATTTCAATAGTTTTATTATTTCATTCCTTTCAGGTTCGTACAAAACTTTACACTCCTCTTTGAATACGATACGATTGAATAGTAAGTAATTTGATAATCTTTTTTTTTCTGTTGCAAATTTGTTTTGTAGCGTGCTATTGTAACGTTTTTAATGGGGTTTTTATTATTTTCTATTTTGGTTTAATGAAAGCTCAAAATGATCAAAAGTTGGGAGTTTCTACTCTATTGTTAATCGACAAAAGAAATAAAGTCTATTCAGGTCTCAAAGCGAGCCTTCTTCTTTACAATAAAAATTTTCATCATCATCACTAGTCGACCGTTTTGTACAAAACAGCTTAAAGGCATATGATGTTTGTTACGTTTTGTAATCTAATAAATAATTCTAGCAGTTATAGGGAGTAGACAGAAAAAAAAATTAAAACCATTAAATTAAAGCAAAGAGATCTTGTGCGCTGCTCCCAAACCAAAATAAATAAATTTTTTTTACTTAAGAAATCGTCGGCGCATAATTTCTTTTAAATTGCTACAATTCTTGCTACACAAAAAAAAGCGGATAAAGAACACAAAAATCTTTAAAAAAAATTTTTACCATTAACAGACGATCTAGTAGAGCAACAGTACATTAAAATGTTAATTCCTAAAAATCTCTTAGAGTAATTAACAATTTTTCTTAATGGTTTTAAATTATATTTTTCTTTGAATGTGCTTCCGATAATGGGGGCATTTGTTAAAACTAAAAAGGCTTAAAAAAAGAAAAAAACAAATAATGAGTTGTCTATGCCACCGGTTAATGGTGCTATTAAATAGAAGCTTTACTTGCCACAAAAATTAGTGTCTTGCTGAATGTGCTTCACTAGAGTTTATTGTCAAGCTTGATCACCTTTAAATCTTTTTTTTAATTAATGAAAACAGTTTCAGGGCTTTCGTCTTGAAGAGTGAATACAAAAAATAAAAACCAATAAAAAAATTCAAAAAAACTCAGGCGCAAAATAATAAAATCTAGCAGGTAACTTGAGTTTGACATTAAAAGACGCTGTAGACTCAAATGCCTCAATGGTAGAAACAGTTTTCAAAAAACATCATAATGAAATAAAAAATAAGCGAACAGTTGTTTTTCGGTACTTTAAAAATGTGCAACGATCACACTAAGAAGTCTTTAAGCACGTTTTGGTACTTTTTAAATTTAAAAAAAGTAAAGGTTATAAGGTGTACCAAGCTATTACTTTGTGCTATAATAATATTTTTTATATACATTGGGTTAATGAATGAATCATTTTCCTATACAGTTTGGGATATTTGAAAGGGACAAAGATGTACCAAAAATGGTAAATATAATAAAACTCAAATCTACTGGGCCAATTGTTATTGCGTTATTTAGGCCATACAAAATTTAGTTCATATTAAATAGTGTGGTACCTTTTCAGTTATTAAAAAAGGGTTTTTTCATATCATATTATATCTGTGCTTAAAATAAGCATTGTAAAAAATATTATTAAAACTATTATACATATATTGTTTATTGAAAACTTTTAAAATTTATAAAATTCAACTCTGGTACCTTTGATAAATACCTATTATAAGTAATGAATAAAGTACTCTATATTGTTTTTACAGTGGTACTCCTTCGAAAAAAGTTTTAAGGAAAGTACGTATTTTGAAACAATTTTATGAAAAGCAAAAACATGTTTTTTTGGAAAATGTACCTTTTCGAAATGGCGTATCTTGAAAATTGTACTTTTCCAAGACAGCATCTTGAAGTAGTTACTTTTTGAAAAATGTATTTTAAAATTTAACATCTTTGACAAGGATGTATTAAAAGAGCACTTATTTAGAGAAAAGAAATTTATTTTTAGAAAAATTTTCATTTAGAGATGTAAAACAGTCCATGACAACATCCGACAATATCTCGTAAGAGATTAAGGACTTGTAAATACGGTTACCCTTTCATTTTCGTCTTATTCATTCTCTAGCACTAATAAGAATGGCATAATCTTCGGCTTGGAAAATTGTAGGCCATTTGGCCATGGGAATGACCTTTTGGAAATTGTTGCCGCATAAATATGCCCCTGTGAATCCATTTGCCTATTTGGCAAATGTTTCGTATCGTTACAGAAAAACTCTTAAATAATAAATGAGAATTGAATACTGAATTGAATATTGAATTACTAAATATTTTTTCAATACAATATTTTGTCTTTGTTTTTTTATTTATGGAATTCTCATTTATTGTTTGAGATGTTGTCTATGATAATACGAGTTTGCGAAATTTTGCAAATATTATAGTTAAAGATGTACTAAGAACGGTATGCAGTAATATGGATCCGCATAAAAACATAAATGTGAAAATAAGGCCAGGTTCCTATCCAAAATATTTCGACCGTAAAAAGTAGTGAGATCAAAATAAGAACCAAGTTCTTGATAGGTACAATTCCATATCATTTATAGGTAACCTATAAGCTTGGCAATATTTTTCCAAGAATTCTTTCCCATATTAGAAAGGCAAAAAAATTTTGCCAAGTTTACTGGTTACCTAGAAATATGATAGAATTGTACCTTTCAAGAACTTGGTCCTTATTTTGATCTCAGTACTTTTTACGGCCGAAATATTTTGGATAGGAACTTGGCCTTATTTTTACATTTGTGTTTTTGTGCGGATCTCACTTCTTTTTTCTTAGTTGTTTTTGTATAAATATTTCTATGTATTGCTTATCTGGGCTTACCTGTGTACGGAATTTCAGATTTCTAGTTATACTGGAAGTGCCCTAGACAAAGAAGGGGCACCATAGTCGCCCCAGATGAAAAGTGTACGTTTAAAAATCATTTTCTTTAATTTATCTTCACGACCTACCTGTGAACCAAATTTAAGCTTTCTAGCTCCACTGGATGTGCCCCATACAATGAAGGGGCACCGTAGTCCCCCCGGTTGGAAAGTGCCCGTTTTCAGGTTTTTCTGGTTAATTTCTCACCTAGACCTACCTGTGTACCGACTTTCAGCTCTCTAGCTTTACTGGAAGTGCCCAATAATATTGATGAGTCAGTAAGTGAGTCAGTGAGTCAGTGAATATGTACTAAAATATGGACTTTTCACACCTTAATATCTCGGGAAGCTTTTACGCTAGAACTTTCAAATTTAACGTGAGGTCACCTCTGTTTCAAGTTTCATTATATTATGATCAAGTGGAGCAAAGTTGAGAGGGGGTAAAAACAGCTCGAATGGTTTCGTGTAAATATACACACTGTGTGGCCGAACTTGGCCTGGCGCACTGCCGTGCTCCGAGATTACACTTTTTAGAAAGGTTCTTTAGAGCAAAACAAACGATTTTTATAAAATTTACTTCTTGAAGAAATTTTTCTATATTTGGAAAAAATGCATTTTTTTTTTTGGCAGGTTTAAAACGGCTCAATCAGTATCCATCAAACATGTACCACAAGAATCATATAAAGAGAAATATTGTGATGTTGCATATATTCGTATGGATAATTTAGTGACACTTTACCAGTAAGTATATGATAAAGTTTAATATATTCTTCTTAAGAGAAGCTCGCAATTAAGCATAGATTTTTAACGCTAATGTAACTTAGTTTATATTGAATTTAATATATAAAAAACGTCTTATTCCCTTAAATCTCTAAACAATTTATTAAAAGTGTAAAATTTAATACCAGATAAAAAAATAATAAAAATTTATTTATGAACGGCAATAAAACAAATTACAGACATAATTAAACAATAAAAAAACGATGATAATATCATATTATGACATGATCGTTGTAAAGTTTACATTTCAATCTTGTACTCTCTTTGCCTCTCTCTCTATCAATTTGTTGTTACCAATATTTAATACCCAGCAAAGTTAAACAAATCTTTCTCATTGTTAGTTTCAATGAAATAATAAATTGTTTATTCAACAAATTTTTTGTTTTCGTTTGTGGCCAAAACTACAAAACGATTAAGCTACACTCTCACACTGCATGTTCATATTTAAAACTGACCGGAAACTTATCTCCAGAAATAAAATTAAATGTATAAAAAAAAAAAAAAAAAAAAAAAAAAAAAAAAAAAAAAACTATATTGCACGTAGAGTGGCTCTATTCAAAAATAAAAAATATCATATTCGTATGACACAGTGGGTTGTCCACTAAAGTAAGACAACAAAATAAAAAAAAAATTCATGATGAAAATATAATACTGCCTGCCACTGGTTGTACAGAACTATTGCCTCATAATATTGACTGTTGTATTCCTTATAAAGAGATGTGTGTCACTTTTAAACAAAAAAAAAAAAATAAATAAATAAAAAGTGTTAAAGCCGGTTTCGTTAAACCACTTGAAGTAGAAAATTAAATGTTGAATTAAAACAAACAAAACATATACAAATTATAAAGCATAAAGCAGGTTATATTTTTTATGTGATGAACAAAAATGGCACACATTTGTACCCAAAAAAAAAATAGCCTTGACGAATTTAGGAGGCGCTTTTTGTCCAAAAATTTTTTTCAAGAACTTTCTTAGGCGGACAATTTATTGAAAAATAAGAATTTTTTTTTTTGGGAGAACAGAGGAGACAACAATGTGATTATGATTACTTATAACTTTGAAAAGCTTAATTGGCAAAAGGTGGCACAACAAAAATAATAAATTCATACAATGTGCTAGTGTATAAATCATTCGAAAAGGTTGAGAATGTGGAATAATTGTGAATGTTCATCTCTGGATTTTATTGACCTCTTGGAAGATACATTTTACTGGGCGATTATATTGAACGTGAAAGTGTTGTATGATTTGTGTGTACTCGTATTAATTTCCATTTAGATCCATTTTCCAAATCAAAGACATTTAACTCAACATTTTTTTTTTTTTTTGGTTATGGTCATGTAGGGTGAACACAACCGTCATCTTGGTTAGTTGGCAGTTTACGAATACAGTAACAGTTATGATGTTTTCCTTTATGATTTCTAATTAATGTGATAATTATGATTCCTTTTTCAAATATAGGTCAGCAAGACTGCAACCAAACTATAACTGCAACTCGGAAATGCACACAAACTGAGCTTCATTAAAAGTTAATTTTGACGCTGCAAAAAGAAACTAAAAAAAACACACTATATGACTCTTTTAATTAGCTTAGATAAAAGTTAATTAAAATAACTAAATAAAAACAAAATACAAAATGCAATAAAATAAATTAATAAAAATCGTTTGAGAGAAGTTAACGGATATGCTGGCAGCATAAAGAAAACTAAACAAAGCTTTATGGTAAATATTTTAAATCTTAACATTAAACTTTTGATGACAAACTTTTGCTATTAATTTTAGCCTCATTATGATAGTGGGTCTGACTTTTCTAAATATTGCTTCTATGGATCTGTCGCTCTAGCTTTCTGGCTGAAAACCGAACCGAGTTTAATTTTACAACTCATAAAATTTAAAAATTTTGTTAACTTATTTGCACTTGTGTTGGAGAAAATGTTAAAATTTTTTGCAATAACTTTTTAAAACAACCTTAATTTTATAAAACCATACTGCTTTCTATATTTATTCTATGCTTCATAAATTTCCTACCATTTTGTTGCCTGTCACATTAATTTACGATGAAAATGCATATTTAATGACGTCCTTTCAATAAGACAAAAAAACAGAATAAAATATCATAAAATAAAAGGATAAATAATTTGTGTCAGCTAAAATTTGTATTTAAATGTCATGTAAAATGTTTGTTCATAAATCGGAATTACAAAGCATAAAAATAGCCTTTAAAAAAAATTTTTCAAACACACACAACAACAATTTTTCATTATGAATGTGTTTACTTTTCTACACCTAAAAAAAAAAAAAAAAAAAAAAAAAATTTAAAGGCTATTTTTATGCTTTGTAATTCACAAAAATATGTTTGTGAGTTTTTGTATAAATAGATGAGCTTTGGAATTTTTTAAACATAAAGGGTAAAACATCTACTGATGAATTGGTATAGCTACCAACGAATTATATATCTAGATATTGCTAACCCGCAACAAATAAATAAAATTTTAAACATAAATACTTGAGTACATGCTCAAATAAATGTAAAATTTTGATATTAAGAACTAATTAAAACCAAGTGAATCGAGGCGCACGGTAGTGCGCCAGGCCAACTTCGGCCACACAGTGTGTATATTTACACGAAACCATTCGAGATGTTTTTACCCTTTTTTTGCCTTTCTAATATGGGAAAGAATTCTTGGAAAAATATTGTCAAGCTTATAGGTTGCCTAGAAATGAGATGGAATTGTACCTATCAAGAACTTTGTCCTTATTTTGATCTCAGTACTTTTTACGGACGAAATATTTTGGATAGGAATTTGGCCTTATTTTCACATTTGTATTTTTGTGCGGATTCACTTTTACAAGATTGTTCATATTTGTGAATCATATCCAATATCTCTTCAAAAACATTTTTCCCATCAAATAAAAGTGATTTGTGTTAAATTTTTATTTGTTGTTGGATCATAAAAATAACGGCAATTTAGATTAAAAAAAAAGCAAGTTATTATGAGAAAAAAAATCTGTGAATTTAATTTTGTTTAATAATCCTTTAAAACGGCCCACTCTTTTAACTTTCTCAATACACTCAAGTATTGTTGATCAATTATTTCACTTTCAGAAATTTGGAGTGACAGCTGACAACAATTTAAAAGCAAACAACTAGGAAATATCCCCAAATTATTATGTAGTGCAGGCGAAATTTAATTTAGATAAAAAATAAATAAAAAGAAATACAAAAATAATCTGTTATGTTTTAAAGAAGTCAAAAATTGTTCATATTTTAAGGTAGTCTATTATCGCGAGTGCACTGTAAATGTACCTTGGTATAGAGGGGGCTTAGATAGCTGGTACTTATACGTACAATTGAAAAATACCAAAAATATTTTGGCCTTTAATTTTTCAAAATAAAATTCTTAAAGTTTTTAAAAAAAATTTAAACAACGTTTTCTAATTTTTTTACATAAAATTTAACTTAAACAAGAAATTTAGCTTATAAAGATGTTTTTCACACACAACAAAAATAAAAACTAGTAAAAATAAAAATTCGATTTTATTATTTTATATGGGAAAATATTACATAATTTTCTTTAATATTTGAATTATGTGCAAATATATGAAAACGAGGCTTAATTAGCTATGTATCTAACTATATGAAATGTTCTGTATTTCAATCGTTTACTAGACAAAAGGTTTTGTAAGTTTTCAAAATATGGTTAAGGTGTTCTTGTAATTTCTTAAAAAAAATAATTTCTATACTGAAGTAATTAAGAAACTTTTTCGACAATTTTTAATAGAAGAACTTGGCCCCTTAGTGAAAAAATTATTTTACGATTTTTCATACATGTAAAGTAAATAATAATCGGTGTCACAAAATATGTTGCAGATACCAAAGACATAATAAGCTCAAATCGTGTTCACTTGAATGCTTGAAAAATGTACTGCCTTAACAAAAATTAAAATATTCAAATTGTGTTTACATCAAAATTGTTTACTGGGTAGAAGTTGTGAAACTCATACAATTATCTATGTTGCAAATAGTTAAAAAATAATACCTTAATATCTGCAATGTTTTTTTTTTGATCATGAGCATCATCTCAAAGGAAAATTTTACAAAATACATTGAAAAAAATTATCTAGGCTTAAGACAAAATTCTATACAATTGTAGGTGTGTAACATTCGATACATCTTTAAAATCCGCCCAGCTGCTGGTAAATCTTATCTTTTCTACCTGTTTAATAAAATACTTTTTACCTGTTAAACAGAACTACTCTCACACTATCCTTGCATGTCCTTTCTATCTGTTAAAGTGTAACATAACAAATTTTATTTATTTATTAAGATTCTTATTTACAAAATGATTTTTTTTTGTGTCTGCACATGTTAGTTTTTACGAATGCATGAATTGCTAAAAGCGTGTCCTTTTCAATTGCCGGTAGTATCCTGTTTGTGTATTGAGAAATTTAAAAAAAAAAATTGAGAAATTTTCTATTAAAAGAAATGAGAATGGTTTTCTTTCGTCTTGAGTGCTGTGTTTTATTTTTCTATACCTTAAATTAGTTACCGTTTGGCATTGCATCAGAGTATCTGTGATAAGTTAAAATTTTAAGAATAAAAATAGTGCTAATTGACATTTAAAAAGTATTAAAGTAAGTTTTTATTAAAAAAAAATGTTATTATAATAAATAAATAAATAAACGACTCTTATATAAAAATTGTAGGAATTTCTATGAATTTCTAAAACAAAACGTTCGAGAATTAATATAGTTTGCGCAAATAATATTGAAAATATTAAAATGAAATGACAAATCAAAATTGAGTGAATAGTTGCACTAAATATTTAAAAAACTTTTATATCGAAAGCAAGAGTCTGCTCGCACAAATTCAATAGAATTAAAGTGTTTATTTTATCTCTAGAAGAATTTTAATGTGAAAGTCCAACCAAAACTAAAATCATTAAAATTTCTGATATAAAAATAAGGACCAACGTTTTGATAAATCCAATACTATCTCTACGACAAACTTCATTGAAATCAGATTGTCTATAGAAAAAAATAAAAGCACAAGCCTACAAAATTGTTGTATTATTTCAAACTTTTCTTTAAAGCCCTCTTTTGGAGAACAATTTAAAAAATTTAGAATCAAATTTCTTCTCTAAAGCATTTAAGATTTTCATTTAATATTGAAATTTAATTTGGCCTTTCTCTTTTGTTGCTAATAAAAAAACACACACACATCCATCAAGAACAAAGAAGCATGAAATTTGTTAAAGATTTTTATTTTTGATAGTTTTTCGTTTACCTTCTAAAAAGTCCAAAGGAAAAAAAAAACCTGAAGAAAACACATTTGGGGTGTTCGCACTGTAGTCATATCAGTCATATTGTCATAATGTCTTATTATTTTACAATGGTTTAAAAAATTGTTGTTGTGCTTCAAGCAAAAAAGTCATAAAATAATAAGACTTTTTAAGGCATGTTTATGGTTTGTCATAAAATAACAGTAGAAACCTTATTCGAGCAGCTTTACAAGACGCCGCCGTTACTTATAAATAACACAAGAATAAGAATATAATTGTTTGTGTAAGTGATCTGCCTTGCAGCTTGTAAACGTCTTTCCACTTGCCGCCGTTCAAAAAATACTTCAGCTCATGTTACCGGCAATAGCTACTTTTGTTTTTATTTATTTTAGCAACTTCGTATAGATAAAAAACAATTTGCTAATTTTAATTGATAATGGGCATTTTAGGGTATTTAAAAGAAATTTATTATATTATTTATTAACAAGTCGGACTTAATTAAAAAATATTTACATTTAAGCCAAAATGCAAACGCATGCGCACTAACCCCACTAAAATATGGTGGGTTGTTGTATGTTTTTGATATTATCAGCTGACAGAATTATGACGCACATTAAATTATTACGGGGTGTTCACACTGTTAATATTATGGTGTGATATTATTTTATTACATATGACTTTATGACTACAGTGCGAATACCCCAATTAAGTATGAATGAATATGACTTGAGTGTTCACCAATAATTTGTTTTCTTCAAATTGCAGCTTTGCATTGTTTTTCTTAACATCAATTCACCAAAGCCTTTCCCCTGGTTTCTGACTTTCTGATAACTATTGTTTTTTAAGATGAAAAGGTTGTAATAAAAACAAAAAAACCCAAAAAAAAAACCATACAAGAACAACCTCTGAGATTTTATTGAGAAACTAATATGTGGGGCAATTATTTAGTTGCCTGCTTGAGCCACAACAAAAAGCAGATGAGTTTTTTTTTCCTTAAGATATTTAAAACAAAAGAATTTTATATCAAGGTGTTTTTGCCCCAAAACAAAAGATATTAAGAAAAAACCACTTAAAAAATAATTTGTTTAAATAAAAAAGAAAAAAAATTATCAAATTATTTATGTATAAAATGCCGTAAATAATTCTTACTTCCAACTTAACAAAAACTGTTGGTTTAAGCTAAAAACAAGCATAAATGATTCTCCACATTTTTTCTTAGTCGTTGTATAGTTTTTTTTTTCTTTCTGAAAAATACTCAAACCTTCAACTAACTTTGTCATCCGTAATGTTGTACATTCGTTTCGTTTTTCTTTGTTTGGTACCAACTACTCTTTGTGGTCTTCAAAAAACCATTTTTAGCCTAAGGCAACAAATGACCATTCGTCTGTCACAGCGACTCACTAAACGAGATAACCGACCATCGACTACAGAAACAGCATGGCTTGACTTGCCATTCTTTTTTTTTTTTTGTTCTTTAATGTCAGCATATGCAACTGACATATTTTATGTACAGAATATTTAAGAGTTAAAAGTAACCAAAGAATGAATGTAAATAATATGCACGATATAAAACTGAAGAGAAGAAAAAAAAAATTTGCAAAAATTTGGTAAAAAAAAATTACATGTACAAAAAAAAATTGTTAATGACATAAAAGATGCCATTCAAGATAGAATGCGTAGTTAGTTGGTTTGGTTGGTTCTTTGGTTATTTCAGTAAAATGTTGTAACCACTAGTTAAAAAAACAGTTTGTTAGTATGGCTGGCACAATTGGTCATCTTTAGCAAAAAGAATACAAAATAAAAGTGCAACCCACATGTATGAGAGTACGTACGGACGATATCCATAACGAAGACTTATGTAAATTTTTCTTTAAAAAATATCTTTTCACAAAAGGAAAGACCATAACGAATTTATAGTCGGCTGTATAGCAAGTAGGTTGTTATTAGTTACTGCATATATTTTGTTAGTTATCAGTGGTCGGTGACATTAGTTTAATATGTTTAATAATATTTAACGTTTTTTAAGCAATCAAAATATGCCTTAGAAAAAAGCTTGCATTAATAAAACTTTCACTCTGATAATTGAATAGAAAATAGAAATATTCGAAACAATTAGTAACAACTAAAGTCTGTTATCAATTATGAAATTTAAATTAATTTATATTGTTATAATTCAATCTATATCATACATTGTTTATAAAGGTTGTTTTTTATAGAGATACAGAACTTTAAGTTGACAACTCTTTTTTAACTGGCGGCCATTTTGTCAGCTGTCTAGTGATTTATGTTTAGTTTGGTTTGACATTTCAATATAAATAGACTGACGCCTAAACAACGCTTCCAAATTGTGCAAATTAATTTTGAAAATCATGGTTCTGATTGATTCCGGTTCTTATAAGCGAATGTTGTTTAGCGATGAAGCTCCCTTTTGTTCGAATGAATACGTCAATAAGGAAAACTGCCATATTTGGAGTGATGATAAATCCTCAAGTGTATGTTGGACACCGTTACATCCAGAAAAACTGACTCTTTGGTGTGCTTTATGAGCTGCTGGAATCATTGATCCGTACTTCTTTAAAAACGATGCTGGTTAGAACGTTACAGTCAATGATGACCGCTATAGAGCCATGATTACTGACTTTTTAGTTCATAAATTGAACAACGATGATGTGCAGGAGCTGTGGACGGTGTAACATGTCCACAGCTCGTGCCACAACTGATTTATTGAAGGAAACGTTTAGTAACCGCATAGTTTCACGTTTCGGATCTGTGAATTTGCCTCTTAAGATCGTCCGATTTAACTGCGCTAGACCATTTTCTGTTTAGATGTGTGAAGTCG
Source organism: Lypha dubia (assembly GCA_947311025.1). Taxonomy (NCBI): domain Eukaryota; kingdom Metazoa; phylum Arthropoda; class Insecta; order Diptera; family Tachinidae; genus Lypha; species Lypha dubia. Next base: position 84,330,985 of record OX371262.1, on the reverse strand, counting down.
ACAGTCTACGCCGATAAGCCCGAAACGAGGACAACATTCTCGGCGCTATTGCCGATATACGGCCACAAGTGTTAGAAAAATCGAAAATTGGCACTTCAGATTAGACTACTTTCGAGCCAGCCGTAGCGGTCACATGACATAATTCATATATAAATTGTAATACCAGAAGATAATCTTTCGAATAAAGTAAAGTTTATGGCAACTTAAAAAAAAATCACCTTTGTTTTGTTCCATTTCAAAGTTATATTCCTCTATAAAAAGTACCCTTTACATACAAAATAAGGTGGGTGTAGTACCGACATATAAGGAAAAAGGATCATCATAATGATTGCTACTACCTTCAGAAAATGGCATGTTGCGAAGTAATACAACGTATTTTTTTTAATATTTCGAACTATCTTTTTCCTCCGCCCTAACAGGAAATTGAAATAATTATAAGAATTTAATTCAGAAGATACTTTCTTAATAACTTGTGAAAAATTGTATCCACTATTAAATTATTATTTTGATAATACATACAATCTCTGAGAAATTTTGTTCAAAGCGACCAAATTATATTCGAAAACTTTATTGCCTTAAAAATTGTTAAGTATGAGAAAACATTTTCATTTTAAATTCAAAATGATCACTAATTTTTTTGTAGGGTATTTAAGAACAGTATTTTCGTAGATGAAAAACGTTTATAGAAAATGACAAAAATGCAAATATAAATTTTTTTCGCTTTGCTTTCTATATATCTTTTATAAGAGATTTAAAAATTTATGTACTCTTCAATATAACATGTTATTTACGATCTTTTTACATTTGTTTCTAAAAAAGAATTTTGTATTAAAACAAAAAGATTGCCAAAGTTTGTAAAAAATTTAGAAATATATTTTTTTTAACATGGCAACTTGGAAAGTTTTATAACTTTCCGCGCATAAAATGCATGACAATATTGCTACTCATTATCATGATTTTACTGTGGTTTTAACATATATTTTCAATTATATCTTACAGCACTAATTAGTTTAAATTTAAAGCATCTAATATACGAGTATATTAATTGTAAAACAATAATTCACGAAAAAAACATTTTCTTATATTTTAGTTTAAGGAATCAGTCTTGAGACAGAACTCAATTCAGATCGAAAGTGCATTCAGTTACGAAAGTTGAGTCTTTAGAAAAAGAAATTTTTTTATAATTCAAAATGAAATTGACACTAAATACTTCTACTACACAGAGAAAACAGATTAGTTATGGCAGCCGAATTGTGGCAGTTGCACCAACTATAAAAGAATTTGGTTGCTACAATTTTCGTATAGTACCACTGAATTTTCGGTTGCGAAAACCGATAAAATTGTTTATCACTATAAAATCTTAAATGGATGCTAATCGGTATTATTTACATTCATTTTTATCCTGGAACACAATTGAAATGATATTTTTAATACTTAATTAAATTAAATTGTTTTACTCACTCATTTGAATATAAAATTTATTTTTGTCCCATTATTGGTATTGAACATAGAACTCACTTGTTTAAAACACATCGCTTTAGACAACTCAGACCTATGAGTATTTTAAAATCGACAAATACTGAGTTAGAACCCATTTAAATATTTATAATTGGTTATGCCAATCGAGTAATCGGTTACGAGTATCAACCAAACCATATTCATTATCAATTATTCAGTTGTGATCGCCATTTTGGCATTAAGTAGCAGCAAAAGAATGCATACGGTTGACCCAACCAATTTAGGAATATTCACAACAGTATGTTGCTTACAATTTTGGTATTATGGTTCTGATCATGGAATGTTGGTTGGATCCATAGCGTATTGGTCACGGTAACCGTGCATAGACTATATATGCAACTCATATTTTATTGACACAACCGATTTTCAGCCAATATTATTTCTGGGTGTACCTTCATCTGTGGTAAACAATAAAAATTATGCATACTTTTAGGAGCGTGAGTAAGATATGCTTTGCATGTTAATAAAAACAATTAGAAAAAAGGCTTAATAGTGTATAAAACTTTATCACTATAAATTCGAAAAACGAAATAAACAGAATCTGAACACTGCAAATCAAAAACGATCTGAATACAACTGAAAATTAAAACCATTTCAATCAAAATGTGTGACTTGCCCAAATAATTTCATTGCAATATTTTCGTAATGAAACGTTAACATTTCTTTCTTTTATGTTTTGCTTTATCGCAGCAAATTTATATAAAATATATTTCAACTTTATTATTATTGTTGTTGTCTAAATAAATTTAATATTATTATTAGTTGTATTGTAACCAAAATGTTGCCAGTAAAAGTGTGTTCTCTTGACAAGCATTTGCCTTTAGTGGAACCCCAGCTTATCAAAAATTTATGACAAACGTACTTTCAGAGTAAAAGTGTCTTGTCTACAATAACAAGCACCAATTCAACTGTCATTTATGTCAAAAATGTAATTTTTCTAAAAACAACCACAAATAAACATGTTTTTGTTTTTGCAATTAATTACTGAACCAAATTTTTTGGAAAAAAAAAAAATTAAATTTGGATTAAAAAAAATTTGTCGATTCCAAGACGTTCTCAAGAATTGGGACTGTCTCAAACCACAACCTGGCGGATTTTGAGAAAGGATTTGGGTTTGCATCCGTATAAAATTGTTCTCACTCAAGAACTGAAGCCATTGGACCACCGTAAACGTCGTGAATTTGCTGATTTTGCCTTCGACCAACTTGAAACTATGCGAGAAAAGTTTGGAGTTTCGATTATTTAAAGAAATTGTGATATTGAATGGTGTGGTTATTTGAAGTCATTGGCCTTTCGAAATAAACCAGACTCCCTTTAAGCTTTACAAGTCAATATTGAACGAGCCATTCATGAAATACGACTTGATTTAGTGGAAAAAGTGGTCGAAAATTGGGTTCATCGAATTCGTTCCTGCAGAAGAAGTGGTGGAGGCCATTTGAATGACGTTTTATTTAGAACTTAATTGTATCGATTGTACTTCACTTTAAATAAAAAACTTTTGAATTTCCTTAACAATAAGTGTGTTTTTTTTTTTTAAGAAATCATATCACTCTTATTGGAAAACCTTTTAAAACACTACGAGAAAGATTTTTATGGAATATTTTAAGATTCTGTCTCCGTAATTTGTTTTTTCTTTCCAAAATTTTTTTGTTTTCTGTGTTTTGCTATAAAATGTGGGATATTTTAGTCATACTTGTGATTAAATAAGAAATTAATCACATTCTGGCTTTCGAGCTGAATTATAAACATGTTAATTGAGGGTAGAGAAATCTACATTAAAATGTCTCTCATAGTGTTAAACGCTGTTGCCAGAAGCTTATGCGGCGCTTTATGAAAAAAAAAAATGCAAAAATATGCTTAAAATATGAAAAAGGGTCTCTCATAGAAAATTCCAACATAATAATTCCTTTACACTTAACGATGCCCAAGGGGGGCTTTTTGGTAAAATCTGGAAATAAATCTGCAGTTACTAAAAGAGCAGTCTCATTCGAATAGTGGGAGGTGCCATTGTTTAACTTTACACAGAGAAAACAGTGCCTAATAAATACCTAATAAAATAGAACAAAATTAATAAGATATCTCTATGGTTTTTTTCAAGAAAGAAGTCTTATTATTTTAATAAGGAAAAACTTATTGAAAAAATCAATAAGGAATCTTATGGTTTTTATTAGGTATTCCTCTTGTTTTTTTCGATAAGGTTTTCTTCTTGATTTTATTAGGTATTCTTATTGATTTTTTCAAAAAGGTTTTCCTTATTAAAATAATAAGACTTCCTTTTTGAAAAAAATTCGTAGAGATGAGATATCTTATTAATTTTGTTCTATTTTATTAGGTATTTATTAGGCACTGTTTTCTCTGTTATGATGTTAGGAAATGCAAATTTGCTGTCATCAGAACTCCATGATACGTCCCGAATGCTTATTTACAACATGTATTTGTATTATTTGGATGGAGGGGTGATGAAAACATTTTTATAAAACTTACGTATTCAGGGAGTTGAACCAAGGAACTTCGGTTTAGTAGATTGGCACTCTAACCACCTCACTACTACATCTTACTATAGTATACATGTTAGCAGCCAGTTTAAGAAGATGATTTATTGTAGCACAAAAAAATTATGAAAAAATTGTTCCTTTGTTGATTTATATATATGAAATAACAAGCAAGCTAATGAAATCAAGAAGATATTCTTATTGAAAAAATTAAGAAGATGATTTACACATGATCATATGGGAACCTAATGAAATTAATAAGAAAACCTTATTGAAAAAAAAAATTAAGACGACCTAATGAAATCAAGAAGAAAACCTTATTGAAAAAAACAATAAGACGACCTAATGAAATCAATAAGAAATCCCTTTTATTTACAATTCATATGAAAACCTAATAGAATCAAGAAGTTTTTCTCTATGGATTGTTTTTTTGCTGCCAAAAATAACGGAAATTGGGTAAAAAAATTGTAAATAACAAGTTTTCTTCTTGATTTTATGTGGTTTCCTTATTAAAAAAATTAATAAGATTTACCACATAAAAACAATAAGGAATCTCTTCGAAAAAATCTTCGCTTCTTTCTGCTGGGATACCCCTTAGCCTAAAAGCGTTTCATAGAGAAAATCTTATTGATTCTATTAGGCAGTTTTGGCTCTGTGTACAGTTTGATCTAGGGAGTGGAGCCATATAAATCTTAAACTTCTACCATGATAATTTTTTGATCTGATAAAAAAGAAATTTTCAAGTAGATTTTCTTATCACGGAGAGCAAAAGTTTAGGAGAGCTAATGAGACAAACTAACAATATTGATTTTTATACCTACTTTGTTACACTGTTTTGATAATGGAAAAGGTCAAATCTTGCCCGAAACTTCTATTCGTTTTTTTCTCAACATTTTCAAAAAAAAAAAAAAAAAAAAAAAAAAAGAAAATAAAATTGCCGTTTGATAATGAAGATTTTCACTATTTTTCAAAATCGCCGCAGTGCGATGTTAAAAATGTTTGGATTTTTTTCAAGTAAATATTTTCGGATTGCTCTGCATTAAGTACATACAGCTGCACACATAAAGTAAAAATTTTCTTCGAAGTACGAATTAGCTCTACAGCAGACTTTAATTTTAACAATCGTCTGTGATATCAAATAAATGAAGATATTTGAAAAGTAATATTATCAGGCTCAAGTTCAGTTTTATTGAATTAATGAAAATTCAAAATTACTAAGAGTTTTTTTATGTTGGAAAATATTATTATTTACGAGTATATCCAATCAGTTTTTAGCAGAACGTATCAGTACTGATTTCAAGGCCGCTACACCTCTCATCAGGGTTCAATTGTCCATCTTTACAATTTTCGTAAAGTGGATACTAATTGAGAAGAATATCAACTATTTACCCAGGTTTCAACAGAAATAAAATATGAGAATTAATTTTCTTAATTCATTTTTTAATCTACCTTGAAACAGTGCTGGTTAGTACGAAATTCCCTCATCACTGTTTGGAAATTACTTATAATCAACACAAACTCGTAGTCCGTTATCATAAAAGTATTCTACTTTGTAATTTAACGTTTTTGTTGTTTTTACTCTATATTAGGGAAATTCACATATTACTGTGACCCTTGTTATTAGGGTATTTATAGCTCGTGCCCAAGCGGAATTAATATTTTTATATTATTATTATTATTACGAATAAACGTAATTATTATTTGAACTTATATTGATGTACATATGAAAAGTAATATTATCAGGCTCAAGTTCAGTTTTATTGAATTAATGAAAATTCAAAATTACTAAGAGTTTTTTATGTTGGAAAATATTATTATTTATATCCAATCAGTTTTTAGCAGAACGTATCAGTACTGATTTCAAGGCCGCTACACCTCTCATCAGCGTTCAATTGTCCATCTTTACAATATTTTAGTTAGTAAAAAATAAATAGTTAAAATTGTAAAAAGGTGTTTTACTTGCAAGAGCAAAAAATAAAATTTTTTCACATCACATTTTATTAATTGTTTTACTTCGCCGATGTTTCTGCTAACCGACGAAGGAAGGCGATGTTGTGTACATTAGCTTGGAACAGCATCAATCGCTGTCGGAACAGTTTTTTAGTGACCAGTGCTATGCCTTCATCACTTAAATAGTCCGACAACAATTAATACAATGTCTCAATAACTAATGTTATTGAAATACATACATATATGTAAGTTATTTACATATCCGCTTAAAGTTTGTGTCAAATTTTGTTAAATAAATAAAATAATATGTTAGTTATTTCTGATTTTCTTTCACGACATCATCAAGTGCTGTCATTATTTGCAGCATTACTTTAAATTCAAAATAAAATACAATAGAAAAAACTAATGAGCGAAAAAGTTAATGGAGTTGTCAACAAAACCAAAGCAGCTCAAATTATTTTCCCACAATTAAAATAGCATTTCCATAAAAACAGCAGTCTCAGTTCCTTCACAAAAAAAAAAAAATTATGCTTCATTTTTAATGCATGAAAAAAAAAACAAAAACAACAAAAAATTATGTCCCGTTAGTAATTTTTTTCCTTTTTTCAATTTACTGTTGTTGTGTTGATAAAGTACTTACAGTTTAAAGTCTAACTTGTGTATATCCGTAACTTAACTTCCTGTCATAACTTTTAATTTTGCTGATGTTGTTGTTGTTGCTGTTTTTATTTAGTCAGAGTTTTAGCTGTGTGAGTGTGTGCAAGTGTTTGTGAAAATGATGCAAGTATTATGTTCGCTTTAGACTTAAAACTCCGTCTGTCCTCTGTCTGTCTTTACGTTTATTTTGTTTTCGTTGCATTTAAGTACACAAAAAGCTTCAGTTGTAAAAATGAATGTATAAAAGAGTTCTTCTTTCAAAAGTTATTATTATTACTTTTTTTTTCTTCTATACATAAAACCAAGTGAAACTTCCTACCGCATGCATGATATTAAATTATGTAATGTATTTTCCTTTCATGTTCTCGTCTTGTGATATTTTTTGTGTTTTGCTTTTTTGCTTTATAAAATAAAGTTTATCTGTCTGTTTATAGAATCTTTTTTATACGAACTAAATTAAACATAAAAAAATGCAGCCATATATTTTTATACAATTTCATACTGCTGCATCTTACAAACAAGCTCAACTATGCTCGTATTTCAAGTTTATAACGTCAGCATGAAATAATATCCACTTTATGTGTCTTGCAGACATTTTTCACCTTAAAAACAACACAATTGAACTTAAGGTGGCTGGCTTTAGCAACACAGATTTGTGTTTCTTTTTAAATCAATCATATTAAATAACAAACATTTAAGTCCATGAACAGTGCTTTCATATTTAGAGTAGGGTGAATATGAAACTGATTTCAACCCCATAAAAAAAAATATTAAAAAAATTATAGAACTTTTTGATTGTAATTTTTAAGAGTTTTATATAATTATTATAGTTAAACTTAGTTAACAAGATTCATCTTACATTATTTTACTTTCCCATTTCAGGTTGTCGTCAGTTACTACACCACAAAACAACAATAAACAATATAACAACTGTAACCGAATACGAAATAGTAAATTGTGTCTGTGTGCACGTTGTACGATAGATACATACATACTAACATATTAACAATTTTATAAATGTATACAATTTATATTATCAGATTTTAATTGAAAACGTGCTTAATTTTTTGAAAAGAAAACTCAATTCCTCAAAAAAAAAAAAAAAAAACACTACTCTCCGATAGCAAAACTACCAAAACAAAGAGGACGAAAAATCCAAAAAAACAACAATTTAAAAATTCATTATGACAGTTAAACTGGCCAAACTGTTTGGTAGTTCTACGAGCAGCAATTTATCATCGCAAACGCCACCACCTTTGCCGCCACCAAATCCAATTCCAGTATACAATTATTATAATCATCCACAACTGCAGCAGAAATTACGAAAACCATACAATCCGTATATGGATGATGATGATGATGATGATGATTACGATAATATGTCTTTGTATTCAACAACAGCCTCGATTATGACATCACGCGATCATCCATTCAACAATTCCCAGCGCCCTTTGTTGGCCGATAGGAAACCACAATTGTTGTTGACACAACGCAACAACAACAACAACAATAATGGCAGCAATAATAAAAAGAAGAACTTAACCACAAATCAACATAATTCTCAGACTTCCTATCAGAAACAGCAGCAGCCGCACCATAACCGGGAACATCACCTTCAGCTACAGCAGGAAAAATCATATATATCACCTTACGTACAACAACAGAAACGTGATAGTGCTAAAGGTTTGCACGGCTTCAATGATTTCGATATTCTATCCCAACAATACAATCAACACTTACAATCTCCGCATATTGGTTATCCCTATGGCAGTCCACCATCTCCCACTCGCACATCAACACACACCACAACAACAGCATCATCATCATCATCAGCAACATCAACATCAAAAGACTTAAAGAATATTGCCAACAATACAACTACGGATTTTGTATTTGATTCTTTGGCAATGGCATACGGCAACAACAATAAGTTGCAGCAGCCATTTGCAAGCATTTCTACAGGTTTAACCTCTACACCACGTTATGGTAACATCAACAATTATGGTTCTACAACGAGTACGAATACCGCCGCTAACAACATCAACTCCTCCATTACAAATTCTAACTCACGACCATGCTATGATGTTAATGAAGCCGATTATTACACAGCCAGACCATCGGCGGATGTAATGTTGGGTAAATCATCTCGTTTTGAAGATGATTTTTGTAATCGCCGTAATATAGACTTTTCGAAGAAAACAACTCATCATAATGGTGCCAGTGAATGTCAGCAACAGCAACAGCAACAGCAACAGCAGCATCATCAGCTACAAAATGGCCCTTTTATTTTTGGCATTCCACCAGAACAACAAACTGACCTTACACGAATGCCTCCTCATGATAGCCGTTCATTTGGCGATATATCCGAGGATTCGGGAATTACAAAAGATGACGATAAATACTCAGCCAAAAGAATGGTAAGTTGAAAAGATTTACAATTAAAAGAAAAAAGAACTATTCGATTATTTGCTTAAAAGTTAATTTACAATTTGGATTTAGGTATATTTCGGGGTTTTTAAGATTTAAAAACAACTCTGGCTACTTTTTTCTTATAGAATGTAAAAAACGTGTACAGCCGTGTATTCCAAAAATTCGATAAAATTTTACACACATGAAATTAAGTTAAAAAGAGGATATGGTTGAAAAATGTACATTTATTTACTTTGAAACTCATTTTATCTCGTAAAGTTTTTTACATCTTTCCTTTCACGATATTTGGTGAGTTTATTTTTTTAATGATTTTCAGTTCTTGCGATTATTTTTGTTCTTTTACTCTTTTCGAAACCAAAATCGAGTATTTCTGTTTTGGCTCTTTTTATATTTCAGAAAATATATTTTTGTAGTGGCCGATTTTTTTTTCTCTATTGCCTTTTCTTTGAGTTTGACGAGTTTTTTTCCGAGTTTTTCTATTTCACATTTTGATTTGCCTCCCCAATTTTCAAAATTATGCGAATTTTTCGCTGAAACAATTTTTCTTTTTTGACGATTTTTTCAGTTTAAACGAGTTCTTTCGCCTAACTTATTTTCCCTGTATTTGCTGTTTTCGGTTCGGTTATTTTTTTCCATTTTAGTTGATTTTTTTTCATTAAATTGCAATTATGCTTGACGATTTTTTTAGTTTAGGATATGTTTTTCGTTTGTGAAATTTATTTCCGTTTTGACGGTTTATCCTTTTATAGTATTGTAAGTTTCTTATAGTGATTATACCGTTTAGTTTTGTTTTAGGGGTTTTATTTTCAGGTGGCGATTTATTCTGGTTTGCTGTTTTTGAAGGTCTTGTGATTCTTTTATTTTGGCTTCATCATTTTTTTCCAGTTTTTAGTTGTATATACTTTTTTCCGTTTTGCCGATTTATTTTTATTTTACCGACTTATTCCCGTGTTTTTTAACATGTATTAAGTCATAGAAAAATAACAAAAACATGAGATTAAATTAAGTCTTTTGACAATATTACGTACAAATTTCCTGAGTTTTTAAGCTGATTAAGACATAATTTTTGAGAGTAAATTATCTGCGGCCTTCTTTAGAGAAAAGGACAGACAGTTAGGCGGACATTTTTTAATTTTATATTGTAGACATTTTAAACGGCATGACCACTATATCCATTTTTGGTGAAGCGTTCGCAGCAAAAATTTCTTCTTAACAATTTTCAATCAATATTTTCAATCGAAAATTGAGTTTCAATGTAAGACTTAATTAAACCCTTTAATCGAAAAAACAGGAATAGACATTTTCGACGCAGTTTGTGCAACAAGTTTGTTTTTGCAACATTCTCTAATTTCTCTTGATTGCGTTAACCAAGGTTACACTGTAGTTGTATTAGGTTTACGTCTGTATAACAGCAAACTCTGTAATTATTTAAACACTATGGTGCATCTTTACCATTTCCATCTTGAGGTTTTTTAAAATTTTATATTTTTATATAAATATCTCATTATTGCATTCAATAAACCCTGCAATTTTTATTAGGAATTGCGTGGTCACCTTCTTTCAACATTTAAATAGTTAATTAATGTAAAATAAATTTGTATGATTAAACTTTCCAACCAAATTAAACACAAATAGACATACATACGTACATATGTATGAACATGTGTATGCTTATCCATATGCAAATTCTAATGTAAATCTTTGTACTTGCATTAATAATCCTCTTATGTTGCTGGTAACTTCGTATTACTTACTTACTTACTTACATGTAATATTGCTGCAACAGTAGTTTGATTGTTACACTCAAAGACTACTATGTATGTCTATTAATAATGTTTGCTTCAGAATTGAACAACTGAAAAACTCATAGTCAACAATATTGCAAATATTATGATACTTTAAAAATTAAAATCTGAAATAGAAAATTTATAAATAAGATAATAATAAGAAGATAATAAATAAAACAGACACCATGCAAGAAAATACACTAACAGCAAATGTGGATTGCAACATGCTAAAAATAATATAAAGTGTTTTATCCAATTTATGAATATAAATTTTGTAAAATAAAACAAACAAAAAAATAAATACGGTTCCTATAAAATGTGGACGCACTTAGTTTTTTATTGAAAGTTTTTTATATAAATATTTTAATTTAAAAATCATTGTAATCCCTGGCAGAGAACAGGGCTGATTTAATTCAATACAAATTTAATTTTATTGTAATTCATGCTGCAAAGGAACTGTTCCTTCGTCACATAAATACTCCAAAATCTTTCAACAGAGTCAACAGCACAAGAACTTTTTACGTTTACGGCTGCTCCGAGTAAAGCCCGAACTAATGCAAATGTTTAACTCTCTGTGTTGAAATAAACGATTCTACATTCTGATATTTTTCATACAAACGCTTGGAAAAAAAGTTTAAATTAATTTATTAGGTTTTTTTATACGCAATCCAAAGAATTCTAAATATTCTCACTTTAGTGAATTTTTAAACCACTAAATGAAAATGATTCTTTTTCATTTGATATGATTCGGTGTCATTTGAATTTATTCATTGCTACGTGAAATAATTCAGCGTCGAATGAAATGATTCAGTAAAAAATCTGTAGATGAAAAGTGTTATTTTCACATTTTTAATATAATTCGCTGTTATTTGAAATAATTCGGTGTGATTTGGCAATGATTTATTGTAATTTGATTTGAAAACGATTCAGTGATTTGAAAAATATTCATTAATTTGAAAAGATTCAGTGTCATTTTAAATTATTCAGTGTCATTTGAAAATGATTCATTGTAATTTGAAAAAAAAACTGGTGTCGTTTGAAAAAATTTAATGTAATTTAAAAATGATACGTTGTGATTTTAAAATGATTCGGTGTGATAAGAAATGATTCGGTGTGATTTGAATTTGATTCAGTGTCATTTGAAATAAATTAGTGAAAAATCTGTAGATGAAAAGTGTTATTTTCACAAACATAAGATATGCGGTTTAAGCACTAAGGCATCTAGGCTAAAACTAAAAGAAATGCTTGTGCAAAACTTGACAAATTTTATTTCTTTCACAAATCGCTAAATTGAAAAGAACAAGGTGACCTGACCACAAACTTCACTTAAAAAATATTTGCGTTACATATCATTTGTATTCTTTAAAATTCATTTGGTTTCATCCGAAAAAATTTAACAGTTCTAGAAATCAATATTAAAATTTTCATTACTCAATCAAAAGCACTAAAATCAATGCCAAAAGCACAGCAATGACTATTCTGTTTAGTACATATTCATGTTTATGTATGCATTTAAATACGTATATTCATACATCGATCCATTATTTTTCTATATTTTACTTGAATCTAAAGCATTTATGATTATAAAAACTTATTTTTAAATGCATCAAACACAACAACATTAATTCATAAAATTAAAATAAATTTTTAACTAAATTTTCTACGAATTTAGTTTAATTAGTGATGCCAGTTAATACTGCTTTTTGCAATTTTTTGCATGCGAGTTTTAGAAATTAACATCATGCAATAGTAAAGGGTGATCCAGTACTTTGTGGAATTTTCTGATTTCTAAATTTATCATAAAAAACTGGATATGAAATGAAAGTAATGGATGTATACATCTTCATAAGAAATGCTTTTTATTAAAAATCAAAATATATACAATGTGACAAAATTAAATTCCGGATCTCAATAGTTATATTAATATATTTCGTAGTCTGGCATCACTAGGCTAGGTTTGTATATGTTCTCCGTACTTATATTATCCGTAAATCTGTCTGTCTTTCTGCTTACATTTTCCATCTAACTGAAGTATTTTTTAAAACATTCAATCATGTTTTACAAATATTTAACACTAAAAAGTTTTTGAGGTTGGTAGTTTAAGCTTAATACCCCCAAAATTATAATAGAAAAGTAATTAAATAATGAACTAACAAAGCAAATGGAAAACGAAATAAAATAGAAAACCTACTTAAGTTAAAATGCATTGCAGTGCTGGTTTTACAATACAAAGAATTGTTTTTATATTTGGGTTAAACGCCTAAGGCGTATTTAAACGAGAACAACATAAAAGCTTTTGAAAACTTTGGCTAATTGGAATTCTAAAAGTTTTTTTTTTGCTCTGTAAAAACCTATTTACTCTTGAGTAATTAATAATTTAATGATTGAAAAATTATTTTATGTAACCAAACACCGATAATCACGATTTAAATAGTTATTAAATAATTATTATTAATTATTTTGTAATGAATATTAAAAAGTCTAATATTAATTCTTAACTTTTGCTCATTAAAATTTAAAACGAAATTAATTTAAACTGTAATCTTTTATCTTAACTTACTTAAGCCAATTAAAATCAGTGAATTGTTATTGCATAATTTGCCAAATCACCAGCCAACGAAATGAAAAGGCAGCAAACAAACACTATTCTGGCAGTGAAATTACAAACATCACTGCACCATGGCAAAGGACAAAAACATTTTAGATAAAATTCTGCAATCAAAAGGAAAGTAAGTGAATAAATTATGGGTGATGATGAACATCATTAGCACCTTTAAATGGTGGCTAAGAACAAAAAAAAAAGGAACCAGGAGTACATATACATACCTAAAAACACTCACACAACAAATAAAGTACTAAATTTACAGAAAAGCTGTATCAAACACTTCAAACACTTCATTAACTTAATTTGTTAATTAACACTATTTTATGGTCAAAAATTTTTTTTCCAAAAGACTTTAAAGGTGTTCATGTGATAAAATTCATACATACACAATGTGAAATGAAAACCATGCTAATAACCTCATTAAATTAATTCTAGTTCAACACTTTTCATAGATTTAAAAAAATGAAAAATAAAATTTTATACATTTATTTCTGCTCGTAACATCTTCATGTTACTGATTTTTAATATTTTCTTTTTTAGAAAGCTCTGACTGAAAATAATTTCTGCTCGAATCCAGCTTGAATTGGGAACGAGTAAGATATTTTTTAGTTCTCTGCATGTGGAAAATTGCATGCAACAATTTTTTTGCTTTACACAAGAAAAAACAGCAGATGCTTCTCATTATAAGTTTTGAATATATATTTTATTTAATTTTATTCACATAACTGCTCAGACACAAACACATTGAAATTTGTATGCATGTACAGTGTACACTGTCGATCAGATGATTAAAAGCACTTGAATGTTTTTAAATATTTTTTGCTCGACAGTTAAAATTTCACTACCATCGGAAAGAAGGATAGTTTCTTTCTTTCTACAAAAATAACTTATAACGTTAAAGTTCAATACAATAGTAGCTTAAAAGTAGTTTTCCATAAAAAGATAAAAACAAAAAATTAATTTTTTCCTTTATATGATTATAACCACTTTTTATGCATTAAAGTATTTGTGACAGAAAAGTATTGCTTTTAAGTATTTCTTAATTGACCTTTTTCTTTTTCCCTTAATATTTCCTTTAATAAAATAAGGGCTTTTAAGGTCCGGATGAAGATGGAATTTTCTAACGAAACGTCGGAAGTTAAAAAGAAATATATGATATTAAAATCCCTTTTTATTAAAATAATTATAAACAGGAAAAGTATTACTTGCTAAGAAATATTAGTGAAAACTGGGCAAGAAGAGTATTTTGAACATATCGAAAAAAGATTTTTTCTTGATTGCCGGATTGCAAAGATTTTTTGCACGAGAAATTGAGCGAAGTTATGAAATTATGTTGGCATTCTTAGAAGATATTGATAGCAATGGAAAGAATTACAAAAGGGAGAATTTCAACTGCTTTAACTCCAACAGAAAATAGAAAGATCGTGAGAATTGCAATTGTCAGGTCATAATCATTCTGGGTTTCCTCCCATAAAAATTGAATGTATCAATAAAAGTATTTTCGCTGCTACAATATTATCTATTGCAAATGATAATAATAAAAGTTTATTTAAAATTAACGTTTATTGTGACCATACATTGTTTGTATTCTGAAAAGCAATAAAATAGCTGTCAATCGTATGTAACTTCAGTCGTTCATAGAATTAAATAAGACGAGGAGATGTGAAGTGAAAAAATTAATGTTAAAATTATAATTATATGATGAAAGTTATTTAATGTTACAAAAAATAAAAGTGTACCTGAAATCTTCAACATCAGTGGTTTATGGTACCTATACGTGTACATACTGATGTATGGAGTGAATTTAATATACGAATGTACGTTTCTTTGCAGCATGACGAAAAAAATACTACGGAACTGCAAAAGATGGCAATTGGATTTTACATAAATATGCCGATGAATAAGTTAATTATTTTGAATTTTATTAAATTTAATTTGTCCAGAAAAGTTTATTCGATAAATATTTTCAAATAAAAATATTTATCAAAAGTATTACTTGATTTGATTTAATTTAATAAGTATTTGTGTGTTCATTTTTATTTTATCTCAGAAAATTGATTACCTAAACCAGAAAAATAACATTTTCATACCTACGAGTACTATAATGCTCTAAAATTTCTCAGCATTTGCTGACATGACGTCGACAAATAGTTACAGAATAAGGGAAGTTATTTTCTCGATACGAGAAAAGAGGAGCTATTTTTAAATCGCCATCACATCACATCAGAGAAAGTAAGATTATGGTGTGGGTCGCTTTAACGTATTGCGGCACAATCTATTTAGAATTGTTAATTGCAAAAATTACTAAAGAAACTTGCAAAACGCTGTTACAATCAGCTTTCTTTAAATTCAGAGATATTTTTGCAACGATTCCATGGATTCTGCAACATAATAAGGATCTAATTCATAATGTCAGAGTTGTAAAAGAATTTATTTCAAATTACGATGTTCATATTCTTAGTTGGCTATTAATTTTATGCGATCTAAACATAGCTAAACGTGTGTGGTGATGGCTTTTGCACAAAGTTTATGAAGTGGGATGACAATTCAATAATAAGGATTCATTAATTCTAGTCATAAAGGACTCCTCTAAGCAAATTTCTTTAGATTTTTTAAAGTCGCTTTGTGATTCATAAAAAAACAGTAATTTAAAACAAGGAAACATATTTTTGAAAAGGTCCTTTATTGTGTTTGTCATTTTTATCATCTTCAGAAAGTGCCCTTTCGGTATATAGTGAAATTTCACCCATCGACAAAATTGTTACAAAATATGAAGATTCAAGTGATTCTAATCATTTCATCAAGATGGTATAAAAAATATAAAAGTAATTATGTTTCTATTTGTGCAGTCAGCTTTTAAGGTTTCAAATTCTATGGCAAATTGTAGATAATATTCTACAGGCTGAAAAAAAAGGCGCAAATTCTGCAAAACTTTTTTAAAGAAAAATTGGGTGTCTGTGGTGGTGTTTAAATTTTAGATATATTTATCCTAGACTTCTCTTAAGTTAAAAGGGAATACAATTAAAAAAAATCATAATGTCAAGTTTAAAATCATCATTGCAAAAGACTTAATGAATTCTCACAAAATTTTTCATTTGCAGAAACTCTACAGAAGTCTGCACTTTGATTCTATCTAAAGTAGGGCCTTCATTTGTCTTCTTTATTTTATTTTATTTTTATATTGCAGTTGCTTTTGTTCACTTTATTTTATACATGACTTATTATAAGCTTCTGAACAGCAGGCCAGAGACAGTTATTGCAATATTTGCTTCATTATTAGATGTTTAATTTAGCTGGCAACATGGTTGCTTGTCTATTCCTTTCTTACTACATTGCTGGAATTAATTTTAAATGTTTGTAATGTAGATGGTAAATAAATTTATTTACTGCAACATGCTGCTTTGCATACAGAAAAATGTAATAAAGTATTAAATAGGGAAAATGTGTAAAATAAAAACAGAAAATTAAAAAAATGTTGCAAATGTAAGTGTTACAAAAAAACATTCTAAATAATATTACTGCAGCACCAATTTTTTTACACGTTCCATTTCAACTACAAATATTTGTTATATATTGTTTTTTTTTTTAAATTCAGTATGGATACAGGTTTGCATGTTGTATTTTAAAACAACCACGTTACTACCCTGAATCACTAAGTGACATCACTGCGACTTGTTTACATCTAGGTGCAAGGCAAGTACCTTAGAAAGTGAACCTCTCACAAGATAAGCCAACAGACTAGTTTTCAAGGACTAGCAACCGCTTTTGGCTTTAAATCTTTCTTATATTCTACCACTTTTACATGTCGTTGTCCTTGGAGCGAGGGGAACAACGGACGTAATTAAGGTACTCAGTGATAACTTCAACATCTCAACTTAAGATAACGAAGTTAAATAATTGTAGGAAATGCGTTTTCACCTATCTTTGGAAAAGTAAATGAAATTATTTCATAATTTTTCTTTTCTTAAATAATATTGATCATGACAGACAGCTTTACTTAATATTTTAAATAAATGCTAAAGTGATTAACGCATTGCCTCTAAAGAAGATATTAGATTTCTATACCGTGAAAATTAATAAAAACAAGAAGAAATTATAAAGTTTTTTGATTTTAGTTTCGAATGTGCTCTTCTTATCTAGTTTCATATAATTTGCCATAAAATATTGATCGCAAACATTTCTAACAATGTTTTTTTAAGTTGTTTATAATCAAAATAATGCTTCTAATACTACTACTACTATTACTACTACTACTACTACTACTGTGAAATATGCTTTTAACACTATTTTAGCAACAATTTTACAATACAACTTCCAAGAAAAATAAATAAACACAAGTGCAAAATGTTTATGCCTTTTTGTTATTTCAACTATAAGTTTTCTGTCTTTATATTAACTTTTAAGATAAAACAAATTTACAACATTATATATTGTTGAATTAAACTACATAAATATGCTAAAATATATTTGATATAACGTGACCAACGTTACATGTGATGCTTACATGTGAACATATATGAAATCTATATGCAACAAAAAATCTTAAATTTTTGGATACAATGGTCCATATGATACATATGTAATTTTTGTTTTTAATTAATTATTTTCTTGCTTTAGCAATAGTTTTGATTATTCTTTTTTTAATAATTTTTATAAAATTACATTTATTATTTTAATTATTTACCATGTTTTCAATGAATTTAATTAAAAGTTTAAGAGACAACTTTTAATTTCAATTAAATTAATAATGATATTTAATGACAATCTTTATTAATTGAAATAAACTATTTAATAGTATTTTAGAAAACAAAAAATGTGCAGCATTCAGAAAAAACATTATCAATTTTTTTTAAAAATAAACAGTTCACACGAAAAAAAATAGTTTTCAATTAATAAATTAATTGAATTAATAAAATTATATAAATTGATTTTCTTTTCTTTTAAAACTATGTTATCAAAGTTTCCCTTCCCTGGTATGGAGAGGATTTTTCGCATAATGAAAATCATGATAACCGCGCCCCCTAAAATCTACGTCTAGAAAAGGGTGCTTTCCTGTGCTATGCTGGCCTTAGATGTGTTAGCTAGAAAGTTAGAACTATGCAATGCATTAAGACTTAATACAATTGGCGCATGGATCCATCGATCATTGGGTTATTTTAGAGACCACTGGAATTATTCCTGATATCATAGACTAATGCAATACAACGACCTACTTCAATAGACAATTATGATATTCTTTGTCGGAGTACATTTCCCCAACACCACACGCCGCGCTATGAGTTTACGTGTACGAGTGTTGGTGGGGGTATCTACATTGCGTAATTGGGGATCAAAATTTCTTTAAGACTCCCGAACGAATGTAGCTTCCTACAAGCAGAAATATTCACCATTAAAAAGCCACTCAAGTGGCTGCGTTTTTATCGGATATAGAATAGAAATATTTAAATCATAACTGACAGCCAACCGACAATTAAAGCTCTCACGGACGGATATACCACATCCCTGGTATACCCGTCTTGATCTTGGAATGCAGAAAGTCACTAAACACGGTGGAGAATCATTCAGGTATTACACTAATATGGGAACGTAGACATGAATGCACTTCAGGTAATATCATGGCTGATGATCTGGCTAAGAGTGGAAAGCACCTTAGGAATTTAATTTTGGAAAATGACATAATGAGCCAACCTGCTCCATAGCGAGAACTTCATGGCCTCGCCAAGATGCTGAAAGAAATAAGCAACTGCTAAATTTCTCTAAGATGCACTTGCGCAACCTTCTGGCCACATTTACGGTCTCCCATATAATGATTTTTGCTTCAGATATAATGATGAAGAAAAGGAGAATATCGTGCATCTTTTATGCCTTTGTCCAGCTCTAGCGGGTCACCGCCTTTTCTTTCTAGGTGGAATATCCTTCAGTAGATATAAAAGCTTTCTGCAGTGGAACTCAGCAACTTAAATTATTTTATCAGGAGCAGCGTATGGTTCTCCCGCTGACAACCGAACAGCGACCCTTATTGACTTCTCCTCTTTTAATCTACCCTTCTTTCTCTTCTTTCTACAGTTATCACAATGGGACAGACAACATTAGGAGCCAAGTGGGCTGAATTCTATTATTCTTTTTACAGAAACCTGCTGACCTAAACCTTCCTTGTTATCAATAGAATTAAAAGTTCGACATCATCAAATTTAAAACATTTCTAAATGTCAATTGTGCATGTTGTGCGGGTTCTTTGGAGTATGCGACATGCTTTCAAAAATTTTAAACATTTCAATTAAATTTTTAGTTAATATACAAAAGTGACAATATTTTTTAATTAATTCTGTTGAATTTCGTTGATTGGTTAAGAACTTATTAATTTTTTAATTGAATCTTCGTTTTTTTAATTGATTCTGATTTTAAGTAATTTTCTGCACTTTATTCTCTGTTAATTTCCTACAATTTAATTGTTACGAAATATCTTGTAAGAAGCTTTAAATAAAATAATTTATACATTAAATAGTTGGTCCTTTTGAAAATTGCTAATTTTACAGCAGCAAACTTTGCAGCATGGCTTATAATATCTCAACATATAAATTATACATTAAGATGGATTACTTGGCCATAAAAAAAAGCTTTTTACCTACAAACAAATACGCTTTAAGACTTGTGTGTCATTGTGTTGTAGCATTAAAACGAGTGGTGCATTACAATACAAAATTGCAGACATTCACTTAAAAGATTTTTCGTAGGGTACGCTATAGTAAAGAAATAATATCAGTATTTTGCAATATTTTGGCATTTGTAACATAAACAATATTTTTGAGCGTGAAAATGTAAAAAATGATATATAAAAATCAAATAGCTGATTTTGAATTGAAAATAGTTTCAGTAGTATTTTTCGATTCACTCGTGATATTAAAAAAAATATTTTGTCAACGTTTTCCGATTTCAGGAAATTTTCAATATATTTTAAGAAAGAAAATTATCATTTATATTAAAAATGTTTTAATACTTAATTCCGATATTACGATTATAATATCAGTTTTGATTCATATGTGCTACTCTTAGTGTAGTAATATAGTCATTGAAGATGCTGTTAGTTAGTGTTAGTTTAGTAAACGCTAATATAATTTTAGTTGGCGTGAGGCATGAAATTCACTTACTCTTGTTCTATAAGTTGCTACTTTAATGCCACAGTCTTAGAGATTGGAGGTTTTTTCCCGTTTTGACCCAAACATAAATTTGTTCAATAAGTTTTTTGTGCTAAGAAATACTCTGTTCTCAGTTTAAGAATTTCCACTAGATACACCAGTATATTATTTTCTTAACTCGAGAACACTGTATCCAATTTCTAACAACAAAATAGTAAAAAAGCAACTCAGGATTCCCTATACAACATCATTAAACTTGAATTATGTGCGGTTTCTATAATACAAACAATTGCTTTGAGTAGAAAATTTTTTATGAAAACTACAAAATTATTGGAGTGATTCCCATGCAAATTCCTACACACGTTATTTGTGAATAAAATAAAAATTTTTCCATAGATTTTTCTGATTTACAACTCATTTTGATCATAGACATCCATACTTAAGACCTCTGTTTAACATATCAAGTTTTTGAAAAACATATTTTGTTTTGTGTATATAAAAATGTATTGTGGTTTGTTCGAATGTTAACAAATTAAAAAAAAAAAAATAGGTCCCTCTACAAAATTTTTCGTAATTGCCACGCAAAGATTTAAGAAAAAAGGGAAAATTGAAAAAATCTTAAAAGATGGCGCTGTGAACGCAAAACGAAGTTTGCTGGCGTACTTAGTTTTTTAGTAAAAATACTTTTTTATATTAGTTTCTGAATAACTAACAAACAACTGATAAGCTTAACTAATTTCATTCCTTCTGTTGAATATGATCAGTCGAACTGCCTGTTCCTAGATGTTGGGATACTTCTTTCTTTCGTATAATTACACTTAAAACATATTCAGGAATTTCGTTTTTCTTTTAAATGTAAATTTAATCTGGACTTCGTAGAACGGGCAGTAACTGACACATACTGCTCTCTTATTAAAGCGAAATATTCCTGATGTATTTAGCAAGAATATTAGATATCCTCATTTAAAGAAGTTATTGAAAAAAACCGAGGAATTTTTTTATCGTATTATTAGAAATATATGTATATTTGACGTGTTCACAATACAGTTTCATTGTTTGTATTTTTAAAATGGTGCAGTTTTGAGTTTTTAGTGTTTCTCTAACAGGCCGTCCACACGACCAATAAGTTTGGCAATTATTGTCGTGGCAACCGTCAAATTTGATTGCCGACACAAGTTATTTGCGTGTGGACCGCACGAATATGTGTTCAAACACATGTTTAGCAACAATTGCTAGAAGATATTGCTGAGCAATTATCTCTGAACACATGCTGTCAAATTCAATTGTGATTTCTATGAAAATTGTTTTTTTTGGGCAAATAGAATAAAAAAATTAAAACACAAATGTATAAATAAATGAAAACCACAAAAAAGTGAAACATTTTTAAAATAAACATTCATACTATTGAAAATGCTGAAATTTTTTTTACAATTAAGCCCGTAATTAAAATTTACAATACAAATAATATAGAACCTTCTTCCGTAAAATTTTCATATTTGTGTTCTAAGATATCTACGATTTCCCTACCACAAATACATATTTCAACACTGGCAATTTGACGTCTTAATTCTGCCGACGTTATTGGTTGTATTAAGACACATGAAATTGCTGGTCTGGTCGGGGGGTAAAGAAGCTACACAACTGATCGTTACCTTATTCAGATTGCTCATATCAAAATACCGATATTATAACTGTTGAAATCACAAAAATTATTATAAACGTAAATTAGTAGACGAATCGTTAAGCTCATAATAAATTGTAGAAAACTCAGATGTTTAACTACTAGAAAGTACACAGACGACACAATTGTCCGTATTCTAGATGGAAATGGACAAAAACACTGCATTTCAATATATATTTCAACTATAATTAATAATGAAATTAAAAGTAAACATCAAATTAGAAATTCTTAATACCTTTAACTTAATACAGTCTCAAGAATTTCCATACTACACCTATTCAGAGCATAGAAAAAAATCTTTTACCATTTTTTCTGCAAAAGTACTCATGTATTTTAGTTTTTAAATGTAAGCAAATATATTTGTCTGCTATGTATTGGCTTAAAGTAGCGGCAACTTGTAACGTCTCTACAGCGCCCATAATACTGAACCGATTTAATAAACATTTGAAAAATCCCATAAATTGCCCCCTTCATGCACAATTAATTATTTTTCCTTTAACATGCGTTAATTACAACTGTTTTCCATCGGTTCTGGTTTTTAAGTTTACAACACCTGGATGCTATAGCGTGTGTTGCATATCGCCTGCAATTCACTACAAATAAATTTCTACTTATTTCTTGTTGCCGTAAAACATAATGGCTAAAACATTATGTTGTATTGTCTATATATAATTTAAGAAGCAAAAAAGGTTGCAGCTGCATTCACATTAACAAAATAAAAAAAAAAAAAAAAAAAAAAAAAAAAACAATAACAATGCTGTTAAACATCAACAACAAACTAGTTGATGTTGTTGTTAAACATCTAGACACTGTTGCCGATGTTGCAGTGCCAAACTTGGTTTTTATGTAGTAGTAATACTTCATATGTATGTGTATATATATGTATATTGTCATAGCAGTTGCAAATAGTTAAGTTGTTAGCCAGTTTGTCTGGTGCAGCAGCTTATAAAAACAATGCTTGCAAAAGATACGAATATTCGTTTTTTTTTAGTTACAAAAATTTGCTGTTTCACCAGATTTTGTTTTATTTTTTTGTTGCAACTGCTGATGTTGTTTGCTGTTATGACCATGAGATAACTTTGACTTATAAAGTTACTACATGTCTAGCAAAATTCTTCGATATGTATTTCGTGCTTAATTTTCCAATATGTTTTTTTTTATTTGTAATTTAATATTTTCTTGCATAATTTTGGGGGAAAAAAATCATGTTAACTAAATTGAATTGTGCAAACTGCAAAAAAAAACAGAAACAAATTTTTGATTGACGTCCTTGGGTTACAAAAAAAAAAAAAAATAGACTTGTGTAAAATTATACGAACACAAATATTATGCAATTTAAAGTTATTTAAAATTGCAATATTTTCTACATGCGCCTAATTTATGTGTGGAAGTGAGTTGGAAAAATCTAAAAATTACACTAATAAATTTATTTGGGAATGTTTATAATATGATTCCAAAAAAAAAAAAAAAATTAAACGCTTTAATTTAAAATTTATTACAATTTTTTCAAATTCATAAATAAATTTAAAAAATTGGTTATAATTTATTGTGGTAAATAAAAAATATACTTTTTTTCTCTTTTTTATTAAAAGCTTTTTAGTTATATTGTCTCGCTAACATGCTAAATTAGCAAATTAATTCTTTAAAGCAAACAAAAAAGAGCTTTAATGCATTTTAAATTAAACTACACATTTCATTTAATCTCAAAGTTGACAGAATCCATTAGACTATTAAAAAAATACTTGGTTAAAATAAAAACAATAAATTAAATTATCTGGCATTTACAAATTTATTCATTAGTTTATATATAATTCATTGTTTTTGCAAGTTCTGCAAATAGAATTTTAAAACTTTTTAATTGTAATTGAAAGCATTCCAGATTAGTTAGAATACAACCTAGTGTGATTTATGTGTCATCTTTGGACATTTTTGAAAATATTAATGGTGTTTTCCTTTCTACAAAAAAATGGTACATCTCAATGCAGAAAATGTACTTTGGTGTTCGTTTCTTAAAAATGTTTTGCTCTCTAAAAGGGCAGTTTATTTGATTCTAAGAAAATCTCCCTCATTAAGGCATTGCACTTTTTTCCCCGTAAAATCGACAGTGTTGATAGTGCCCTGTAAAACTTAGCTGTTGAAAACAGGGCGTTCCTCTTTTTCATAAGTTGCGTTTTGTTCTAGTAAAATAAGAAGATGCATTATTACAGGGTTGGAAAGACATTTTATATATGTACCTTTTAATAAGGTGCCATTTTGTGTGTAGATAAGAAAACATCATAAGTTTTGAATTTTAAGCTTCGACTGTATTAGAAGAGTGAAGAAATCTTAGATTCATTTCTATATTATACAAACAAGTACAACTATGTCCCTTACATCACGCGATTTCTCCGTACGTGTATAGACGGTTGTCCGATCTTGCAAAATTGAAAGCGCTGGAAATGTGCTGGACCCGTACTGACAATGAAAAACTGCCCCAATAGGTATATTTTCAGTTAAATGTGACAACAAAAGTTGTCAGTTCTTAGGGTTGTCACATTATTGTATAGCAATAATAGTCAGACTCTCTCAGGAATCATTGACCCAGCGGCGAACATTGCTATCAATGCATGATAGCTTGCAAAATGTAAAAAGAAGTAGTCAGAATGTCTTTTACCTGCTCACAAAGAAAGCCGTCTGTACACCGCTTTAGGCTTTTTTCTTCTGGGTCTTACAAACAACCACAAGAATTTTGAATGTTTCTTAACTAACTCTGTCCCACACGTGATGGAATTTCTTGGCTTTCGTTTCTTCGGAATGTAGTGAATTCTAGAATAGAAAAGAATTTTAAACAGTCCATTAAATAATAGGTAAGATAATATATATGTGCTATTAATTAAGAACTACATGCATATATTGTTGAATTTGTCTCTAAAGAGAAAAAATATCTAATTTATTTTCTATTAAAAATTGAATCAGAAAAAAATAATTTTTCCCCTAATGCATATATTAATTGATTCAATATTTATTTTAACACACTTCATTTTTAAATTAATTGAAACGAAGGTACCATATAAAGTATTAAGGATTACTACATAAAAATTGCTTTAAAAGAAGTTAAATCAAATTGCATTTGATTGAATTGAATATCTTTGTGAGTGCACAAAATTTTTTCAAGGACATTAATTAATAGTGTTCAGAATTTCTGCATAGAATTTGCTTATATAAAATCAAAATCTGTTTGCATTTAAATGAATTAAATATCTTAATTAATACATAATTAGTTTTCAATTAAAAAAATTAAAAGTATTTTTAGTTAATTTTGGCGAGTTAATACTACGATTTTCGTGATTTTGTCAACCAATCACGATATTTTTTTTTATTGAAATATTTGTTTTTCTTAACTTATTCCCCTTTTTTAATTTTTTTCTGTGTGTACGTGACCGAAAATGAGTTAAAATTAGTGTTTGCAAAATTTGTTGTAAACGTATAAGGATTATTAACCACTAAATGTTAAAGCTACATTATAGAAAGAGATTTTTCATACAAGCTTCTTAACACCGAGGAACTGTGGAAATTTTTTTTTAAAACTAAAATTAAAATTTATTTCAAAACAGAACTTTGATAGTTAGATTTAAATAAATATATTGACCTTTTCGTGGTTAAATGACTAAAAGTTGTCAATTCAAAGTTTTTCCACTACAAGTGCGGGTAATTGCAAATTAAGTTTTGTATCTGTTTTTAACAAAAACAACAACAACTACAACAACATCATATAATTCCAATTGAAAAATTTCAATTACAATTATATGCTATTTGTGAAAATACATACATGTGTAATTACACGGTTTATAATCAATAATTCCAATATATAAAACATTTTACAGAATAAAAAGGGAAAGAAATAAATGCATTTAAATGTTTTACTACAACGAAATGAAAAACTTATTGAAAAGTGTGCAATTTATTTTAATTCTCACATGCAAAGCCTTTCACACTCTTAGTATAGATACATATAAAAAAAACTGAAAATAAAAAAATTAAATAAACCTGACAAAAAAAACTATTGACATTTGGATAAGCACAGACATGAACTATTAATAGCTTTTTTTTATTTTGTCTCTGTGTGTTGCCAAAAACATTCAATATCAACTTCGACACCTGAGAAGGGTGTTGAACATATTTCATTTTTACAGTTCTCTGAACTGGTTTAAATTATTTAAGCCAAAAAATAAATAACGCAAGTGCGACAAAGTAAGTGTTTTAATATGGAAAACGATGAAAAGAATGGAATTGTAAAAAAAAGTATGTATACGTACATCCATATATGATCAATAACGCTGTAACATACACAAAGAGAAAAAACTTTTCTCAATATGATTTTAGACAATTGTTAAATGTTCTATCAAATTACACCAAATTTAGTGGTGTATTTGTATAATTTTACTTTTGGCAGCATACTTTTTTTCTTAATTCGAACCGCAACGGGGTTTTTACTTACTACGTTTACAATATTTAATGCCACTGTTTTTAATTTTTTGGTTATTTTCAGTTTATAGAAAAGCCAAAAGATAATCAGTTTTATTCGATGTATGTATATTCAGTGAGCATAAAACATTGTTTTCAGCGTATATATTCGGTTTTCCTGCCATGATTGAATTAAATGAGAGAAATGAACTTGGCTATATATATATAATTTTGAAACGATAGTTCAATTATTCTTTGTGAAAAAGAAGCTGTAAATTTCTACATACAATAATTAAAAAAAAAATTACATCATAACATCTAAGTTGTATATATGTATATATATTTGCTGCAAAGCTATCAATACCCCATTCACATCAAAATTAGATTTTAATTAAGCTCGGTACTTTATATTCATATGGTTTGTACGTGATCGTATAATTCGTATAATAACTTGATTTTTCTACATGTAAATAAAGTCCAGTTCAATTTTTCAGCTTTTTTAAAAAAATTATTGTTTTTAATAAATAAATAAATAATGCAAAATTTTGACACCCCAACACTTGTTGGTTGTGAGCAATAACAGTATACATGTGTACATGAATAAGTTAGTGTGTGTAGTCGTCGTTGACTGTCTCATCATGTATCATTCATTCATTAATTGCTGGATTTTATATGAAATACACCTTTTTTCATTCTTTTCGATATGCATTTAACTTCCATCAATTTGAAATATGATGAACTTACAAATAAGAATGAGTTTGCTTTCACACAAAAAATACGATTAAAATGGTATGATAAGTAAAAGTGTTATGGGAACGGATAACTATTTGGAAAATGGACTTTTTATTTTAAGAAAGAATATTAAAGTTTTATCACAACAGTTTACAAAGGAATGAAAAATTCATTCTGAACAATTTATGATAAAACAAAACATTTAAAATAGATTTGTAACGGATTGGAAATTTAGCACTGGAAAATTGGTAAAAAGCGTTACAGAGGGTGTGGGGGTATAAATCTCTGAAAACAGCGTTACTTAATATGTGAATGTTCCCTTAGAAATTTTTATTCGTTTGAAAGACCTATTGATGCCCTAATGTGTGGAATATAACATTGTTTAAATGTTCTCCACGTCTTCTGTGGGTAGAGCTCATTCGATATGTCCAATTTTCCATGAGTCTGGCGCATAAATCAAGCTGAATTTGACCGATGGCAGTGATTATGTTGGCTTTTAGAAATGCTGTGGGTTTGTGGCTTATTCGCATACACCTGAGACTTAAAAAAAAATCACAAAAAATGTTTAACGTGGTACAATCGAACGATTTCGATGGCCAGTTCACATAACTTCACGTTGGTGTAAAATATCCAATGTTACATGAGCTGTGTGGCACTTAGCGCCGCCCTGTTGTAACCACATGTTCTTGAAGTCGAGATTATTCAATTCAGCCCAAAAAAAGTTGGTAATCATCGCCGTATAGTGGTCGAAGTTGACAGTAGTGGCTTGGCCAACGTCGTTCTCAAAGAGAAAATGGACCGATGATGCCGCTAGCCCAAAATTAACACCAAACAATGATTTTTTCGAGATTCATTGGACGCTTTTGGATCTCAAGTGGATTAGTGTTGTCCAAAAATCGACAATTTTGTTTGTTCACGTACGCATTCGTCCAGAAATGGGCCTAATCGAAGAAGATGATTTTTCGATGTAAATTAGCGTCAGTTGCCAACTGCTCCACAGCCCACTCAGCAAACACTCGTTGTTATCTAGTGTTTCAATTCCTGAGTCAATTAAATTTTGTACAGGTGCAGACCCAAGTCACGACGCCAATTCAGGAAGTTTTTTTAGATGCCGAGATCTTGTGAACGACGTGAAAATGACTGCTTCGGATTCCATGTTTTTACCAGACTCCAATTTATCCACCACATTGCGAATATTGCTGTCGGTCCGATTTTCATAAAACAATTTTATTATTTGCACATGTTGTTGAATGCGCTATCCGTCATTGGTGATTTGGCAAAACAGACTGAATAACTGACAACTAGTTTGACAAATGTACCTTCAACAAGATGGCTGTCATCAACTGTCAAAGTTTGGAAGTCCTTGTTGGCAGACCCTTTATAAGAATAATTATGTTTTGATCATTAAAATTTTATATTATGGTTTTACGTTGTCCTGTAATTATTGCAATTATGTGAATTAAGGAATTTCTACATCATACCAGCAATAAACGTTTAATAAATGTTTTATACATAACATTGGACTTAAACTAATGCTAACCAGCAATTAATTAAATATTTGTACTAAATATAATTTCATTTTCACTTTGTAATGAATTTCCATAATTGAACTGGTTAAAAAAAAACAAACAAACAAACAAACAAACAAACAAACAAACAAACAGAAATATCAAATAGTTTTGAACAAATAAATAAAAAAAAGTTTTACATCAACTGTTTGTGTGTGCGTGTGAAAACTAAAATTATAAAATAATCCACAAATAGTTTTTACCAAATTACATTTAGATGTGGATATATCAAACAATTAAACATACATAAATATTTCATAGTTTTCTATCACAAAAATTTTATTTAATAAAATTTTTCATTTTTGTGGTAAAACTTTTGTTGTAACAACATTTTTATTTAACCTCAATTTTTTTGCACAAACATTTTATTTAGACCATTAGTTAGTATGCATTTTTCAATGTATATGTATGTATTTGTGTAAGTAAGCAGCAAGTTATTATAAATGACTGTACTTTATAACTACACACTTATACAAAACTTACATACTTGCATGGATTAAATGAACATGAAATGTTTACTTGCAGTGGCTCATTTTTATATTTGTACAAAAAGCCATCAGAAAAAATGGAAGTTAATCTAAAATTTAAATGTTGTTTAGTTTTTACCTTGTTTATACTTCACTTGTATACTTCGTTCGTATTATACTAAAACTCAAATGCCTTATCCTATTTTTCATTTATAATTTTCATTTCATAGTTTAGTTTACAATAAAGTATAAAAAATATTTTGTAAAGAATCAAAAAAAAAAAAGAACCTAAATGAAACTAGATCAGCTATTCAAATACTTTTTTATTTTGTTGTTGCTTTTGCTACCAAAACATTGTGTGCTGCCACATATACAAACTTAAATATTTACTCTTTGAAAAAAAAGAAAATTGCAAAAAAAACTAGCTACTCAAAAAACCTCGCATATAAGCATTTTCCCCTAGATTTTAACACAATTTTTTGGTAAAAAAAAGAAGAAAAAATGGATTCCTTTGCCTGTAAGTTTGTGTGTAAAGTTTTACATCCGTAATGCAAACTTGTGTTCAAGTGTTGCATAGTAACCTGGTAAAGTTAATTAATCTTGCGTTTTTTTCCGCTCCCTTCCATAGACCATAGAAAGTATATTATTTAAGCTCAAATGTGAGTCTATTGTGTGTGCGTTGTTACCACTTGCATGTGTTTGCATATTTCGTCATATTGTTCCTTTTATTATTAAGTTCTCATTCATAGCATGCATATGA
This sequence comes from Lypha dubia, assembly GCA_947311025.1. Taxonomy (NCBI): domain Eukaryota; kingdom Metazoa; phylum Arthropoda; class Insecta; order Diptera; family Tachinidae; genus Lypha; species Lypha dubia. The sequence continues at coordinate 84,300,759 of OX371262.1, read as the reverse complement.
TTTGCGCTAGATATTACGAAGAAAAAAAAATTGTTACATATATCCCTCATAGGAATAGGTTGCGGCTGTAAATAAGCATTACGTTCCAGCGCTCTGATGACATCAAAAGCTTCGTTGTAGCAGGTTGACTGTTCATAAGAAGGTAAAAAACGAAAATGAAAATGCGCAGCAAGATCAAGAACCACATAGCAAGAAAATAAACTCACTTCACAGATGGTAATTGGCGCACATGACGAAATTTTTACTAATTTTGGTCTAAACACTGAACTAGTTTTTAAAAATATTATTTCTAGTTTTTAGTTTTTAAAAATATTATTTCTAGTTTTTAGTATAAATTTCCTGTTAAAGTCGAAATTTTTATTTTCTAAAATCAAGGAAAATTTTACTGAGTTATTGTAAAAATCAACACTGGCGACAACCACTTTGAACTCAAATTAAGTAAAATTTCCAAAGTTTTTGTTCAATTTTTAATTATTTTAAATAATTAATTAATTAATTTAATTTTAATTTTCGAAGGTTATGTAAATTTTCAGAAACAATTAAGGTTTGAATAGAGCTCATCCTTAACAGTTTTTGCGTTAATAAAGCGCTGACTGTAATTATTTTTAATATTCCTGCGGTATCTTAGCACTCGCTTAAATAATACAGTTTATTCATATGTCACATTATTTCAAGATTTTCTCTTAAGACTTTTTTTTTCTTCGTTTATTTAATTATTATTATGTATATGCCAACATGTATCTAGTTTACATTTTCGTTCTAATTAAATTGGTTTATATGACTCCAAATTACAAAGAGAAATTAAACAAAAGCCATTGTGAAGGTAGAAAGTGAAGAAAAAGTTTTAATAGGATTTCACAAAAACCATTTATGTGGATATGACTTAATGTTGTAAAGAATATTTAAAGTTATTATTGAGCATTTAATCAAATTTATGAGTATATCATTACGTTGGTAAACTAAACCACAACAAAAGTCATTAGCGATAGAGAAAAAAAAAGAAAGAAAGATTGTGAGTTGGATAATTACTCTGTCGTTTGTAATAATTGAAATTGAAATTGAAATTGCTAAATTCTTATAATTAATATACTTGGCATATTTACAGCCTCACGCTTTGCTAAGAACATGATTAAGTATGCAACTTTGAATGTACTTTTATTTTGCTTAGCAAATTTAATTATTTGAGTGTTAGTTTTATGTGCAATTTCTCTGCGTTTTTAAGAAATTAATATGCGAATTAAAAAATATTTTCTCTTATTTTTTTTTTGTGTCAACTACAGAAAATTTTAGAAAATGCACTGCATAAGGACAATTATGCCACTTTAGGGTACTTTGCAATGTTTAACTTTTTGTGAAATCGAAATGTGATAGAAAACAGTAAAAGTAGAATCACCTGAGCGGTTTTTGTTCTTAGTTTTTCTGTTCTGATCTATTTTGCTAATTGTGAGTGAAAGTGATTTTGGAATTTATAATTCTACAAAATTATACCAAACTACACTCAAAGAAAATTAACTAAAATTGGTTGTCGTATGGCGCCAATGCCGTTTTTTTACAGAAATTCAGTTAAATTTTCCTTGATGTTAGGAAACACAAATTTCATCTTTAACAGGAAATTTTTACTAAGACCTAGAAAAATATTTACTAAAAACTAGTTCAGTGTTTATCCCAAAATTAGTAAAAATTTCGTGACGTACGCCAATTCCCATCTATGAAGTGAGTTTATTTTCTTGCTATGTGGTTCTTGATCTTGCTGCGCATTTTTCATTTCCTTAGAATTGGAATTGGAATTAGGGTTGTTGAAAGCATTTTTATAAAATTTACGTCTTTTGGAACTTCGGTTTAGTACATAGGCACTCAAACCAAGTTCCTACTACACATTGCTACCTCTCAACAGACTGTAGTACATTCGTAATTTTTTACAGCAGCCGTGACTGATAGGTAGCCTTGCTACCCTAGTAGTCCGAAGGTTGTCGGTTCTGTGTTGCAGAGATCCTGGCTGTTTTTTGCGGACAAACTAATCGCTTTGCGGGGTGGTGTTTGCTAAAAAAAAGCATTTTTTTACTAAAGTTTAGCATATGTCTTTTTTTGAGTGTACAAGCATTTATGATGCAAAACTCACATTAGAAAAAAAAACAATGCCTTAAATTTACAATATGATGTGAATCTTATGTTTTTATTCATTGTTTTAGATTTCCATAACTTTGTTTTTAGGCTCCATGACAAATGGCCTCAAATTGGAAAATTAATAATTGCTCAACCTAAAAGGCAAAATAGCGTCAAAATATTAAAAACGGCCCAAATAAATTTTTTGTTCTTTTTAAAAAGATAAATGTTTGATAAATGTGAACGTATGTTTAGATTTTTTTAGAATCAACAATTTCATGTTTTTTATATTCGGAACATTTTTAATTTTAGGAAAAATAATAAATTGCCGTAAACGTAAATATTAAAAATTTGGCCAGATTTAAAATTTTAAAAATGTTAATAAAAATAATGTTAACAAGTTGCGTTTAGGCTGTCATTCACTATCCCACAAAATCCAGCGATCTGCCAAATATTACATGTGTGCGGAAAAATATGTCATTATGGACTGAATATGCAAATGTGTTGCAGATTTTTTTGTGACCTAGAGCCTAATTACAAAATAACACATTATTAAAAATTATAATTTTAATGCCATCAAAGGAGTATAAATACTCCTACCAGTAGAGAATTTTAAATTTGTCTTTATTCGTTACCATTTTATTCTTTTCATATCATACAACGAAAGAGAATTAATTGTTTTTGTTTAGTATATTTTTATATTATTTCGAATAATTTTCATATGTACATTTTTTAATATAAATAAATGATTGCACAAAACAAACAGCTGTTTTGGCATCAGTTTTGGTACCTAAAACACCATTTTGAAAAGATTTTTTAAAGTCTGTCAGATTTTTGTAAGAGTTTCTGTTAATAAACATTAAGATTGTGTATGATAGTGATCTATGGCCTTTACTTGTTGCAGTATTTGTTGTCACAGCCGTTTTTACTTTACCAGTTACGATACTTGAGATAAAAGTCAGCGGTAGACAGAACACCATAAGGTTTCTCTTAAGATTTAGAGTATGGAATGCTGAAAGAGATACAACAATGTTTACAATATTACAACAATTTATAATTTTTATTTCCATTGAATCGATATTTCTAGCCATGCCAATTTTTTAACTTTCAATTCGTCTACTTGCAAATGTTCTTCGCAATTATCAAATGAATTAAATTTGCTATACGGATCTGTAATTTTTTTTTTAACACGTTAAAATATTTGTATTTCAGAGTTTATCCCTGCATGAATGTTTAAAAATTATTCATTTAAAACTCAAACGTTCAGATTTGCCCTGCTTTAAGCATTTAAAAGCAACAGCTGGTCTTTGTTTCTGTGGCAAGAAATGAAATTAAATATGCTACAAAATATGTGTTATTTAAAAAAAAGTTGTAAATTCATAACAAATTTTACTTGTATAGATCTAACCACAAATAAATGTCAATCTATGAAATATAAAAAATATGAGAAAAACCATATTATTTTGGTATTTGTTTGAGTCTGAGGGTATTTGTGTATATGAATATGTATGTGTTTTTGTGCTTGAATGAGACATATAGAAAGAAAATACAACATCTGCTTAGTAATATATAGATATGTTTGTATGTATGCGTGAATTTCCTCATGCGTGCAGCATAGACAAATTCAAAGTGAGCTAAATTACCCAGCAGCTACCGGCTGTAGTAGTGAGCTCTTGATGCTAAGTCTCTCTATCTGCTTTTTGGGACTGCCGTTTTTATCAGTCGAAAATACTAAAATACTCAGGAAAGTAGTAGACCACTACAAAAGGGTCGCAAACAAATTCCAACCGATTCTTGAAATTTCTAACTCTGTTCAGAGCTATCAAAGGACGATATGTCTGTTGGGTATGCTTCCTAAATATATTTAGATATTTGATGTTAAGGATTGTCGTATTTCCAACTGTTTCGATATTAATAGAATTGAGAAAAATGAAGCTGTTATCGGTTTGACTAAATACTATTTAAGGTACAGTTTCCACATGATAGAATAAATTGTTTCAGTGTAAAATCCATATGGAAATCACTAAAAAAACTGAGTGCTTTTCAATGAAATTTTACACTCAAATTATTTTTCCGTATGGTGAAAAAATCACCCAAGTGATTGGCAGTTTTGCTTTTAGCTGAAAAATATCGCAATCACTTACATCGTTCAATTTCGTATGTTTTCACTAGTTCGATTCATATCAGTTTTTATGCCAGCAAATATGTATTCCTAAACACTTTGTCTCATTTGGCTTATCGCAGGATAAGTATCATATTAGATTTTGTTTTTATGTATTTGTCATACTCGTACTCGAGTACGAATATTTTTTATTTATTTATTTTTGTTTTTGTTTCATACACACAACTCACACACTCATACAATAAAGTTTTAACCGCATGACAAAAAAAAAAGAAGTTCAAAATAATACTGAAACTCGAAAAAGACAACTGTCATGTTCTCTGTGTATCTGTAAAAAGTTTTGTGTGTGCGTGTAGCATGCCAAAACCATAGAAATGTTTTGTGGCATGAGAAAATTGTATTATTATTTTTGAAAACACTATTTGCATGAACTTCCATACATACACACATTCGCATGATTATTTTGCGAAACGAAACAAATATATATATTCTTTATCATTTGTAATAAATAAGGAAAAAGTTGAAAAAAATGTATGAAGCTACAAGTTTTTTACATACTTTTAGTACAATTTCTCTTGTTAGTATATTTATGAGAGCGTATGACGTTTAAACACTTTAATTAAAATAACTCATACGTTGCGATAACCCATTGTGTCGTTGTGTTTTGAAAGGAAATCTTAATTGAGCTGTGTTTCTTGAAAATTAATTTTTTTTATTAAATTTAGCAGATATTTTAATAAGTTTTTTTATAAAAGGTTTTACAATAAGACAGATATGATTTCTTTTAAAAAAACACACTTATTGTTAAGGAAATTCAAAAGTCTTTTATTTACTGTGAAGTACAATCGATACAATTAAGTTCTGAAGAAAACGTCATTCAAATAGCCTCCACGACTTCTTCTGCAGGAACGAATTCGATTAACCCAATTTTCGAGCACTTTTTCCACTAAATCAAGTTGTATGTCATGAATGGCACGTTCAGTATTGACTTGTAAAGCTTGAAGAGGGTTTGGTTTATTTCGAAAGGCCAATGACTTCAAATAACCCCACAAGAAATAGTCTATTGATGTTAAATCACAACTTCTTGGAGGCTATTCAATATCACAATTTCTTGAAATAATCGAATCTCCAAACTTTTTTTCGCAATAATTCAATTGTTGCATTTGCTGTGTGGCACGTAGCCCCGTCTTGTTGGAACCAAATGTTGTCAAGATTATCTTCTTCCAATTTCGGCCATAAAAAGTTTGCTATCATCGATCTATACCGCTCTCCATTGACAGTAACGGGGTTACCAGCTTAATTTCGAAAGGAGTACGGACCGATGATTCCACCAGACCAAACAACAACACCAAACTATCAATTTAGGTGAATGTAATAGTTTTTCATGAATAATTTGTGGATTTTCTTTGCACCAGAATCGTCAGTTTTGTTTATTTACCGCACCACTAAGTGAGCCTCATCGGAGAAGATGATTTTCTTAAAAAAATCGTTATCGTTTTGAAGTTGTCCCAAGGCGAAATCAGCAACGTTGTTCTTGCGTATATCTCTCCATGATGAAATTGTAAACACTACTGAATGCAATGAAAAATAAATGACAGATCATGACATATTACAAATGGCCGAAACGTCACTTCAAAATCATATCATCCCTATTGGACAACCTTATATAATAAATTTTCATACATACTCGTATATTTGTTTATATGTATGTATATATTTTTTTATTATTTAATGTTGCTTTTTGGTATGACATTTTTTAAACGTTTATTTTCATAATATTCTCAAGTGTTTGTGGAAAATTGTGAATGAATAGAGTGTAATTAAACTGAAAAATTATGCTAATTAAATAAATTGAAACAGTCATTCGCTGTTTGTTTCCCTATAACGCGAAGGCCGCACATGGGATTCGAATTTAGTTGACCCACATTAATATATATATATAGGGCGCTTTGTAAGAGGTGAAAACGCCACTAAATGGTAATTTGGTACTTTTTATATCTTTCTGGGGGCGGAATCTTACATTTTGGTACTTTTTTCTTTTCGATGAATTTGGCATACAATAACGTGTGGTTTGAACAAAGTCTGTTTTTATTAAATAAATAAGCAATATTATTGTAAACTCCATAGTCTTGTATTTTAACGGCATTAATAATTTTTTTGTCATTGAGTTATTCTCTTAAAAGTTGCGTTTTACTATTTAAAGTATAAATTTAGTGATGTCTTTTGAAATCAGAATTAAACAATTTTTTTTTTTATATATTTTATAATTTGAACTGTTTTTGTGCCCAAAAATGTATCAGTCAGGCAGATGAAAATATGGCTTTTTAATTGGATAAAAATTTCAGCGTTATAAGAAACACATAAAGAACATATTTTCTTCACTAACTTGTTTGGTTTTGGTTATGAATACGTTGCAATTAAACAACCAAACTTTATTTTACTGTGCCATTTTATAAAAAGATATATAAATTGTACAGAAGTGAATTTTGATAATAAAAAAACACAATAATTTGTTTTTCTTATAATCGAATATAAGTTTTTCCATTAGCCAATATTATTTGTTATTTTGTTGTAATATTTTATTGCACTTAGCATTTGTTTCTCTTTTTATGGCTTTTGTGGTTTTTCTATTATAGTATTATGTTTCAGTGTAGTTAAACGTATAATGAAAAATGCATAAGTAGACTAATGTTTGTGTGTGTGTGTTTTTGTTGGTTGGTTTCAATTTAGGAAAAAAAATGTTTCCATATAAAGTATGTATGTTTGTATGTGTTAAGTTTTAAATATCTGCATGCGTATACATTTATGCATATATTGATCCTTACGTGTGTGTGGTGTGTGTGTGTGTGTGTGTGTGTGTTGGAAAATAATAGTAATAATAGTAGTATCTGTAGTGGTTTTGCATTTGTCCCAATACGTTTGTTGTTGTTGTTGCAGTTGTTGTTTTAGCTATTTTTCTCAGTATTGTTTTTGTTATTATGTACTACTTGTATTTTGTTGCTGCTGCTGTGGTTTTATTGCATTTTTTTTTTGTTATTACATCTTACACATACACACACACACACACATATATATATACATATGGGTATGACTAAATATCACTGTGTTTGTATGTTAGTCTGATGAATATTTTCTGTTGTTTCTTTGTTGTTGTTTAACTTTATTGCTATTTTCAAACCATTGTTAAGCAATTAGTGTTTTTAAGTTGTAAATGTAGATGTGTGTATGTTCATATGTGCGTATATGTTTGTATTGTCATTTATTGGATATTCATGCAGTTTAATAAAAACCACAATTTTAGTTGCATTTGGGGTTGTTAAGTGATTTGTTTTTAAGGTTTTTTTTTGGAAATTTTGTTCTTGTTTGCTAAATTAGTTTCTATTAACTCAGTGCATTTATTTCTTAATCATTGTTTTACATTGTAAAATTTTTCACAATCATAATGAAATAAAACCATTACGTCACCAAGTGGTTAAGATAATTAATTATGTGCAGTTTGATGTTGATAGTTTTATGAAAATAGAATTTTTAGATTATTGAATAGTTTGGACTAATTACACTGTTTTTGTCTATTTTTAAATGCCTCCTTAATTTGTGGGCTAAATCTTAACAGTAAATTAAAATAAAAAATATAACAGTTGTACTTAAAATTTCAAGCTGCCGATTAGAGTCATTTTCAATTATTTTAATTTATAATTTAATTCCATACGAAATTCGTACATTAAACCAATTTTATACTTAATATCCGTTTATGTTTACAGGCCTTATACTTCCTAAAAAAAAACTTTGAACATTGTAAAATGTTTTAAAAAATTAATTTATTTGTTATGGGTTAAATAATCTATATTCATTGATAGCTAAATACGCACTCATCGCAAGATCTTTACCAATATGCTTGAAAAGTTTTCGAACTCATCTACTCATACATAAACTCCCAACTAATAAATGAGATTTAGCAAGCATAAGGAAAACACTTATTTGTAAATTGTAAAATGTAGAGTATACACACACACACACTTTTTCTACTTACAAGAGGAAGTAATTAATTATTGTTAGATTTTGCTGCATTATCACATACATATATTTTTTGTGCCACTTCATGAATATGATTTATTCCATAGATTTTTCATTAAGTTATTTTTAACACTTAAAAGCTAATTTTCATATAATGCTTGAGTATGCAAAATTCGTTCAACATATAATAAATCCTCTTTAACAAACTAAATGTGCACTTATAAGGAGTTGCAAAAAAAATGTAACATAAGTTGTTAGATTTTTAGTTTAGGATAAATTAAAGCAATTGGCTTCATTATATGTTTGGCAGAGCTATAAAAGAATGACTCAAATCTGATTTTTAATTCACAATGAATTGGAGAAAATATAATTAATTAATTTTGCTCAAAATATTAATTGAATTGAAACACGAAAGCATTCCTAATGAATTAAAAATGTTTGCATGCATTGACATCACTTAAAAAATTACTTGAATTAAAGTGTGAATGAATTCAAAATGAGAAAAGTTCTTAAATTCATTCATTTTATTCACAAAAAATTTGATCGATCATTTAAGAGAAATGAATTGCAAGTCATTTTTCATTCACTGTTTTAATTCGGATTAACATCATAAAACAAAAACTGTTGTACGATTTAAAAACTTATCCAAAAGCGTGTATCCAATTGCTATTATCAAAAACTATGATAATGCATTCAAATTTTAATCAATTTTTTTTTATTTATATGAAGTTAATGGATTCAAGATATATAATTAAAGACGAGTTCTCTAAAATATTACTCAATTCATTATTTTGTAAAATAAATTAAATTAAAAGTTAGTTTTTCATGATGAATGCATTTATACTTTAATTCAATTCATTTTTTGGGCACAATGAATGCAATAAAAAATTTTTAATTAAATGCCTGAATGATTCTCAGTTTCATTCAGAAAAGAATCAGTCTTTTACAGCTCTGATGTTTGGTATCAATATTTACAGTGCTTTAAAATTAGCATAAGAAATTATATTTTGAAATAAATTAATTTTAATAAACGATGGCAAATCTAAAGAATCCTTTACATTTGTGTTTAATCTATCCGATCATATATGCATATTAAATAAATTCTATAATTTTGTGTTAATTTTTTTTGTGGTATGCTTGCCTGTCTTGAAATCATAATAAAATACAATTAAAACTGCATTAATTTTTATGCTTTCATATGCATGATACACAATTGAATTTTAACTGATTGAATTAAATGCGAGTAAATTAAATTCAATTTATCTATATTCGTTTATTTAATCTATTTGCAAATACTTTTATTTCAATCTGTTATATCCCAGCAAAAGCTTTGATACGAGCTTTTGAATAAAATGTTGATTAAATTGATCAATACTACGAAATTCACTCAAGATAGAACTTATTTTTTGTTTTTTTTTGGAGTTTATTTACTTTATCAAGACTGACTCTTAATCCAATTTACGATATAGTCTGAAATTTTCGAAATAAATTTAAAATACTTACAAAATTGTAAGTAAAAAAAACAAACTTTTGTAATATTAAATTTTAAAGAAATTGGAACATCAATATTCGTAAGAATATTTACGACTTTATCCCCGATAATATATTTTCGATGTCCAAATTAGTTAATTATAATACCATATACTCGAAATTTCGTATACTGAAAATAGTTCGTGAACATATTACGGCAGAAAAAATTTGGTGACTATAGTTTTTCTTAAAACTTTTGAAAATAATACGAAAGATATTTCCAAAAAAAAATGTGAACAATTCTTAGAAAATTTTAAATTTTAAACAATTTGGAAAATCAGGAATAACTCGTGCCAACATGCTTCCGAAAGTAACGTTATTCTGTTCTGTTGTGTATGTTGAAATATAAATTGATGCATTTAGCAAACAGTTATATTGAAACAGCTTTTGATTTTTTTAAACAATCAGCTCATTTTTTTTATTAAAAAATAAAAAAAAAAATTTATTTTTTAATAAAATTAGTTGAAAATAAATTTATTACAAAATTTTATTGTATTTATTTGGGAAATAAAATCAATGGAATTTTATAAAAGTATTAAAATAGTGAGTTCTCATCGACATGTTGGCTAATCACTTAGTAATAGAAGCCTTCAACTGATTTTCGAGCAACACTTGTGCAGCAAACTTTGTATGCTGAACGCGTCCAATGTCAAAGGAAATATTTTACTTTTTGTGGCAAATATCTTGTTAAAGGTTAGTTTTCTCAATCCTTTTCTGTGTGAGAAATTCGCTATTTCGAATTTATCTTTTGCAAGTTCATGTATATAAACGAAACAAAATAAAATTCCAATAAGCTATAAAGTGAATAAAAAAAAACAGTGTCTTAACGAAAAATAACTCGTTTATACATACATACGTATACACAGGTCCATAATTATATTTTTTGTTTTATTTACTCCAAAATTATTTTACTTACTTTCTTAATTGTCTTCAAGTATATAAATGTAACAACAGAAACGTTTGTTTTGTTACTCATGCAATACTCTAGTCTATTAAATTGTATCCTTTTTAAAACAATTTCGTACGTGTAGAACTTATTTTACAAAAGTATGAGTATTTTTGCATAAAAAATTATGTATATAAATACAGACTTTTGTTCGTCTGCATGTATATAAATATCTGAGTATATATTTATATTAATTTATGACTTATGCGTGACTTTCAAAACTTTCAAAATGAAATAAATGAAAGGCCTAAAAATATGCAATATGGTTAAAAAATAATGCTTTAAAGATTACAAGTTTCATTTATATACAAATTTATTTTGTATGTATGTATATAGAAAGTGTTGATGTAAATAAAAATAAATATAATTGTAGACATAAACAACAAATAAACAGTTTTAATTTGTTTGTTGCATTCGCGGCGTTGCAAAGTGGGGCGTTCACAAAAATAACAGCAATAAGGGACTGTGCACATATTACGTAACGCTGTTTTCAGAGATTTTATACACCCCCCCCCCCCCCCCGTGACGCTTTTGAATAATTTTTCAGTGCAAAATTTCCAATCCGTAACAAATCTTTAACCCCCCCCCTTGGAGCGTTACGTAATATGTGCGCAGCTCCTAAATGTGTTATTTGTTTTCCAAAGCGATGTACGAAAAAGTTATACAGAAAAAGCAATGGTTTCTGAATCCGTAATTTTTTATCACACTTTCGAAACAGACGATAAGCTACAGGATATCAATGACGACCATTAATGATATCGTTAACTTTATGTAGAAAGGTCCAAAGTCGTTTTTTCCAAATCTTTTTTTTTTTTTGCTTACATATGTATAATATTAAGGTCTTTATATATTAAGGTAACGATATTTTTTATTAATGTTCAATGTTTAATAACAATTTTGGGTTTGACTTTTGAAGTTTTAATTTTATTTACTTTAAGAATTGATTATCTCAAAAAATTTAGTTGGAAGGAAATCCAATTTGAATTTATGCGAAGACTTTGCTAAAATGTGACTTCACTCAAGATATTCTTTACTGCAATTAAATGGGGAAAAATGTAAATGGTTTGATTCAACCATTTCCCTTAGCAAATGACCCATAAAACGTATGAGAGGCTAACGCAATTTTGAAATGATTAATAAAAAATGTAGAAAGAAGCATGGTAATCTGTGTTAGTCTTCTTGGAGGTCCATGTTTAAGAATTTTCCGTCTGTTCTGTTTTTTTCAAGTCACGCTGGTATTAAGGGTTACTGAACATTCAACTTCATACGATGTTAGGAAAATCATATACTGTTTGTTAATCTTTTATGGAAGACTAAGAAGTTACACAAAGTATCAGGAAAAAGTTTTTTTTATAGAAAACGAAACTCAGTGCTTAAAAGATAGTTAAATAATTGTCCAATTCACAAGCCTAGTTGTATCTCTTATTGTTGTATATGAAAAAACAATTTCAAACAAAATTTCTGAAAACAAAAACAATTTTTGAACAATTTAGTTTTGTTTACAGAATTTCTGTGTGAAATTTTATTTTCATATACAACAATAAGCGATACAACTAGGCTTGTGAATTGGGCAAATAAATTTCTTACTAAATCCTAATATAAAAAAAATGTTTAAAAAATTAAGTAAAAATAAATTTCATTTAAAATCATAAAAAATTACTAAATCAAAAATTCTTATTGAATCCTAATATTTAATTGTGTGACTTACGTTAAACAGTTTCCTACATAATTTATAAAAAATGTAATAGAATCTTATCCAATTAGTTGTTGTTTAACTTAATAAATAAATGCATAAATCAAAAGGTTTTTATTGATATTTAGTGGTTACGCTTTTTTGGCAAATGTTTGCCAGATGTGACCGTACCTTGAGACTTTTGTGGGTCGATTATAGATGACAACTGAACCTAAGATGGGTTTCCAGTTAATGAAAATTATATTACGTTGCTATTTATTGCATCGTAATTGCAAAATTACGATTTTGCAGTTTCGTACTGGCAACGCGGCTGAAGTTCGATTGAAATTTGGTATCGAGACATTAGTATTTCACAAAAGTAAATTTTGAGTAAAATTAGAAATGGCAAAATCGTACGTGAATTATAAATTCTCAGAATAGTAAACTTAACCTGTAATTAGTACAAACAAATGAAAAAATTTAATATATGGGCATTTCCACAGAAATGTCTACTTTTTGTCACGTAACTTCACCATGCAACTAAACTTGTATTTTAGAGCCATGCTGCTGGAATTTTCCCTACTCTTACTAAACGTTGTTGTAATTACTAGTGTATGCTCAAATACAAAAAAAGAAGATAATATACAAAATTATATAATCAATTATAATTAAAAAAGCAATTATATATCAAATTATATAATCAATTTTAGCATAAATCTCTTAAATTCAGTTAAATGTTTTTAGAAATGGTATGATTTTTACCAAATCTGCTTTCCATGTTTTTCAACTTAATATTTGTTTGTAGCCCTTAAAATTTATTATCAGTATTTTTGTGATTAGTCCCAATGGTTATTGCTGATTGGCTTGATTGCCATAGATAATGTTTTCAGTATAGCAATTAACACTTTGGAAAATCATACTCGTAATATTTGTGGTAAGAGCCAAACATTTGTTCTTGCTTTATATTTATGTATTTTCATGTAAAACGTCCATGGCGTATGCCAATATTTATCGATTTTATGTTACTTCTTAAAATGCTATGTTGGTTTAAATGCAATAAATGAAGTATTAAACAGCAAAAAACAACGAGGAGTATACGGTCACTTGGAATCCTACTATTTTTATTTTAAATAACATTATTATGAAATAAATCAACGCAATAATATTTAAAACATACTTTTTGCTTTGTGATAAAACTATGATTTGATTGCACCCAATAAAAGATAACGTTAAACAATATTATTTTTTGGGTGTAGTTACATACATAAAAATTTTTACTCATGTTTTACATGCAACAGAGAAAACCAACTTTATGTGCAGAGAAGTATAAAAGCGCACAAGTTAAATCTGTTACAGAATATTTTTAAGCTCCTTATTTAAGTTACATATACGAGTAGAAGAATTTTGTGTGTGTGCGTGTGTGTTTTTGTGTGTGCCACTGTCAATTTATATGCGCATATTAAATTGTGTTAAATATTGCCTTGTATAGACACACACTCACACACACATAAACTTAGGAACCAAACAGCAGATTTATTTGTAAAAAGTTAAGTATGCATATGCATGTGTGTATGTGTAAACAGCAAGCATTCATTCTTTTACAATAACTTTGTGCTGGTGTTAAATATAAAAGTTTTGTTGCGTTGTTAAGACAAGTTACTTTGAGTAACTTCCGTTTTGATTGTTATGCATTTCAGATGTTGTATAGAAACTAAAATTAAAAAAGAGATGTAAAGTTTCTTTAAGCTTTTTTTTGCTTTATGAGTGCGACTACGTCAGTATCAAATATTTCTGTATTTGGTGCGAGTGAAACTTATGTATGTATTTTTTGTCAACTTTGTATTAAAAAGTCTTTTGATATGCAAAAAAAAATCTCTTGTACATTTTTCGTAACATTATTCTATCTCTCTTATTTTATTTAAATATATATTTTTTTTTTATTATATTTTGTTCTTTAAATTGGAAGGCGTACGTGCACGCTTTGAAGAACATTTCGTTTCACGTTCGATGGCTTGTTGTCCTTATGTGTTTACAAATAATGAAATTTTATGCAATGACATGCTTGCACAATGTATATAAATATATTTTTGCATTAGAGTAGTTCAAAGTAATATTTTGAGCGCAATGTAATTTTAAAGAGATTGAGAATACAATTTAATTTTCTTTAGAGATCATATTGGTATGTTATCGACCAGCAGCATGTTTACATTAAACCGCATATGAGTCATTCCATGTCAAACCGTACGATTTTTGCTAAAAATTGACTTTGATGTCTCCGATGTCTTTCAAAATTTGAGAACGAAGTCTTCATTAAAAAATATTTTACACGTGTTTCGGGAAAAACATTTAAGGTTTTTTTTTTAAAAGTTATTTGCATTTGAAAATCGTCAAAATCGTGAAAAATCTTCCGACATGACAACATTTAAACTAATGTTTTTATAAAACTAGTGAATGGATTTTGAAGTTCAATACCTTATTTTAAAGGTATTTGAACCTTCTTTTTAAAAAAAATATTATTTTTTATAAATTAATTTGTTTTTATTATTAAAATTTGGTTTTTTTACTTAATTTCTGTTTTCCACAATCTTCGAACAAGTCGAAAAATCTGAAAAAAATATTTTCTTAAAGGTTAATATATTCTTAACATTCCCTCAAAATTTCAGAGTGGAGGTCGAATGGATTCTATTTTTTTACGATTTTTTTCCATTGCAGCACCACAAAAAAATTACATTTTGTATATAAAAATTTTATTTTCAAGCATGTTAACGAAAATGTCAACGCATGTACATATGTATGTGTGTATGTATTCAAAAACACACAAAATTTCATACTTAAGTAAATATTTAATCAAAATTCATATTGTTCTGGAGATTTGTTTGTTTTGCTTTATACATATTCACTAATATACATATATATATACACTAATACATACACACATACATATGTACATGCGTTGACATTTTCGTTAACATGCTTGAAAATAAAATTTTTATATACAAAATGTAATTTTTTTGTGGTGCTGCAATGGAAAAAAATCGTAAAAAAATAGAATCCATTCGAACTCCACTCTGAAATTTTGAGGGAATGTTAAGAATATATTAACCTTTAAGAAAATATTTTTTTCAGATTTTTCGACTTGTTCGAAGATTGTGGAAAACAGAAATTAAGTAAAAAAACCAAATTTTAATAATAAAAACAAATTAATTTATAAAAAATAATATTTTTTTTAAAAAGAAGGTTCAAATACCTTTAAAATAAGGTATTGAACTTCAAAATCCATTCACTAGTTTTATAAAAACATTAGTTTAAATGTTGTCATGTCGGAAGATTTTTCACGATTTTGACGATTTTCAAATGCAAATAACTTTTTAAAAAAAAATCTTTAATTTTTTTCCCGAAACACGTGTAAAATATTTTTTTATGTTTAATACGTCTGGCAAATTTAAAGAAAATCGGAAGAGGTGGTGTAAAAAAGGTGTTCGGTCTGACATGGAATGACTCATATGGAATATTATTCAAAACACCATCGAAAGAAAAAAATAGATGAAAATATTTTTTATAAAAATTTGGATTATGCAGAAAATCTAAGTATGTATTCTGAACAAAGCTACATACCCAGAGGAGAAAATTGTCAAAACCACGCGGAATAATATATATTCGTCCAACCAATTCGCACTTTTGATTTAACGATTTAGTGAAGCCACTATTCGAAAAAACAAGAAAAAGGGGAAATCATTTTAGTTCTCTCCGAAAGACATGAAACGAAAACCGAGATTTTTCGAATGAAATGATTTGATGAAAAATGGGACGGTTTTAAATTTGAATGAATTGAAATATAAATTGTGTTTTTAGATGTTTTTGTAGTTGTCATGCAGCCAAATTTATTTTTAATGCTTGGCGAAGATTATACTTCATCTCAATTGAATGGTTAAATATTGAGCCAGATTAATGCGCACATATGTATGTATGCGTGTACATTAGGGGTAGCTTATGACCCAGATTAAAATATTGGGTATTTTTTATATTAAAAAACGGGATAAATTAGTACTTAATTAGTACTAAGTTACCAATTTTCTTTTCTATTTTTTTTACATTAATATACATACTTTAAAGGGAATAAAATGAAAATAAGCTGGTACTTTGGGGACTAAAAGTACTTTTAGTGTTATTTGTTTTTACAATTTTTTTTTCACATTAACATACAGTGAAAAGCTGGTACTTTTAGTTTTTTTAGTACTTTTGCTACTCTTTGTTTTTTTTTTTGCAAATATTTTTTACATTAACACACAGTAACTAAGACACAGTTTAAATTACTTTCTGGGGAATAAAATTAAGAAAAGCTAATACTTTTGGTACATTTTCTTATGCAACTAATATAATTTATAATAACATACGGTGTAGTTTCTTTAAGATAAAATGAAAAAAATATGCTACTTTTAGTACTTTTAGTTTTTTTTACTAATTTTTTTTACATCAACATACAGTGCACTGGGGGATAAAAAAAATGGAATTCTGGTAGTTTTGGTGCTTTTTAATTTTGGTAAAAATCGTTTATTTTGGTAAAATCGTTATGCCATCAATAAAATGCAGCGGGAACAAAGTCACGGGTAAAAGCTAGTCAATAATATTCTTTATTGAAATAATTAAATGTTAACCATTTACATGTAAAAAGTTCCAGAACTCATCTACTCATACATAATCTCACAATTACAATTTTGCGAATTACAAAGCACAAGCAAAATTGCTTTTCAAAAACTTTACAAACATCACAACAAATAATTTTCTTCATTCATTATGAATGTGTTTACTTTTCTACACCTACATATAAATGTATAATTAGACAACCGTTGGTTGCTATTTTGCTTTTGCTTTGTAATTCGCAAAATTGTTTATGTATGAGTAGATGAGTTTTGGAACTTTTCAAACATAAATGGTAAACATCTACCGATGAGTTGATATAGCAACCAACAAAATGCATTTAGAAATTGCTAGCCCGCTACAAATAAATCAAATTTTTTAAAAACATAAATTCTTCAGTATATACTCGAACAAATGTCAAATTTTTTAAAAATAATTAAGTTACTAATTAATTTATGTGTATTTATTTATTTATGTATTTTTTATCGAACCAGTGCCTAGTTCCTGTAATATGTGAAAAGTTCTCACATCGAAAAAAAACGTGAGAACATATTTGTCACCCAATCTTTTGTAGGATAACTAATATAATATTACTAGGATTTTTATATGAGCCACTCTACCCTGCAAACCTAATAAAAATATGAAAATTTTAATTTTTCGTCTCACTCATCCTGTTTTTCACAGAATTATAAAAAACTTTTCGACGCGAGAAACTCTCACATTCGTTACAGAAACGAGGCACAGGTTAATGTGTTGATAAGCAAAGCTATTTGCGTTTTGTGTGTGAGCGCTTTTTTACAACTGCGAAAAAGTATTACAATTGTTTTTCAAATAATTGACTATGTTAGAGGGCCACTTTGATATTTGGAAAAAATGAAAAAAAAAACGGTGCCTCCCTAATGTAAATTTGTTTGTATGTATGTATAAATTTGCTTATAAAAAAACTTTAAAGCACTTAATGCAACCTTAACGAGAACGATTGTGCATAGACAGCCATAAGCAGCGGCAACATCATCAAAGAAATTTTTGCATTTGACATTTGCAAAATTTTTTTATATGTGTTTTTCATCTTATTTCTATTTTTTATTTTAATTTGATTGCATACTTCAACTGCAGATTGATTTCAAAGGAAAAATAGTTAAATTTAAATGGTTTAACAAATTAATAGCGCTTATTTTTGGCGACTAATATAAATTGTCTTATGCAATGCTGATGCATTGGCGAAAGAGAGAGGGAGCCGAAATTATTTGCTAATGCCAGCTAGAGATCTATTAATTTTCAGTGTGTGATATAACGCGCCAGAAATAGGTGGAATACTTTGCGTCTTTATAAAAAAGTTCTAATATTTAGGTTTTTTTTTTTTTTATATTTTAGGAAGAGAACTGATTATTCAATGCTGCTTACGAAATTTACATTTAAATGAGATAAGTTTTTTTTACAAATTTCTCAAAAATGTTTTCACAACAAAACCTATTTAAAAAAGATTTGTCTTTTTAACAAAATATCTTAAAATTTACGTGATAAAATCTGCAAGAAACATAACAATCAAAAAGAAATAGAAACCATTTATTTTACACCATTTAAACTTTAACTTTATGTATTCCATTAAAATTGCATTTAACATCTTTCGAGTTTTTGAATGCTTTTTCAATTTGATGAGCCCTGAAAGCTTAGCAGGAAAATTATAACAAAAAAAAAAAAAGAAGAAAGTGAAAAACTAAGGACGATGGCGGATTTTTCTTGTGTTTTTTATTCATCGCTTTGTAACTTTTTTTACTGTCATTTTAGTTGTTTTATTTTTTATTTCTGTGAATCTGTTTTTTTTTCTTTTCCTCTATAATATTTTTCATTTCATTCTGTTCATTGCAGCAACAATCCAATAGCGATACAAGCTCAACTTTTCCTGATGATAGTACAACCACCAGTACCACGAATACCAATAGTAATGATGGCACAAGTTGCAGTAGTCGTAAAGGTGCTGTAAAGTTTTTATTAAGAAAACGTAATGCAAAAACATCTTCAAATAAAGGTAAGTAACAAATCAAGGGAAACTGTAGAATAATGTGACCACCTTGGAATTTTTAAAGAATGTTTTGAAAAGAAGTAACTTATGGTGTTTTCTTTTCTACACACAAAATGGCACCTTATTGAAAGGTACATTTATAAAATGTCTTGCCAACCTTGTAATAATGCAGCTTGTTATTTCACTAGAACTGAACACAACTTATGAAAAAGTGGAACGCCCTGTTTTCAACAGCTGACAGCTAATTTTTAGAGGGCACTATCAACACTGTCGATTTTTACGGGGCAAAAAGTGCAATGCCTTCCACCCTTAGTGAGAGCGAGTTTTTAAGAACACACTGCCCTTTTAGAGAGCAAAACATTTTTTAAGAAATGAACACCAAAGTACATTTTCGGCATGAAAATGTACCATTTTTTTGTAGAAAAGAAATCACCATTAATTTTTTGTTTCAATTTTGTTTAAATCTAGAATTTTAAAGTTAAATTCAATTAAAATTACCTTGATGAAATTTTTTAAAAATATTTTGGAGCTTCTTAGAAATCATAAAATGTTTTTCGAAAATTTGTTCTGCAAATTTCTTCATTTTTCTTTCGAAGTTAAATTCGTGTCCATTCAATGAAACCTTTGTTGCACTTCAGGCTTCTTCCGTTTCCCATTTTAAAAAAATGACATGTACTTTGAAACACTGTACCCTTTTCCATTCGTCTCTCATCAAAAAACACAAAAGTTTTGCATCAAAAACTTACTGGAATGGACAGGCTCTAAAAACTATTTTTTTCTTTTCACATAAAGATTCGTGCCAATAATAACAAAATAATAGTTGGTTACAGTATTTCTTCGCAAAAACGAAAAATAACAACAACAAAAACACCCTTTAGCTGAGCTTAAACTTTGAATAAAACTGGATAAACATCGTACCATTTTTAAGGAGACTTTGCACGCTGTTGAATTGTTGAAAAACCTACTAAAACTTAAAACAATCAAATTAAAAGAACAACTTCAAATGTAAACAAAAATAACAATCATGTCGTAAGATTTTGTAATAAATTAAAAACTAATTAAAGAAGATTGAGGTTATACGGAATACATTTTCATTCATTCGTAATTCTTTAAACTGGTACCTTTTTTTGTTTTTTGTTTAGGATTCTTTTAATGAATTTCTAATTAATTAGAATTTAATGCAATTTTTTTTTATTGTTCTTCATACTCTGTGAAGGACCAAATGGGTGAAATAAACAAATTAAGTAGAATGAATATAAGATTAAAAAAAAAAGAAATAGAGGAAAAAATAAGAATGAAATTAATTTAATTCTATTTTTATCATTGTTTTCGTTTTAGAATCTAAATCGTTTAAATCTCAGGAAAAGGCATGTGTCAAATGTGTAGTAGTGGGCGATTGTGCTGTGGGGAAAACAAATTTAATACTCTCATATCTTGAGAATCGTTTTAATACTGAACATGTGCCTACAGCATCAGATATTTATAATGGTAAGTGTTTAATTATTTAATAATAATATTATTAAATTAGTTCTTTATGTTTTAAATATTTAAGAAATCTATTTGTATAACAACTTATATTTCAATGTACATCAAAAGATAAAATAACCAGGTTGTCACAAATTATGACTAATAAAATATTTGCTTGGTGACTGAACTCATAAAATCTATGGTTTTGTGGGTTATTTTTGCTCAAGTTGTGAATAAGTTAAAAGTAACATTTTTAACATTCTTTAAGTTTTAAAGGATTTTGACGAAAAATGGGAATATATTTTTAGGTTCCAAACGAACATCCTAATTTTAACAAAATTTCATGCTACATTTAAGGACGTGCTATTAAGTTTTAAAGGCGTGCCTCTAGACCCCAAATTTGTATAAAATTTGCAAGTTTTCATTAAAGTTATAGAATATTTGACTAACAAATTTTTTAAATTTTACTGTCTTTCCTACCTCGCTCCGGAGGGTGCATTTTACATCTTGGTGATATCCACACCTTGATGCTGTGCTTTCTGGGGAAAAGGTTAGTTGTCTTTTCGAGAAATTACTTTTGCCAATTAAACAAACAACATATATGTTACTGCCCAATCTCCTTAATCCTAATCATCATATATAAATGGAAATAGGTTAACCTTTAATTAGTCTGTTAGAAAGTAAAAAGACACCTAAGGTTTATGTCCAAGAACAAATTCAATAGAGAGTTTATCTCTAGGGCTGCTCTTTCGTGGCTTGATCAGTAACTATAGATTGAAACCATGAGAGCCGGTAAGCTCAACGGCAGTGTCTACTGAGCAGAAGAGAGTGTTGTTCCTATATTGGAGTCATCATGTGATGTTATAGTGCAAGATGCATACTCTGTCCTCTTGGAGATGGGTATTGTATTTGGCATACTCTTTTTCCTTTAGGATGGATATGCTGGCAGCCATCGCACTACCCTCAATAGTGTGAGGAGATTGGTGAAGTTTTCTTCAGGAGTGCACGTGGTGGCTACAAATTCGCTGGAAGAGGTATGGGTTAAAGAACTGATGCTCGATTACTACTAGTGTATGGTTGGAATTTAGTCAAGGCGACACAACTTAAGAAGAGATTATTTATCTGAAATACTAAAGCAAGTTGTTTAAGCATTGTGGGTGGCCCATTCATAAGAAGTTGCAACCTAATGTAACCCTAGAGGTGACTTCATTCTACGAGGTGTGTCAATGGGTTTCGCCGGGGGGGGGGGGGGGGATGTGGTGAGGGGGATGTTGAACACTTAAATTCACACGGTGTTAAGGCCACTGTAACACATCTTTCTGACCTACCTTCTTCCTGTGTTTTGCTTCTACAAAATCTAAGTCTTGTACGACCTAAAAAAACTTATCATCCATAAATTAAGAACAACAATTTTCATTATCGCACCAACCAAATGCCTAAAAAAGTGAGGTTAGTCAAAAGAATTTTTTTAATTTAAGTTAATTTGTGTTTTTAATTTTTAATAATTATTAGGAGCCAGAAAATAACATTTTAAGACCTTTTTTTTAATTCCATAAAAAAAATACATTTTTGGGATTTTTTTATTTTATTTTGGGAATTACGGGATTTTCAGATTCGAGTATTTCTTGTTTTATTTTTTTATTTGTAATAGTTTAGCTTATCTATAGCTAATATATATGCTGCATTTCGTTGGTTGCTAATACCTACTTATCAGTAGATGTTTAACCCTACACGGTTGTTAGGTTTTTGCTTTTTCTAGAATTGAGTTTTGAAATATCAAAATTTACCAAATTTTTTTATAATTATGTCTCATATTAGAAAACGTTTCACTGTATACGCTTTTATGGTAATGGTTCCATTATATTTGCAATGACATCTTTTATATATTAACAAGTAAATTCGTTTTCTTCTCTGATCGAAAATTGCTTGATCTGCTATTTTGTTTAAAAGTTGAAATAAATTTTTTTATTATTTATTTATTTATTATTGTCTGTTTTTCTAAATTTTTTCCACAAAATAACACATGAAACCATTTGATAATAATTCTCTTTTATTAAAAAAAACAAAGCAGCAAACAAGCGCCTACAGAATATTCTAACAAAAATATTCTTCTACTCTCCACTCCATAGCTGACTTCCTTTTTTTTTTTTTGTTTTTGTTTTTATTACTTTATTAATTTGTAAGAGGAAATATATTTTTGCATTCATATTTACAGAATCCTTTCTATTTAGGATGTAGTATTTTGTTTTTGTTTCCGTTTCAGTTTGTTTTTGCTTGTGTATATTTTTTAATTTGGAAATTTCATTTCTTTTTTTCTCAACACTTGCTTGCACATTTTACAACTGGGTTCATGTGGATGGCTGTATTCTTGTTGTCGACTTTTTTTATGATTAGAGTTGATTAGAAAATATCTCTCTCTTTTAACATTTTTCGCCTTCTTAATTGGAGTTTGAATTTGCTCCATTTATTTATTTAGATCTATTCATAAATCCTTGTTGAAAATTTATAAATTATTTCGGAAATTCCAAATAAATTTAATTTATTTTAAATAAAAATATAAGAAAACTTCGTTATTTTGGTACTTATCAACTGAATGAATGAATTTAAATGGCATTAGGATGAAACTGTGGAAGGGAATGTAAGATAAATTTGTTAAAGAGTAATTGTTAGTTTTCTTCTCTACACTTTTTAATAATATAATTTAAATATTCGATGATGGGAAAAATAATAAAAACACATTCGAAATTCATTATTTCTTCCAAAATGTAATATTCTCTTTGAATATATTCCACTGTATGCTAATAGTATGCAACCTAATACGATGGCAGGCATATAACTCCGTGACTTTTTGTATCCAGAGTGGAAGCGACACTAGCCTACTGCCAATGCTTGAGGAAGCCTAGTCATCTAATTTCTTTTTTGACGGCCATTAAAAATACTCAACCTCGTAAATCTAACGAATATTAAAAAATAGGAATTTTGTGTCCTGTAAAAAAATTTCGTCGAAAACAAAAAAACACTTGTTAAATTACACTGCACCTTACATTTCTATGGTAAGAAAAATATTTACTGATTTTCGTTATGGTCCTACTAGCTGAAATAACGCCAAACATTTAGGTCGCCCAAAAAGGATATAACGTTCGAAATTATCGAAAAAAAAACATTGAATTATATTACGTAAGATAATAAGCATCTTAAGCGACCGATTAATTCACATTTTGCTTGAATATCAAAAAAGTTACCCACGCGATATTTCCTGCGATGACTCATATCAACCCATAAGCACAACCATGTGATCACTTGAGAGGAGTAGTTGGAAATGTGCAGGACAACAAAGAAAAAATTTAAGCATTGGATTTCTTTGGTTCATCACTTACGACAGAAGTGCTGATACATCAGAACAATGCACGACTGCACGCAAGAGTTGTCAATATGGGAACAAAATGAACCGTGAACTATGTTACCCCCGGCATACGTTCAAGACTTATATTCTTTCGACCTGTTTCGGTTGTGGTTTTTCGGGGTAGATAGAGGGTTAATAAATATGTTCTACAAAAATATTTGCCATAACATATTCGACAAAGTTTCTGAACATACCCTACACTGAAATGAAAACATAGTTTTCTATAGTGATATGCTGCAAGAACAATCAAAAGCTGGTAAACTTTAACCACCTCTAAAATGAAATTCCGATGTGAACTTTAAAACGCCGACACAATTATATTTTCTTTTGGTCTCCTCTACCAGAAAAAATTCTCGGAACAACGTAATTTTGGCAAAAGTTTGAAATTGTTGTACAGTATAATTTAACAAGTGTTTATATACAAACATTTTCAAATATTTTAAATGCAGAATTCAAAAACGTCTCTTGTGGTCCAATCAGCGGATTTGTCCCATCTTTAGTTACACAAATTAAAGTGTATCACAAATATCTCTTATCGTCATGTTTGCGACTGATTAGCTGCTAATTTCAAATGTTTTTAAAAACTAAAAAAATCAAAGGTCGTTTCACATAAAAAAACAAGTTTCATTCAACTCCTTAATTTTTAGTATTTTTGTTCTGAAAATTTTCAAAACTATACTTAAGTTGTTTTGTCAAAAGTCCAAAAATATGTACGTATGTATGTCATGTGTAAAAAGTCCTGCTATAAATCACTTTAAATAGATGTCCATTTAAAACTTTTGCTAGGTTGGTTAAACAATAAAAATTTTTTTTAAACAAATTTTTCCATATATGTAATTGAAATGTTCTGCAGTCTCATGTGTCATCTATTGGCATGTGTACACATATGTACCTATGTATATAATTACATATTAACTTTGCTAGACTGAGCTGTTTTAATTGAGTTAATTTTTCTTTTCTAGTTTATTTACACATGACGTGTTCAGTTTATTTGATTATAATTAGTCCAAAATCACAGTTAAATTTAAAATTCAACCACTCGTGAAAAAATAGAGTTAATCATTTCAAACACACACCCATACATATATACATGTTTCTTTATATGTAAATTTATACGGAGTAGAAGTACCAATGCGACTGTATTGAGGTATAAATGTGTTGATATTACTTCTATCACATACAAATATATTTGCTAGAATGTAGTTTCGAGACAAGCAATAGGTATCCTTAAAGCGCAGCCACACAGGTAAAATATTTAATAGAACAATTTGATAAATCGTAGGCGAAATAAATGAAATGAAACTAAACAAAATTAATAAATGAATAAAATTGATACGAAGATAGTGTTGAATATTGATATTTGTTGCTTTTTTGCAAAGATTAAAAACGATTAAGAATAACGGAAATTAGTAAAAAAAAAAAATCAATTAGTTCGCACTCAATCACAAAAATCGTAGTATCAACTTTACAACAGAGTTAAGAAAAAATATTTTGATTTATAATGTTGTATAACAGTTAAAAGTTTAATTGAAATATATTAAAACTAATCCATTGATTATTTTGAAACAATGCCAAATACTTAAAAGAACTAAACAAAATAAATAAATGAATAAAATTGATACGAAGATAGTGTTGAATATTGATATTTGTTGCTTTTTTGCAAAGATTAAAAACGATTAAGAAAAACGGAAATTAGTAAAAAAAAAAAATCAATTAGTTCGCACTCAATCACAAAAATCGTGGTATCAACTTTACAACAGAGTTAAGAAAAAATATTTTGATTAATAATGTTGTATAACAATTAAAAGTTTAATTGAAATATATTAAAAAAAAATCCATTAATTATCTTGAAACAATGCCAAATACTTAAAAGAACTATTCAATTCACTTGTGAAAATTCTTAATATTTTATGGTGTTAAAATTGTTTTAAACGAAAATAAAATCAATTAAAATATTCATGAATTCAATTTTAATATTAATGGAAAATGAACTTTGTAACTCCGAGTAAAGCCTTCAAAAATCACTCTGATCGGAAATGAAAGGTCATATAAAATGTGTTCACTTTTCCAAATATTGTGATCGTTACTTTATTGCATTGTTGTTTTGTAAAAGTACTGTTTTCTAATTTTTCCCATCATCATTTCTTCTTCATGGGAAGGAAATATTTTTCGTGATCAAAATCTTCGCTTCTTATTCTCGATAAGAGTGAATATAATTTCCCTGTATTGGTGATGTAACGTACAAATCAGGAAATGCCCATATTTGCGAACTCTTAATCTTCTATTGTTGAGATTCAATTTCTCTTGTGTTTCCTTTGGTTTATTTTTCTTTATATGGATTTTTCTAATTCTTGTATCCACTTAAGTTATGAATAGTTATGAATTTTAAATTTAAAGGTAAAAGCCACTTTTACAGCTTCAAATATAGTCTTCCAAAGAGTACTAGATTTCCACTCATAAGGAAATGTGCTTAATATGCAATTAATAGTTTTTTTTTTAATCAATTTGACTATGAAGGACATTAAAGAAAATAGTTAAGACGTTTTGTAATACATCTGACAACATTTTTCTGATTATAAGAAATCCATTTTGAAATGCTAGAAAAGTTTTTTTTACCTGCAGGGTTAAATTAATTATAATTTTTATGTTTCCATATACGAAAACACACTCACATGCAAACATACAATAATACATACATACAAATAAACATACATACATGTGCACAAACATGGTAGTTTTATTTAAGCTGCTTAACCACTTATAACATTTTAACACTCAAATGCACTTGAATGTCTGCTACTTTAATAATAAAACTAATTGAAACTTTTATATTGCATGCACTCTCCCAGTCTTTCTTCTGCATTCACTCACTACTTCAAATGTTGTTTTAACAAAATTTAGTTGTCGATTCTGTTGTTTAATTTTCTTCGGTTTTTTTCTTTCTTGCCATTTGGTGCAAAGTTACGATGACTGTTGGTGTAGTTAATTATAAACGTTGTGTGTTTTCTATCATTAAATTTAATGGCAGAAAAAAGTTAAATAAATTGTAAAATTTAACGTAAAATCTATAGACTTTAATGTACAGAATTAAAGGTACCGAATTGAAAGGATTCAGAAGTTTCAATATATTGAAACTTTAAACGAATTAAATTAAAAATATTTTACAACTCTGCTGTTGACCGTTTTTTTAATTTTTAGAGCAGTATTGCAATGCCTCTGGTGTTAAATAGACGCATTAAATTTGTTAAGGTTTGTGTGCAGTTATATTATTAATTGTTTTACTTCGCCGATAACTCTGCTAAGCGACAACGGCGGTTGGTGTGGTGTACATTAGCTGGGAACAGTATCCATCACTGTCGGAACGTTATAAGTGACCAAACAACAATCAATACAATGCCACATTAAAGCACATACGAGAAATTCATGATTTTTATTGGCTTTTCGTGAGCATAGATCGAACCTAGGTCCCAAGTCAAAGTTTGCTTTGTAGTCAACACAATAACCAATTTAGCCAAATAAAAGGCTTATCCATCATTAAGTACAACATCGAACTATATCATTTTATTCTTTGCCAAAGTGGGAAAGCTAAGCTTTGTAATTCGCAGTGGTATTTTAAATTCGTCTGAAGTTTTTGACGAACTATGACTTCATATGACTTTGAGACACGACGAACGATGGAACAAATATTCGCATTAACTACGCTTTCTTTGCGAGTTTTCGCCGTGGTGTTTATCGAATTTAAACAAATTTTCAATTATATTGTGTTTTTCTTTCCGTTGTTGCTTTATGGTGAATCCTTTATTTTATTTTTTTATTTTTGCCATAACTCTGTGTATTCTTTTTTTACTTTTTCTATTTTTAAAAGTGCATCACATAGTAAAGTTGTTAGTTTTTTATGGCATTAAACTGATTACCGATTATAATTGCAACACATATCTACCGTATTTTTTTTAAATACCAAAAATTCATTATTCATGTGGTGCATGAAAAAAACTTTTAATTTACTATGGGTAAATATTCACCCTTAGTGACAAGAAAGTTAAGGGGAAATATTAATGCTTGGATACAGATATAAGGTGTAATGCGAAAGGAGTTAGAAAGTGACTTGTCTTCGTAAATGCCTATCTGTGGACCGTTATAAACTTTCGTAACTCCTTACTACAACCTCATTTACGATTTAAGATTATTATTTGATGAGCTATTCTGTTCATTAATCTCTGGTAGGGAAAAGTGTTAGTCTCTGTATGAAAAGAATGAAGCGAAAGCGAAAACTATTGCATTCAACGTAAGAAGAATATAAGGAGAATTGAAGCACTAACTTTATGTCATATTAAACAAAAGCTTGCCTTCGTCATTTATGAAGAAGCCTCAAAAGGGGAAATTCCAGACGAAAAGGGTCCTTATTTTATTTTGGTAAATTAAGGTAAACTTTGATAAGACTGCTCAAATATGCTTGTATGTCTGCGGATCATTTTGAAATATTTCAATTTTTGTATATTCTTAACAAGTTAACAAAAATATCCTATCAATAGTCAGTATGACTTAAAGAAGTAATGCAAAAAAGGTGTTTATTTTATACAAACTTTCACACTTAAAGAATTTGTATTTTTTTTTTATTTTCTTTCATTAGCTTTAATTGAAATTTGTATATTTTATAAAAAAAAACTCTAAAATAATCTGATGTATGTATGTATGTATGTATGTTTACTCTTTTATATGTATAAATTCATACCATTTGAACATTTAATGTCCTCCATGAACACACAATCATTAATTGAAACTTATGCAAAACTTTTGTTTTCTCTTTATTTCCGCCAGCTGATGTTATGGTGAACGATAGTCCAGTACATTTAACACTCTGTGATACAGCCGGTCAGGATACATTGGATCCATTACGTGAACTTTGCTATCCAGATAGTGATGTGTTTTTGTTGTGTTTTTCGGTGGCAAAACCAGAAACATTTCATGCCATCAAAACAAAATGGGCACCGAAATTTTCCAAGACAAGAGCATCATTGATTTTGGTCGGTACTCAAGCTGATTTGCGTACAAATCCGAAAGTACTGAATAAATTGCAGGTAAGAAGAAGAAGTCAACATCAGCTAAATTCATGTTTGGTTTTGGAAAACCTTGATGACATTGTTATACCAGCACGAACAGCTTGATACATACAAATGATGGAGCTTTGCAAAAAAAAAAAATTAAACTGTCATCAAGGATTTTTCTTCGTTCCATTAAATGTTTTTTTCTTGTTTTATTAAAGGGGAATTGTTTTCTCTTTTCTCCTTTTTTTCTTAACTTTTATTGTTAAAGCAAAAGTATTTTTAATGTATTTTTTCTACTTGTTTCCTCTTTTTCCTTATTTTCATTTATTGTTGTGTTCTGTATCGTTAATTTGACGGGTGTTGGCTCGTTAATGTGTTGGATCTTTTTGCGCTTGACTAGTCTAATGGCGAACAACCAATTTCATATGCGGATGCTTGGGATTTAGCAACAACAATTGGTGCAAAATACATTGAAACTTCATCAGCAACACAGGTGAGTGAGTGTAAATGTGTTTGTGGGTATTTGTGGGCTTGTGCTCGTTTTTGTAGTACGAATTATTATTGCAATAAATATTTGTTAGTGTGTTAATGATATTAGAGCAAGCACTCGTAACATTAATTGAGGCGTATTTCACATGTGTATGGATTTAAGAAAGCAACATTTATGAGGAAAATAAATTTTGCAGAATAAATTTATTTAACTAAATGACCATCAAAGTGCTCAATATTGACTATTAAGGGAAGTTAAAGTACGTTTTTTTTTTTTTGGAAAATCTATGGATCTCTGCTGGTCGCAAGATTCTCCTTAAATGTATACTTATGAATGAGGAAATGGTTTTAAAATGTTTACACTGAATTAAATGCGGTAACACATGAAGCTGCCATAGAAGCAGGTTGTTACCTCAAAAATACAACAACGGAGACATCTACGGTGGATCGTGGCAGATGTCTTTAAAGAAATTGGTGGGATAAGAGTCCTCTCTCATATTAAGTAATATATAAAATTAAACAAAAAGAAAACTCGTACAGTAACTTTATATTCCAAAAATAATATAAATAATATTTTCATTAAAATAATAACCGAATAGGCTTCTGACAACAGATTTTGGAAAAGCTTTTAAAGTTTCATGTTGGAGTTTGCGTTAAAAGCAGCCACAGTTTTTTTCCCCGTTTTTAAAACTTTTGAACGGAATCGGCATAGAAAACTATGTAAACCTTGAATTTTTACGAAAAGCTATGGAGTATATACATACATATATATAAAATATCTTTTCGTGAAACAGACAAGAAACAAGATTCGATAATAATAATGATTTTATGAAATATTTGTAATTATGCTGAATTTTTGTCTGTATTTAAACGACTACGCAAAAATTTTTATTCATAACTTAAGTAGTAGTTTCGGGCTTTAGAAAAAATCTTTATTTATACATAAATATTTTTAAGATTGATACGAGTACATACACATACATACCTATAACAAAACTAATTCTTCGCTTTATACACTTTAATAAATAATCATAATTGTCCTCAGGCATACGCATAACTGATGTTGGTTTTTTCCAGAAGATTCTTTTCAATTCCATTTCCTCTAACTTTTATGTTTTATAATAATATTAAAGTGCAAATTCTTTCGTGATGGAATTTTAAATGTCTTCTAATATATATTTGTTAACTTTCAACAGCCATCAGATTTTTTGTTTAAATTACTAACACACAGCAGCTACACAAAAATAAAAATAAAATAAAAAATACTTTATAAGCAAATGTTAACACATACCACTTAGTGTGTTAGCCAAATGTGTGTGCACGCTTTCAAATAAAATTCAAACACAAAGTTAAATTTCCTTAGGGATCTAGACACTACATTGTAATAACAACGATATCAAAACTGCGTTATAAAAATGCACATGTACACATAATTTTTTTTTATTTGTTTTTGTTTGCAAATAAACATTAACAAATCCTTCGTATACCTTTTGACAACATGTGTGTTAGAAACTTTGTGTGTATGTAGGTGTGATCATAAATATGAACGTTAATATGTCTGCATAAAAATTGTGATTCAACAAGCAACCACAACAAATTACTTGTCTTTTGCGTTCAATGGGAAAATCAAAATAATAAAGTGGGTTTCCATTAAGGGCCTTTTTTTAAGAAAAGACTAGTTTTGGATTCGTACAGCGAAATCATAATGGATTCAATTAGAATGATAAAAGTCTAGTTAAAATTTATTACCTCTTTGGTGATCTTCTCCAATAGCTTAGACTGCTAATCTTACTACGAATAATAAATCCATCTCTTTATATTCGTTGAAATATTGGGCCTACAAGGGTTGCGCAAATAATTATTGCGGACATATCACATACAGTTGCTTTAAACTAAGTTCGAAACGAAATCGCCGGCATTTCTAGTTGCTGTCTGGATAAAATTTATAAAAATAATTTAAAAATATTGAATAGTCATCGAAAAGTAGAAAACAATTGCAAAGTCTTGATATTTTCATCAATTTCACATACTACGACGCTTCGCCATCGAATGCAAAATTCGGTTCGATTATTCGTTATACAAAAAAATTTTCGACAATGCTGTTCGCCTATATTATGAATTTTACATTCGATGCTCGATGTACAATAGCCAGCGAAGATCGAACATCGAATGCAACTTTAAATAAGATCCTTTATATACTGTGTTGGAATTAATACTTTATGTTAAAAGATTTTTAAATTTTTAAAACTATTCTTACATTTAGCTTATTCTTCCAATTTATACTTAAGAATTCCGGTTTAAATAAAATCTTGATGGTCACGTTACTCCCTCCGTATGATTAATATTTTCCTCAGTGCGTATGAGTGATATTTTGTATGAAGACATTTTTGATTTTAGTAACTCGTAGGTAACTTTTTGTCGGTGAAAGTTTATACATTTTCTGGGTATTCCGAAAATTTGCTACACGCAGACGGCCTCCGGTTGTGCTTGATATTTCTTCTTAGGGGCTGTGCACATATTACGTAACGCTGTTTTCAGAAATTTTGTACCCCCCCCCCTTCGTAACGCTTTTTACTGATTTTTCAGTGCAAAATTTCCAATCCCTCCCCCTGGAGCGTTACGTAATATGTGCACAGCCCCTTATGGGCTTATACGATATTTTAGTGCTAAAAGTGAATTAGAATAAAATAAATTGTGTGTTTTAACTAAAAACTAATGGCTGAAAACTAATGATGAGAAATTCAACTCTCCCTTAAATAATTTGCTGGTGTAAATTTCCAAGATGACAAAGCACTTATATTGTTTTGTTATCCCTCTTTGCCTTCGATCAGTCATTACTTGTTTTTGCTTTTCTCAGTTATTTGTGTTAAGCAGTGTAAGAAGATACTAAAAGAGTCTGGTTGGTGAACGCCTCACAACTTTAACCGACCATCGTGTTTTATTTTAGTGGGTGTCTGGAGTTTTTTGTTGAAGATGTAAAGAAAATAAAAAACTTTTTCACACAAAACATCGTAATGGTTTCGCATTTTTTTTTTTTTTTAAAGTAAAAAGTTTTCACTCAAGAAACAATAACAAGCAACCAACAATTGTCGTAATATTTTTATTTTTTTTTTTCTAAAACTTGTATTCCTTTCACATTTAAAGAATATCTGAATCTCGTTAAATGTATATACATATATATTTGTATGTACGAGTATGTTTGTTGCGACAGTATTTTTCTTCCACCCCAATCAAGCGGAAAAGCGAAAAGCAACAACAATTTGTGAGATTTGTAAAGTTAAGCATTCTAAATGGAATGTAATATTATTTGTATGTATGTTTATTTCAACTGGGATGCATGATTAAGATTTTAAGAGGAAACGTGCTATTTTCAAACATTAAATTGAAATACTCCCAGGATTTAATGTCGTTTTATGGGTGGTAAAATTGTGCAAAAAAATAAATATTAAATAAAACTTAAAAAGGATTATTTTTTTTGTAAGCAATTTAAGTTAAACTTTTCCAAGTAAACTTTGAAAATTTTGTATCAATTTGTATTTTTTTTTTTATTTTGTTACAGGATAAAGTTAAAGATGTATTTGATGCAGCAATTTGGGAAGCCTTAGCACCGACAACATTACCATCCAAGCCTATACCATTTTGGAAGAAACTGTTTTGTTTGGCCTAAAAAACATATAAAAACCATAAAGAATTTTATTTCGAAACAGCGGAGAACATCTCATGTAAAAAAAATCTTAATAGAGTTTCTGATAGACTGATTATGTTATGAAAAAGGAAATTTAAAAACACAACCGTATTAATATAAACTTTATCATTTTACTAACAAGTTGTTCATTGTTAAGCACTTTAAATTTACGATATTATGACGTACAAGTTTTTGTGCATAAATTAAGAATTATGCAAATGATTTTTGCAGCTAAAATTTGTTTTGTTTGTTATTGTAAACATTATAGATGATTTGGCTTTTTTTTAAAGCAACTTAAATATTAAATATTCTTAAGTAATTAATTTTCATCACAACCCTTTAATTCGAAAAAGTTAAGTCTACTGCAAAAACGAACTTAAATGGTAATATTTTATTATTTATTTGATTTATAGTAGATTGTTATCGTACTATTTTTTGATAGTTTTAAGTAATTCGTATATTAGTAAGATTTAGTTATAAGTTTTGTATATAAAAAGTAAAATTTAGCAGAATAATTTATATATATAGTTCATTCCATCCACAATAAAAATTTGTTAACTATTAAGTTTTCCTTTTCTCTGATTCTATTAAGTTTTTCCTTTTTTCTTTTTTTTAATTAAATAAACAATCCATTTATGTATATACAATAAATAATATATTTTTAATTGGTGTGGGTAAATATAGGAGCAGCAATCTGGTATTCATTATACATACTACAAAACAAACAAAAAGTATTCTTTTAGGCTTTCGAAATAAATCTACAATTTGCCCGGTTAGTAAAAACTATTGAACTGTTATTTTGATTATTTGCAGACGTATCGGCCCTAGCTTTTTCCCGCAGTTATTTATTGCCTGTAGCTAAGTACACTACCCTACAACGGAAATTTCGTTGATCACTTTTTCGTTGCCAGATATTCACCCGTATCGTGAATAAGAAGTGAAATTTTTGTTCACGTGAAATTTTAATTCCACTCGAAGGGAAAAATGGTATCATGAATCTCCCGTGCAAAATTATTCCCGCTATCAGTTCTTTGTGAATGTAAAAAAGGGAAGAAGATTAAAAAAATAAAAAATCTTAGAACATTTTGTTCAAAAATATAAACAGACATATTTATTTTAAGGAAAACTTCAAAAATCGAAGTTAAATGTTTAGTGTTGGAGCTTTAGTTTGTTTGCTCCGTTTGTTTATTGCAATCTAACTTTTATGTGGTAAAATAATTCGGCTACTTTTTGGAAAGCTAAGAAAACGGAAGAATGCCAACAAATTAAAGCTTCACAAATCTGCAGGCTATCGGCCTGTTTTTTGCATTTTGTTGAGGAATACATCAGTTTGTGCTTTATTATCAAATCTTTTCATTAAATAAATTTTTTAAGCTTTAATATTCCAATTTTAAGAAGAAATACATATGTACATTAGGGATATAACTTTTTGCAATTTTTTGCAAATATCATAATGGCCCTAGCATAGTCGAATAGGCCATTGCAAATTATATAAAAAAATGCTATTACTTTTTCGCAGTTGTCAAAAAAGTTCACCCACCAAACGCGGTAAAGTTTTTAAATGATTTTTTTTTATTTATTTACCTAAAAGGCGCAAACAAGTTTTTTTATCAAAATATAAACCGGCAATAAAAACATATGTGTAAATACTTAGGAAGCTGAATGTATGTCATTGAAAATTACGTTATGTACCTTAATTGTTTTTATTATTCAAAGAAAATTATTAATGTGTTTCAAATATTCCGAGTTTGTGTTTAATACTTAAAAACAATGGATTTTAAAAGAAGTCGTTTAAGCGTTTTGAAAAATGCAAAAGTTTGCACAAAGGCTTTGACCAAATTTAAAGATAGCACAACAATGTCGAGAAACATTCCAGATATCGTCATTCCATTACATGAATTGAGCAAAATGCCAACCCAAAAAATTATAATTGGAAGATTTCATGTTTTTTTTGGGAGATTTTAGAAAATCGTTTTCGTGGGTGAGGTTTTTTATCCGAAATTACCCCAAAATTATTTTTTCGTAAATAACACAACCTTCGCCATCGCGTGGTGCTAGGGCCAAAAATTGGTTATATCCCTAATGTACATGTTTTGTTATGTTCCCCATTAAAAATAAAGTGAATAAATTGATGGGAAAAGTGAGGAAAATCGTCGGAAAAAAATTGTTCACGATAAGGGGAATTTTTTTAAGTGAAAATTTTTCACGTTATTATTCTGGACTGAATAAAATTTTTTCATGCGAGTTGTTCGCGATTGCAAATACGTGAAAAGTGAAAAAATTTCATGTGGAAAATTATTCACGATAGGGGTGATTATTAAGTACTCTTGTCGAGAATAACCTTTCGTCCTTTGCAATTTTTTACGACGGCTTTTGCTGCTTATTATTCACTCTTCATCTTTGTTGGTTCTACCACCCACAATCGGTTGTCCTCACAATCTCCCTCTGTATGTGCTGATATTAATGACAAAGACTGTGGTCATAACGTCTGCTTTCCAGTCTTTTTGAAAATAAATACCCGTGTTTTATTTAATGCTGAAAATGTCTAAAAACTAAAAAATGTCTCTTTAATTTACTGTGAATGTTGTTTGACAGCGCGATGATTTTTGACAGCGATAGGGCAGTGGTGACAAGTTACTACGCACAGTGTTGTATTTATTGCTAGTCTATAATTTCATTTCGTAATAGTATAATTAAAAGTTGTGAATTACATTAACACTTAGAAATGTGTAATTTTACAAATAGCTCGATTCGAACTTATTATTTCAAATCTTGATGATGCTGTTACTACCGAAGAGCATCCTCAAATATTATTTCTTAAGTTTTTCTATGTATCTGACAATTAAATGCAGTGTTCTTGTACTGCTTTTTTATTAAGAATTTTAATTTCAACTTCTTGCACCTCGTTTTAAAATTTTTTTATTATTATTAAATTATTTCTTTATTATTTTTTTTTTCAACACAAAATATTGAATTTTAACGCCTCGTTTCAAATTGTTTTAAAATTTATAGTAATTTTATTTTTGTTTTACAAAAACTTATTTAAATTCTAAATTGTTTTACATTATTGTATTTAAAATTCGTTCACATATAAAACAAAGGCAACAGGATAAGTTATTAAGATAATGAAAATTTAAAGGAGAAAGTTTTGCAACATAAAGTTAAACATTTTCTATATTGTTGCTGATCTGATGTTGTTTGCTTGTTGTTCTAAGCATAAATATTGTTATTTTAAATTTTCATCATAGTTTAAATATTTTGTAAACAATTTAAAAACAAATTTGTAAAATAATAGACAGACAAGTACATTTGACA
The DNA here is from genome assembly GCA_947311025.1 of Lypha dubia. Taxonomy (NCBI): domain Eukaryota; kingdom Metazoa; phylum Arthropoda; class Insecta; order Diptera; family Tachinidae; genus Lypha; species Lypha dubia. The sequence goes on along the minus strand of OX371262.1, from coordinate 84,264,307 downwards.
TTATAATGCTTTTGTGTTTGAATTCAAAACTGACAGCATAGATAGTTCATGCTTTACTGTATACTGTTGTATTCTGTGTATATAAGTTGTTGAAATGGCTGGTGGAATGCAAAAGTGTTGGCAAAGTACTCTACAAACTTAGAGAAGAAAATCCTGTAATCCGAAAAAGAAGGCAAGAATGGATGGAATTCATTAATCCGTAGGGAGACTATATAAAATATCTGGCGAAAAACTCGTAAAGAACATCATGAGATTAAGAGTCAAGGGAAAAAATCTTTATTTGGAGCGCCCAGCTACTTTCAAGCATGGCTAAACAATTTTTTTCATGTAAATGTTGTTTGTTTGCATATTTGGTGTATATTACTTTCAAGGACATACATTGTTTCCTTTAAATTCTCCCTAGAAAGTTTAAGGAGGACGAATACTACACAACTTATTTGTTGCTGCCCGCCTCTATATATATAAATAAAGAGATATTTCTGCACAAAAAGCGAATTTTTAAGCAGTCCAATCCTTCGAATTTCATCAGAACTATCCAACTGTCATTTCACAGAAGTAACTTCACTAGTTTGGTCTTTGAAATTATTTAACAATTTATCGAAATATAATAACTAGAAACGTTTCTCAGTTTCCGCTTATATCTCATGTTCGCAAAGGGACACAAATATACCACATTTGTGTTATTGGCCGCCTATCGTAATAAAAACAACATGTGTTTTATTACTTGCATTTCGTACAAAAACCATTTGCATTAGAACAGCTTAAAACATTGCAATGTGTATGTGTATACATGAGATGGTCCTGTGTATTTTGCCTTTAAGCCTCTGGCATACATTAAGCTCACCCTTTGTGCTCAAAGATATCATGGTGACACGATAAGCAAAGTATCCCAATGTGTGTCTTATTAAAGATAATAATCATATTTTAACTTTAGGATGTTTTACATTAAATTTTATCAATAACAACAACAAATTATAATGAAGTTGCAGCGAAAATAAATTTTCTTTGCATATCTGAAAGTGTGTATAATGCCAACTTTAGGCTGCTGAAGTAAATAATTAACAGAAAAAATCGGAAAAAATCAACATATTCGGGCTTGAATGGCCTGTCAGCCCACTTATGCTGCCACAAAACTAATTAAAATTGTTTATTAAATAAATTTCTATGAATTTATCATATCTTTTATATACGTATGAATGTGTGTTTGGAAGTTTTATTGTTCTAAGCAAAATATAAAAAAAAAATATAATAATGGCTTTACCATAAAAATGGTCAATGAACCATCAGAAATTTAATAAATACAAACAAATGAAAGGAACAAAAGTAGGAAATGCATTAAAAGCATATATTAATTGTGCAAATATGTGTGTATACCACTTCCTGTGGTGTTCACTGAAAATTTGTGCATTCAATAAATGAATTTATTAGAAATTATTGTAGGAAAATTGTTGACTTTAAACGAATTTTAAATAGTTATTGTTTGAACAAAAAGTTTTACAAAAGTGGAAGTCTATATTTACTGCCTGGCCCACGATGTCGAACGAATTGTTCTTTCGTACAAATTACATTTAAAACAAAAACAATTTAAAAAATTTTGTTGTTATTGTAAACGTAATTTGTACGAAAGAAAAATTCGTTCGACATCGTGGGCCAGGCAGTTTTTTAATTTCTAAAATATATAAATTCGAAGGTTTTACTTTTTGTCGTCACTTTTTCGCTAATTTTTGTTTAACTATTTTAAATTTCCGAACATTCCTTATTGCGTGCATTTGCTTGTACCACACTGCGTATGATTAACATGTTGATACAATTAAAGAAATCATACAAAATCTTTTCAACAAAATATTTAAATTATATTTCAAAACTCATTTAAATTAACGCCCTAAGAAGCAGTCCATGTTTAAGAATTTTTTGTTTGGTTTTTTTTATTTGTTCTACTAAAGATAAAACACACAATACGAACAAATGTATTTTCATACCAGGTTGCTCAAAAAATTTACGTATGTAAATTAGGGCGGGTCGATTTGTATGGAGCCGAAAAAAATTAAAAATCTTAGGGACGGAAATTATTCTACGCAGAATTCTGAGCAACTTTGAAGAAGAAACCATGCGTCTAAAATGGATTTCGGGCCTCCGAGCCCCCGAAAATTCAAGAATATGTCGTATGTAGTACTTTACAAAATTTCTGCTGAAAATATTTTCCCAACAAGTCAGTTAGGTAAATGTCATTAATGGCGTTTTATTCTAAAAATCGTCTTAAGTATGTTCAATGTAAGTTCATTGTTCTAAGTAAAATGCAAGTACTTTAATATGAACCCATAGTTGTATAAATAATACAACTTTCGTAACTTATCTCTAGATTTCGAAATCTATATACTAAATCAGTTAATTTCTCAATGCAACCGTATCAAAAAAGAAAAATTGTTTAATCTAAATTGTAATACTAGCAATATATTTCTGAAATTTCGGACGCTCGAAATCCATTTTAGACCCATGGTTTCTTTGGTGAAGTTGCTCAGAATTCTTCGTAGAATAATTTCCCCACTACGATTTTTTGTCAAAAAAATCGACCCACCCTCATGTAAATACATATTTATTTTTTTAACTTTAAATCATTTTGTTCAAAAAAATATGTTGTAAGAAAAATTTATATGCGAATCGGTGAATTGTTTTTTTACACCTCGGGGCATGCAGACACATTGAAATGGAGCACAGTTTGCATATTGCTACAAGCAGTAAAGAGAACACTAAAAAGTATTAAAAACGGAATTGTAAGAGTTTTTCATATCATCGTTCTGAACGCACATACATACATACATACATACGAATATATTGATTTACAGTTGTCGTTAACCTGCATATGAAGTAAAAAAAATGTTGCCTGTTTTATTAATTCATGGAAAAAGTAATCGAATGAAATCTTTTGGTTTACGTTTAATAATACGGTTACAGTGTAATGTGGTTATTTTAAATTTATTTAGGAATTTAATATCAACTAGAATCTAACAATAAAATATGATGAAAGAGAACAATAAGAGGACAATTTATATAGTTAACCTGTACTTAGTTACTAACTAAACATGTTTAACAAAAAGAAGATCCTTTTCAAATAAAAAAAAACTTAACTATAAATATTTGATTAACTACATTTTTTAAATATAATAAATTCATTAAAAAAAGTAAATTTAAATTTTTAACAGCAAGAAAAATACTTTATTTGCAAAGTCCTTTTTGTAAGGCCGAATTGAAAGTAATCTTGCTTTAATACAAAATGAACAACAAGAGAAAACATTAAATGAAAATACCCATGTACAGTATGTTCGTTTAGAATAGATTAAGCAAATAATAAAAAGCTTTAACCACAAATTGTTGGCCAAATTGTTGTGTAAATTATACTAAAATTATACGACAACTTGTACAAGTAGTTTTAAATTTATTTTCTTTAAGGCATGCAAAGTAATTTTTGTCCAAAAGATCTCAAACATTCCATATCTTTTTTTTATATGATTTTTTCTTACATTTTTCGGATATTTGAAAGACAGTTGAAAAATGGTTCTGTATAATAACAAAGCATATAAGATTTCATAAAATATTTTTGTGATAAAAAAAAAAAGAATTTGAAATTTTTTTAGTTTTATATATAATATAATATGTTTGTTTTAGGATGCCGATATGTACATAACTAAAGCAGTAAATATATCTACCATTATTTTATTTCATGTACATATATCTGTTTTTTCTTTGCCATTTTGGCATACCAAAATAAACAAAGTCATTATTTTTGTGTACAAGCTGCTGCATGGTGGTTGAATTAACCATAATCGTATAGTTATGGTAGAAGACACAAATTTTAACTTTACTAAAATCAGCTAAACAAACGAAAGTTTTTTTCCATTTTCTCTTAAAAGTATGCTATACATTGCCTGTTGTTTATTCTGTCTGAGAAAATCTAACTATTAGTGATGTACAATAATGTGATAACGGTGTGAACAGAGAATCTGATTAAAGATAATTGTCTTACAATGAAATTTTAAGGTTTTCTTAAAATGGTTTAAACTGACTTTACTTTTTAGTGGCAAATTTTTATTGCTAATATGTTGCCAGTACATTGATAGACCTTGTAATATTTTAGCATCTAACAACTCTCTGTATGTAGCTTTGGTCTCATACTAGTAAAAGGTGGACACATATGTATAATCCACAAGTATATTCCCTAAGATTTTCACTAGAATTAAGTATTTGTGTGTTATAAAAATAATTCGGTGTGATGCGAAATTATTCATTGTGATTTGTAAGCGATTTGATTGAGTTAAAAATGATTCACTGTGATTCGAAATAATTCAATGTTATTTCGGAATGTTTCATTGTGATTCGAAATTATTGAGTGTGATTTGAGGGTGGTGTTGGCTGAAGAGGTTAGCGCGTTGACTACTAAGCAAACAATTACTTGGTGCCAGAGCAAGTAAATCAACATCATTAATTTCTCTAATGTACATTAATGAGACATTGTATTAATTATTGCCGGACTATTTAAGCACTGGTAACTAAAAAAATGTCCGGACAGAGATTGATGCTGTTCCATACTAATGTACACAACATCGCCCTCCTTCATCGGTTAGCAGAAACATCGGTGGAGCGGGAACGGCAATAGAAGACAACACCGTTTTTTTATCGTTTGTTCCCAATCGGTATACTAAGTGGCAATATTGCCATTTATCGATAACTTTTACATATGTTTGGTATTTTGTAAGCAAAATTGATGTTGATGTTGTCTGTAATTGCCTTTGATTTTGTCGTCGGCATTTTTGTTGTTGTCTTGCGTTGCTTTGTGTTTTGTTTTAAAACTTTTAAAAAATTAACGTAAAAGTTGTCTTTCATTCTTCGTTTTTGGTATTTTTATATATTTGTGTTGTGTTTTTGGTTTAAATAAACTAATGGAACAAATTTAAAAAACAAATAAAAGCAAATTGGAGAAGCTTGTGCAAGAATTTAAAAAGAATAAATCACTACCAGAGGATTTTGCAGCGGAATTGCTCCTATTTGTATACTCGTATGTTTAAAATATGGTCTTTTGAATCGAAAATTACTTTCAAATCTTAAAGAGGATACAAGAATTCATTACTTTGGAAATTATTGCTTAAAATTTGTTACTTACTTCTCATCGGGCAAGCTAAAAATACAAGACTTTTGTCTAAGCAGTCTTCTTTCTTTTCTTCTTCACTGGAGTCCGAATCAAGAAGAAAAATCATTTTAATTTTAATGTATGCCAAAATTTTTATTTAGTCAAAAACTCTTTTACCGAAAATAATCAAATAAATGTCAGCTGACTCAAATATTAGATATGTCGCACCCTAAATACAAAAGGGTCACAACTCAAAATACTAAAATTTTCAGGAGAGACAAAAAACTGTTTTCATGCAGAAGCAACACACTTAACATAAAATTAGACATAGTAACTGTATTTTTCCAGTTAAAGAGATAGTGATGTGAAAGAAATTTTTGCAGTAGTTAGAGATGTGTACTCTGAATTAATTTATGGAAAAAAGTCAGTTTTGGAAAATTTTGAGTTGTGACCCTTTTGTATTTAGGGTGCGATGTGTGTTGTATGTTTCGATAAATAGTCAACATCGTCACAATACTGTTAGAGAATACAAAATTAGTATTGACGTTGTGTTCTATTGATGTTGCCCTAAAATTACCGACGTTGTTGCCGACGCCTAATAGAACAAGGGTGAATAAAATAAATGCCTGCTAATACAGCTTAACAAAGTTCATGCGTCTTCCTAACAACGGTGGCGCCTCACCACTGGTATAAAAACTCAATATATCGCGAAAAGCAGAGTTGTAAAAGAGTTAAGCCTTCTAAATTAGCAAAATCTATCTTCTCTACCCTATCCCTTTTCCTGAATTCCAGCACAATGCACTGCATATGTACGGGTCATCCCCTGAGTACTGGTCCTAATTAAAAAAAAAAAAATGAAATGGAGTGATTCGGTGTCATTTGAAATTCTTCAGTGTGATTTAAAAATGATTCAGGGTGCTACGATCCTCCAGTCTCCAACTTACTATTCTGATGGCATCGACAAATCGATTTCACGTACAGACAGGCGCATATGGGTCATTTGGTTTTCCTCTCTATAAGGATCTAGAATATGTCTACTTTTAATGTCTGATATGAACATTGTGGAAATTACACACGGATAACAAAACATATAAATAATTTTTTAATTTGTGGGGAAGTTTATTAAAATAAACAATAATTATTTCTGTACAGTGACAAACAATGTAAACACTATACATACGAGTATACAAAGATTTTTTCACAATTTATTACATGTATTTCCTTTTATTTTAAATATGAAACTACCTTAAAGAAATAATACGAAGCATACAAAAATGTACTTAAAAATTTCGGTATAATTTTGTTTTTCTTGATTTTACTAAAGCTTAAGATTATATGTATATATACACACACACATACACTTTACAACAATAAATTTGTTTGAAGTGTTAATTTGCTCAAAGCGTTATTCTCTCGTCTGTTTCTGGTTTCAAAAGTTTGCATTCAAATAAACTGCTTGAAATTACAAAAAAAAAGAAGTCCTTTCCTTTGTATCGCTTGAATTTGTTCCTGCTCTGTATTTGTACTGTTTACAAAAGCTGCAATAATATAAAGAGGTTTGTTTCTTCACTGAGTATCTTATATTTTGTTGTCTATTAAATTTTTTTTTTCTTCGCTTTCTGTTGGTAGCAAAAACTAATGTATAATTTTTCTTATGCCAGTCACGTATTGTCTTGATATTACATATAAACATTGAAGCGTTAAAGGACAAAATACTTTCACGTTTGTATGTACGTATTTAAGTATTCTCAAATATTGCTACTGACAAATGAATAGACACGCATTTTCATATAAAATTGAAGTGTATCTTTATTTGCCAAAGCTGTAGAGACTACATTGAGCTTAACTTATAATTCATGACACATTTGTGTTAATGTTTTCAACCATTGATTTTAAAATCATCAAAAGTTTGGGCGTGTATGCCTAAAAACTAGAAATAATTAGAATTTTTAAAGCGAGAAATTTCCATTTATAAATCTTAGCTTTTCAAAATATTTAAGTTAAAGCATGAAATTTTCCATTAAAATATGTGTTGAAAAATAAAGCTACAAGATCGTACATCGATTTAGTAGACAGAAGTCTCGTTTTCCATTTTTATTCGAAATGTTTATAAATGAGATGTAGGAATCAGTTTCAACATAGTAACTTAACAAGTTGTGAAAGCATTCTGTACATGAATACTGACTTTTGTTCTATTTTAAAATCGAAGTGATGTTGGATGTAAAATTGTCCTTTGTTGTTTGAAATTATAACAATGTCTAATTCTCGCCGATTAAAAGGTCAGAAAATATGTTAAATTTTAATAAAAGAAATACATACACTAAGAAAAATTTTCGAATTTTTTACTGTTAAGAATTTCTTTAGACCCAAATACATGAATAAAATTTAATCAATTTTAAATTTTATGGGTTATGGCGTTATCCATCTTTTTAATTCTTTAAAATTTATCTCTTTATCTTCGATACTAAACTTTTAAAAAGAAAATCCTTTATTTTTAATAAAAAGATTTTTCAATGACTTCAGTAAAGCGTAAAAAATTCTTATAAAATGTACAATTGAAAATTGAACAAGCAATTATACAAAAAGAGAAAAAGATTGTTACTTTTTAGTTGGAGGGTGAAAAATACAAACCAAAAATATCGCAGTGAGATAAAAAAATGTAAGAGGAAATACTTTAGTTCTTATTTTTCGTAACAAAAGAGTTTATGTTTTTTTCCGATTTCGTTTTATTTCCATCAACCTATTTTTTTATGTATTATTTAGAAATTCTCAATGGCAAAATTAACACAATTAGACGAGAACAAAATGAAAACCTCAAACCTTTGAAATATGCATTGTTATCACGAGCGGATATTGTTCGTTATATTTCGATTATTTGAACATTTTAGCGTACGTAGGTTTATTGCAAAGTATTTAGATTTGGAGAATAGTTAGATTTAAAAACACACATACACACGAAAAACAAGTACTAAATTCAAGTAAAGGGTGTTTTTTATAGAGTGACACAAGTTTAATATAATAATAATAAAACAAGGAAATATATTTTTAATATCAATGAAAGAAAATTTTATGAAATTAATGTTTAAATATGATTTCTGCCATGTGGCCGCCACGGATGCCGCGTAGAAGGGTCATTCTGGAGCACCAATTTTCAACAACTTTTCGCAGCATTTGCGGCCTTATTTCGGCTATAGCTCTTCGAATGTTGATCTTTAGCTGTTCAATTGTTTGTGGTTTATCGACGTAGACAAGAGACTTCACATAACCCCAAGGAAAATAATCTAATGGGGTTAAATCACACGATCTTGGTAGCCAATTAATTGGGCCATTACGTCAAATTATTTTTTCATCAAAAGTTTCTTTGAGTAAATCAATTGTAGCGCCCGCTACACGATAAGTTTGACGAGTAGAACAATTATTTTGATTAAAAATTTCAACAATTTACACGCGTTGCTCTGGTGCAAGTCGTCGATTCATAAGGAAATTTCAAAGCAAACTAAACAAAAAGCAACTATCAGTTGTTAAATAGGTGCTCAAATAAAGCAGTGATGCCAACTGAAAGTTGTGACACTCTATCAAAAAATACCCTTTAATTTAGGATTGCTTTAAGTACGAGTTTTGATTAAAAATATTATTCTGTAAGAGAATATTCTGTATCCCAATAGCGATTAGACACTTTTTAAGCTGTCTTTCTTCAATACCAACAATAAACAAAAATAGATTTATAATTAAAATTACTTTAGGTACTCTTTTCACAATACAGTAAAAATTTTGTATGGAAATCACTCAAAAAACTGAGTGCTTTTAATTGAATGGCATGATGAGGTTGGACGTGAACTCATGCATCCAATATAAATATTTTATTTTTTGTTTAATATGCGGTTCCTATAATACAAACAATTGGTTTGAGTAGAAAATTTGTATGAAAACCATTCAGTTTTTTTTTAGTGATTCTACACAAGTCACTTGTTTGTATTGTGGAAACCCCCCCTAAATAAAACTGGGGGTCAATTCTCGTTCAGCGATAACGTGAAATGATAAAGAAGGTTTCATTTTCGTTAGCATTACAACTTTTCACAATATTTTTTCGCAATTGCACAAAATTCGATTCCCGTTTATATTATGAAAAATTGTTTCATTCCATCTGTTACAGTGTAACTTTATATCCATGTTATTGAACTTGAAATGTCATACACAGAGAACGAAGTTAAACAACTTCGATGCGGCAAAAGGTCGTATGCAAATACATTTTACTTGCCTTAGCCGATTTTACAACATGCATATATTCTTCGTTGCAATTTTGAATTTGATTTTTCAACATATATGTATTACATAATATAGCGATTTTAATATGTTTTAATTTCTTCACAAAACGGGAATCAGAAGCAAAATGTAAACGATAAATATGTTTTCATTTCACGTTATCGCTGAACGAGAATTGACCCCCTGGTCTCTTTTTAAAACTAATATTTTAGTTTTCAGAAATGAATTAACTATTTAGGGAGTAAATAATTCGTACTTGAATGAGTTTTTTCATGATTGAATCAAGAAAATCCTTACTTTCCGTATTTCGAAAGCCTTTTGAAACTGATTTAAGTAAGTTTTGAATTATATTTATGTGTCGATTATTAGTGACGCTGGTCATTCCAACCAATGGTTTATTAACGAAAAGTTGCTAGAATCGCCCGTACATCACATTTCTTCGGTACGATTTTGTCGTCTTTTTCTCACATAGAAATCGAACACCCTACTTGTTATATTCCCAATCTCTAAACCAAAATAATTAATCCATTTAATCATCATTAAATTATCTACAGGTACAGTGTATTCTTAGTATTTACCTAATTTTACACTTTAGTTCTGTTCTTCTTGAAATACTTTAATCCTTGAACTAATTCTCAATTATAACACCTAAATACTTATAGTACTGCAGCAGCATAAAAATCTGCTTATGATTATTCTGATAATGCTGATGATTATAAACGTGTTGATTGTTGAGAAAAATAACGAGATGACGTTGATGATGATGATTTTTACGAAGGAAGATAAACAAAAAAAAAATATATATAAACATTTGACTGCTCTGTGTGTGTTCTTTGGTAACACTTTGTGCCACATTGCCCCCTAGTCGTCACTCAGTTGAAACCACGTTATTTTGTGGTGCTCGTTTGGTATGCATGCTATAATGTTAAAAACTTATGACATTTTGCCATCTGAAAAATCGACATCGCTTTAACGTTTTTAGCATTTTCGATTATCATTTTATTTATTCTGTTTTTATTATATTTTTTCTATTTTTTTTTTTTTTTTTTTTTTGGTTCAACATCATTCTGCTGCAAGGTTTAATATAGAGTAACTGGTAAAAGATTTTCTAGCTTTTTGCTTCTAAATGTTTGAAAAATGTTTTTTTTTTGTCGTATTTTTTTTTTTTTTTTTGGTTTGTGGTTTTTTCAGATCTTTTATTCATTTTAAATTTTGCTTTAAGGACTTAATGCAGATGACGTTTTAGTCTCAATGATATGTAGTGATAAATTTTAAATTTCTTTGGTACAATTTTATTTTTTCTGTTATTGTAGTCGTCGTCGCCGCCGTCGTAATTTAAGAATGGCAGATATGAGACTTGGGATAAAAGTCAACTGCATAAAACGGATACTGTTGCAAATTTGTGTGAAAAATAAGCAACGTAAAAAAAAACATGCGTACTTAACGTATAACTTTCTTTCAAATTTGCATCTATTTTTTCTCATTCACTTCTTTAACAAATTTAAATTTCCTTTTACATAAAAATTGTGAGTGTTGAAAGGGAACAAAAAAGAAATGATTAAGCTGTGATGTTTGAAACTTACGCATAAAAATTTAGAATTTAATTAAGAATGTAAATTTGAAGAATGTTGATGAATAATAAGTACTTATTTTTATATACATCCATATGTATTTGTATCTGTATTTTCATGCATGTGATTTAACTGAATTTCGAAAATCTTTGCAAAATAACTTCTAATAAAGAAAAACATTATTAATATAATTTATGAGTAAATTAAATATATGTTGAAATCATTTGTCACTCAGACAATCCTACATGTACGTATGAATATGTTGAAAACACAACCTACTCTTATTAGTCATTAATAAAACCTTATAAAGCTTTTTCTCAAATGCAAAAAGTATAAAAGTCATATTGTGTGAATGAATTGTACGTGCTAAATTTGAATAAGTTCATTTAAAAAGTTAAATTCTTGCAACAGAAATGTTCTTTAATCTAATTTACAAATAAACAATTTAAAGTTTAATAAAATTGTCTGGCGTTTTCTTAAATTTCTTTTATGAACAGTTGCTAAGCTCAAAGAAAATAAATTACAGAGTTTTCGAAATCTACAATTTGGATAAACATAAAATAAAGAAAATAATCATTGACGCCCACAACAGTTTACAGTTTTCTTGCACTCGTTGCTCTTAAATGGGTGTTAAAATTATTTATGCTCTTTCATTTAAATCTTTGTTCTACAAGAAGTAAATTACTGAGCATTTGAATTATTTCTCAAAGTAAATTTAGAATTAGATGAACATACGTCGAGGTATATGTAGCATTTATTAACACTTGAGTAATCAAAATACATAATAAATTATGTGTTTTCAAATCATTTAACTTGCAGAAATTTAGCTAAAATTGCATACACACATGTTTGTATATAAACTAACACATTTACATTTAGACACACTCGTTTCTACATATAAATGTGTAAAGGAATACCATCAAACATAGAAGAAATTATTTGATGTACATCCTAGCTTTAATGAAATATTCTCCTTATTCAGTGTTTGATGCAAATGGTTTTGTGAAAGTGTAAATGCAAAATAGTGTTGATTTTTTTTTAAATTTAACAGCTACTCTCTGTTTTTTTGCTGGATTTTATCAAAACGCTTTAATGTTTTGCATTTGCCCTTGCACAAGGTCATTTGCAGCAAACACTGAATACCGCCATTGTCTTATCTGGGGTTTTTTTTTTGTTTTTAAATTAAACCAGCCTTGTGGCCAAACCTGAGGTTCCATTTTAACACCGTGTGAATTTATTGGCTTACCACCACTCACAAGTCTCCACAAAGTCACATAAGTGTGACCTTCAGGATCACATTAGGTGTCAACTTCATATGTGTGGACTGACCACCATTAGTAAAAACCTTTCTTTAGTATTTGAGCTAAATAATCGCATGATCTCAAAAAAGCTTCTGGTGTTTAGCAACAGCACATAGAGTCTTCATAATGATTGACCGAAGTCCAACCAGTCACAAGCACTGTTGAAGCATCAGCCATTTAACCAATAGCTTTTCTGGCGATAACGTGCACTCCCGAAGGTGACCTCACTAATAACCAAGCATGGAATCAAGCCACTATTGAAGGCAGGACGATGTCCGCCAGCATACCCATCTTTTAGAAGATGGAGTATGCATAGCGCATCACATCGTAAGACCAGCTCCAGCGCTAGAAGTGTATGTTTACTGGTCGAGCCTCAAAAGAGAACCTTTACACAACTTTGGTCTTGGGCAGAGACCTTATGAGCCTTTTCGCATTCTACTCTATTTCCTTTCATATGTGATATGTGCGCTCGTCATTCACTTGTTTCAGAGATTGTGCAGTAATAAAAATTTATTTAAAATAATCGAGAAATTTATTTGCATTCAACTAAAATTGCAGGTCCAATTGTTTGATTTGTGTTTATCTCTTGCAGAATATGGTTTAGTCCTCTTACTGTAGGAAACATAAATATATTTTTCTTTACTTGGCCATAAAAATAAATGAAAGTTTGCAATGGGTGCGTTCAGCAGACACAGTTTGCTACACAATTGTTGCTCAACAATCTGCTGAACGCTTTGATTACTGAGCGATGAGCGAACATGTTGAGTGAGCGCTCACTGGTTTTGTTAGCAAAGAAAAAGTACGATACATTTCATCAAATTACGAAATTTCAGTTCAGTTTGACTTTGAATCAAATTTCATAAAATATTTTTAAATTTTACAAAATAAAATTCAATAATTTTTATTGAAAAGTCAAATTTTTTGATATTTTTGACAAAAAAGTGAGCAGACCGTTCAGAAAAATTAATCAAATCAAAAGCTGCTACATCTAAACTGTTTAGTAGCAGGTTTTTCTGCTGAACGCGCCCAATGAAATTATTTCTTAAAGACATGAAACACACAAACTAAATCAAATAGTGAAAAATTAACATGGAAATGATTCAAGCACATCATTCAATAAACAGGGGCTTTGCTTTGCCACTACTCTATTACACTTATTTATTAGGAAAAACTATTTCATGTGAAACAGCTAAAAGAATTTCAAAAGTTTTTAAATTATAGTTTAATTTGCATATTAAACACTTTAAATTAATACAATTGCAGGTTTGCTAAAACTAATCCAATTTATATTCCATTATTGAAATTTCAGTTGTTTGTATGATTTTGTGTTTCAGTAGCTGCAATATCAAATTGAATTTTATGTGACAATTTGTCATTCGCACATTTTGGTATGGTAGAATTTGAAAAAAATAATTGTATAGAAAACACAGTGCAAGCAAAACAATTTCTTATATCAAAAATTATTCAACATATTTAACTTGTTTACAAAATATATACGAGAAGATTTTCACAAAATCAAGTGAGTAGAAAATTAAAAATTATCTGATATTTTTTTTTAATTAAAATTCATTGATTTATTAATGTTATAGTGAGGAGTAAATTATTTTACTCACTGTTTTAATAGAGGGAATAGAAAACCTTTAGAAATTTGAAAACCACAAACAACACGTCATATTTTGTGCAAATAAATCAATGCCACAATTGGAAAAATTTCATTAAAAAATTAACGATTAAATTGAAAATTCAAATACACATCAAAACAGAACAACCAATAGGTGTTTATATAATTGTGTACGTTTTTATAGGCCGCCAACAACCATCATAGAACACATTATAAATTCGTGAACATATTTTCATTAAATTATTTGTGTATTAGGGGAGACCTTAAACTCAAATGATTTATTTCTTCATATATGTAAAAGTTAGGTAAATAAATTTTCTACTAAGTGCGATTATTATTATTCTACTGAAAATTTATATAAGAAGAAAAAAACTATATAAAAAATATTTCATACAGTAAATTTTAAAAATTTTATTCAGGTTCAAAGTCATTCCATTTACATATTCAAATAAAACTTTTTTTTGTTTTATAAAATTTTGCAATGTTATTTATTTTGTATTTATTATAATCGTTATTTCGAATACCTTCGGTTATCTTCTTCAGGAAAAAATTAAATTGGGTTTGACTATAATTGTCATGAGTTTTGTTTAAATAAATGGTATGACCTTGAACATGAATAAAATTATTAAAAGTTACAAAGTATAAGGTCGAAAATTAGAAATTAACGTAATGAAATGCATTTAGTTTTTTGGAAGAATTTTTCTTGCAGCTCGTAAGGCCGTTTAGAATTATTAAGGAAAAGAAAAGGAGGTAGTCATTGTATCAGAAATTCGTTGAAAATCGCTTCATTTACATTAAACTTTGCCCAGAGATGCTTGTGAATATGATAGTGATATTAACTTGAAATTAGCTTAATTACTTGAGAACTTTTTCCTTATTCATTCAGAAATAGTAATGAAAAGTTTTTCAACCGAGTAGATGTAGGTTAGGTTTCGAGGGCCGTCACATCTGAGACGCACTTGTGTCGGTCCCTTTGTGATACGCATGTTTGCCAGACTGTCGAGGTCTGGCAGAGTGTTGGAGCCCATAGTAATCGCCCTTATGCTATTAAGCGCGGGGCATTGACATAAAAGGTGGAGAACTCTTTCTTCCTCCTCCTCATCGTTACAACTTCTGCAGTAGTCATTGTAACTTAGGCCCATCCTTTTGGCATGAGTCCCGAAGCACCAGTTCCCCGTTAGCACTGTTACTAGTCGTCTTGTATGACATTTACCAAGCCTGATGTTCCCACCTTTCTTGAGCAAGATTGTATGATTCCTGCAGGATCAATCGCTTGCAGTGAGAGGAATGCCAACGAAGTGACAAATCATCGAGTTGCTCAATGATGCACCCTTTTTGGCAGTTTCGTCCGCAATATCGTTTCCAGC
The DNA here is from genome assembly GCA_947311025.1 of Lypha dubia. Taxonomy (NCBI): domain Eukaryota; kingdom Metazoa; phylum Arthropoda; class Insecta; order Diptera; family Tachinidae; genus Lypha; species Lypha dubia. The sequence continues at coordinate 84,249,062 of OX371262.1, read as the reverse complement.
GCACTCTGAGTGCCCTGGAATCCAGACTAATGTAACTCTTGAATGTCTCGCTATCTCGTTAGAGATTTCCGGCATTCGTTTACCACCGTCAATGTAGTGTATACACCATTGATAGCGGCAATGGCCGCTTTGCTGTCGGTAAAAATAAGGATGTCTTCCCATATCCTATAATACCTAAGCCATCTTGCCGCTCTTGTAATGGCCGAGACTTCATCTTGCAGGACGCTACAGCCATCCCGGAGCCTGAATGGAACCTTAACGTTAAAGTTTTCCACGTAGAAACCTCCCCCAGTGTTTGCGCCTCTTTTGGAGTCATAAGTGAATATTCTGGTGGCTCCTTCAGTGACAGGGGGTAAGGCGTAATATTCCCTATTGGGAACAATAGATTGAAATGGCCCGCCAAAATAAGGTTCCGGTGGGCAGTAGTCGGTGAAGTCATGGCGCGCTTGGTGCTGCCTGCGAATCTTGGAGTGATTAAGATCGGTTGTCGTCCATGAACATGTAGCGTTCAGTCTGATCGCCGCGATCAAAGCTAGCTGTTTGGCCAGAACGGCCACCGGAAGCAAGTTCAGCATAGCAAACAATGCTTTCGTTGAAGTAGACCTGAGCGCTCCCGTTATCAGGATCGCCGCTAACCGAACCCAGTAGATTAGTTTGACAACTAATTTTTAAATATATTTTTTATAGTTTTTGAATTAAAGTATTATGCCAAATAGTTTCATTAGAGGATAAATTATATATATATTTTCGTTTTTGGCTATATATTTATGTATGTTTTTAGCAAATATTACTCTAATATGTCCAACAATATGTTTCGCGTTATCCTCAAGCAACTTGTTATACTCTTTAAGTATTTAAAATTATTCATCATGTTTTCGGTACGAACTTGTGAAATATTTATAAAAATGCCATGCAAAGGCAATTTGGTCCAAATTAAAATCAATAGTCTCATAACGTATTCAAATCAATAAGAACTGATTGTATTTTATAACTACATATTATCATGGAAATAAAAAAAAATATATATATATATAAAATCCCTGTTCCCGCTTTTTTTGGTTCCGCTTCAGAATCTCGTTTTTAAATCGCACGTGTCGCTGTGTTTGAAAAAACTCTCTCATATAAAACCCACCTCTTGAATGTGAATTACGACCTCCACAGTGATCTGAGGTCTAAGATACTAAATAAAAAAATAATAAAACATTTAAGAACATTATGTGTATACGTATGTATGTATACGTATGTACATATACATTTTAAATTTTATATTAAATAAAATTTCTTAATACAAAATAATTGATTTTTTTTTCTTTTGATACATGAATAATTTATTGGAATTTAGAAATAATAGCAAATATACCACAAAAATTTAATTAATTTCACTTAATTATAAATATTTGCCAATGTACACAATAAACACCAGAGTAAATCTTTACAAATTCATTATATTGAATATAAAATTTAAATTTAAATATTTCATATTCTAATAAATATTACATTTGAAGAACTGCAAATGCAAAAATGAAGCAGAAGCCCTAAATTGCTCTGTATTAATATACACCCACACGTATACAACAATACATGTATTCTACATTACAATTGAACCTCAAAAATTCGATCAATATTAAGTTTAAAGCTTTCAGCCACAAACCAAAAAAAAAATAATTCTGATACAACAAATAAAGCAAGCAAAATTTATTTTATGAAATTTTCTATATCTTAATAATTCATTTAAATGAAATCAATTATTATATTTTCCATTGTCTTTGTGAGTTTACTTTTCTTTATGAAACTATACAAGAAATTTATAACTTAATTAAATAGTTGTAACTAAGGTTACCTTACGAAGTTGTATTTATAAATTTGTTTAATTGCACAAAAATATTGACCACTCACATTATCATGACAATAACACTTCCACATACACACACACGAGTAATAAACACAATAATTTATAAGGAGTATCCTGGTTTTGAAATATATCTTTTGGGGTTCCAGTTAAAAAATAATGGTAGTATTCATAAAAAATAAAATAGATTTAAAATGTGTTTCAGTACCAAATTTCAATGCAAAGTTTTTTTAAAATAGATTTCAAATCCATTTAAAACCATTTAAAGCCATCATTATTGAATAGCTAGATGAAAACATTATTAATTCAGACCGAAAGCTTTAGAGATAGAAACCTTTATTCAGCGAAATTTCATAACCAGAGGTAGGATCCCATTATATTGGCCTATAATCAATTTTTCAAGTAAAATGAGTTAATGAAGACATACATAAAATGTCTATATACCAAACTTATCGAAGATATAAAACACCAACTTTTTCTCATTTTACCCCACAGAGTGTACTTTGCATGATTATGTAAAAAAAAAACAAATAGTACCAAAAATAATTTTTAATTCATAAGCAAACCGTCTACTATATTCTATCCAAATCCATTAATAGAACTTCTCAACAGAAAAAGTATGAATAGTAAAAAAAGGTAGCAGTTTTTTCTGATTTCTGCTTCGAGAATTACCTTACATTGCAAAAAGAATAATACTATTCATTTTTACAGTATTCTACGCCAAAAGAATGGAAGAATGGATGGAAAAGAATGGAAGGTGTCGCTAATTACTATGATACCAAAGCCCGGCAAGGATCATACAAAAGTTGAATCCTATCGGCCTATTATTTTATTGCCCAGCATTTCCAAACTATTTGAAAAGCTGTATATGAGCAAGCTGATGCTTATAGTGATTAGTAATGGATGTTTTCCAGATCATCAATTCGATTTTCGCAAACAACATAGCACAATTGAACAAACTCACAGACTTGTGAATGTCGTTAGAGACACTTTTGAAAAAAAGAAATACTGCTCTGCGCTCTTTATTGATGTCTCACAAGCTTTCGATAAAGTATGGCACGAAGGTCTTTTCAATAAATTAACACAAAATCTACCAGCAAACATCGTAAAGCTTTTAAAAAGCTATTTGATGGAACGTAAATTTGTAGTTAGGGAAGGCAATTTTTTAAGCCCTCCGCAGTCGATTGAAGCCGGAGTCCCTCAAGGCAGTATCTTCGGACCCTTACTTTATTTAATATATGCCTCTGTCTTACCGTTAAACAGTAACATTCATACATCAACATTTGCGGATGATACAGCCTTTCTAAGCGTTCACGAAAATCCTGTAGAAGCTTCCCGCAACTTACAAGAATATATATCCAAACTGGAAAAATGGCTCAAACAATGGCGTATAAAAGTTAACGAGCAGAAATGTTCACACGTCACTTTTACGTTGCGCAGGGAAACATGCCCGCCTATAAAAATTAACACCGAGACTATACCACAACACACTGTAGTCAAATATCTAGGCGTTCATCTTGATCGTCGTTTAACATGGAAATCGCATATAGACGCAAAGTTGACTCAAATGAAATTAAAAGCAGCTCAAATGAATTGGCTTATTGGAAGAAATTCTATATTAAGTCTTGACTGTAAACTTTTATTATACAACACGATCCTGAAACCAATATGGGCCTATAGAATCCAGTTATGGGGCACTGCCTCAGCATCAAGTGTAGAAAAAATTCAAAGGCGACAAAAAAAAATTCTACGTACAATTACTGCAGCCCCCTGGTATATCCGAAATCAGCGAATTTACAAAGATCTTGATGTTCCGTTGGTAAAGACAGTAAAAATTTTGTTTAGCATTCGCTGAACATATATTTTATCATTGTTAGATTTAAGATTTGAAAAACTTATTGATGTTTCAATCTATATTTGAAGATTCAATAAATAATAAAAGTAAAAAAAAAAAATTCTGATTTCAGTCCTAAGAAGGTATGTTAATTTCTAAAAAATGTATATATATATATATATATATTATAGCAGTACAACATCAAAAGTACCAAAATTAATAATTTGTCCCTTTTTTAGCTCTTAAAAATTACCCTATATTTTAATTTAGGTCACAAGCTAATCTACCAAATTTCATTCAAATCTATTATTATAATTTATTAACAGAAAAAGTTTCAAAAGTAACAAAAAGCACAAAAGAAAAAAAGTACCATAAAAAAAAAAATAATTGATCAGTCTTTTGTCATTTCAGCCCCCAAATTCTAAAAAAATATTAAATATTAGTTTAAAAAAACACACTATAAGTACCAATTTCTACCTATTTTTAGCCCTTAAAATATATCCTTTATTTATTCCGTCTACCAAATTTCACCAGAACTAAAAAACCACCAAAAGCAAAAAATACCATAAGAAATAAAGTGTCAAAAGCAACAGTATTTTCTCATTAACGCCCTTCAAAAGGTATGTTAATTTCTAAAAAATTTATGAAATTATTATACAAAAATAAAAAATACCAGGATTATACAATTTATTTTTGGCTTAGTTAAAATATTCTTGTCCGATTTAATAATTTAAGATATTTTTTATCAAATGTTTTTTCTTTTCTTGGTTACTTTTATTTTGGCTGATACGAAATACATAATTACTCTCAGTCTGGTTCAATTGAGCATTTATTCTATCAATCATTCCCATTCTGAGAACCATCGGTTTTCGATTTCTTTAGATTTTATTTATAGAACATATTGTTGAGTTGTTATTCACTTGCGAATCCTTTAATTAATAATTAAATTAAATGTATATATTATGCAAAGAAAACAAATAAGTTTATACATATTTGAAAATTTTTTAAACACAATTTTATTTGTTTCAAAGATTCTTGGGTCATTCTTTAAAAACATGACCAATCGGTGTCCCCAGACTTTACTATTTTATATTTTGTTTCTCCAAAAAGAAAATAGAAAAATATCTGCATTTTTATAAATTATTATTGATTCTACGTAACTATATTATAAAAAAAAATAACTAATTATCTGAAAATAACTTAAAAAATATTTTTAATGTCAAAGGTTTAGCAAAAACCTGTGTCCCGAGCCAATTTATAAAAATTTAATAGTTATTTTCAGCTAAAATAAAATTGAAAAAAAATAATATTTACAATTTTTGTTATTCAGTTTGTATATATTAATACCATATATAGAAAAGAATGATGAAAAATAATTTTTTTGTAAAATTTTTTTGAAGAAAAATCTTGTCCCCAGGTTCAGGTCCCCTCTGTTACGTCCACTCATTTTATTGAAAAAATTTTGTTAAACGTTATGACGCGTATATTTCACTTATGCTTCTCCATCATAACTTAGCTAAAATCAACAAAATGTGCTTTGAACTGTTCAGTCTTGTTTAGTGCGTGGTTGAGTAAGCAAGATAATTGTAGGCCGGGTACGTACCCTTATTCAGTGTCAACTCTGTTACTGTTGAAAAACGGTGAGTAAAGTGATTTTTTATTTATTTTATAATTTTTTTATATATATTTTGTGTACACTAATTAAGTGGACAAATAAATTCTACAAAATTCTAATAAAAAGCTAAAATATGGTATTTTTGAGTTAATTTGTCCCCTCTGTTACCGGTCCACTCTGTGACTTTTTTATCTGTAAAAACTCCAAAAATTTAAAAAACTAATGCTGGTTCTGGATTCTTATTGTTGATAAGATCCGTAACCACATGAGGCCAATTATAAACATATTCGGCCAACTTAATTTTTAAAAATTACAAAATTCAGGATGGTCATGTTTTTTGAGAACGACCCTCTTTCACTTTTAAAATGAATTTAAAAATTATGTATTTATTTTAATATTCGTAAATTTATATAAACAATTTTCTTAGTATTTTGTAATATATTTTTGAAAAAGAATTTATTTTAATTTATTTAATATTTAACTTTAGAAAATTTCAACGAAATGTATAAAATGGCTTTTAAGTAACGTGACCGACCTTTTTCACTTTTGTTGAAACTTTTAATTGTCTTTTGTAGACTTCTGACAAATCAGCTTAAGATCCGCTTAATAACACTATTTTTGAAGTTGGTTTTTTCTTGCATCTAGTCCATTATAAAACCATCTTTCCATGTTATTTACTTTGTAACAAAAAATCTCTTTATATGTGACAGCGCATAGAGAAGGGGACCTAAGGGTAAAAAATCAATTTTCACTTTTTTTTTATGTGGGCATCTTTATGTGGGCATCGAATGAAACCGATCCCATGCCGCAAAAGTGTTCCCTCCCAGAGATATGCACGTTTTATGAAAGTGATGGTACACCAAAGATACACGTATTTAAATCTTTAAAATGGCTCTCCTGAACAAAACCGGTTTTTACCCTTAGGTCCCTTTTTATTTTGCGCGTCACATATATATTTACATATTAATCATACGCCTACAAATTCAGTTTCAACAAAATTATTTAATTTTTTTCTCATGTTATTGCTTGGATTAAATTTAATTTATTCTTTAGTTTTCTTTTTTTTTTTGCAATACTAAGCTAAAAATTTAAAAGAGAATTATTTTCAGTAATACCGAATATTTAGATTTGCAAATAAATGCTCAGGTGTATGTGTGGTAATTGCAGAAAAATGCAAAATTAAATCTCTTGTCATGGTTACCAGCACAATTCTTGGATATACATTTTTTTTTATTGTTGTTTAAATGCTACTTGACATTTACTATTGGATTTTTTTAACAAAATCTTCAAAAATGAAAATTTTTTTAGTTTCTAAAATTATTTACATTAAGTTTGATTGAAAATTAAACAGAACAAAAAATTCTGTTATTTAAATAATTTCTTAAAGTGTCTGAAACAAGATATTTTTGTTCGAACTGGGATATTAGACAGCTATTTACTCGCATTGCATTGATTTAAGGTAATTAAAAATTAAATAAATAAGAAACTCTTAAAAATATTTAAATTAGAAAGTCCGCAGTTAAATTTTTTTTAATAGACTTTATCGACTATTTCAGTAGATGATTCTTCAATCTCTAAAACTCTAAATTAGGGCGTTTCTACTTAAAATTAAAGATATGCATATACGAGTATTTACCGCCACATTAAAATTTTAATAATCCTAATTATAAACAACTCAGCTAAAATAGTTTAAAACCAAATTTTGATGAGAATAGTTTTTTATTTGCTGACATCACATGTCCGGGAAAACGAAAAACCACAATTTATACATTTAAGTAACTTTATTTTTGTTGAGAAACTCCAATTGAAAAAAAAAATTCAAACAAAAAATAATTCTGACCTCTTTTTTTGGTTTTTTGCTTATGCAATAATACATTTATTTCCAGTTCACATGCATGGCATCCGTTTTATTTCCGGCGCTTTTAAGTCATTTTGAGTTCATAACTTTTTCAAATATAAATTTACGTTCATATGTTTATAAATTTATGGTAGAGTATGTGCATAATTGTTATGTTTGTACTTGTACGTGCTTGTGTGTGCGGGTGGTTTTGTAAGTATTCGGGCATTTAAATGCTTAAAATTGCTGTGTTTGTAAGTGTGTTGTGTGCAATGCGTCCGTTTAACAGGAAATATGAAACCGTTGACAATAAGTTTTATTATATTTTCTTTTTTCAACATTTTGTAAAAGTTGGTTACTATAGCTTTTTTTTTTGCATATTACTATACACACTTACTTTCATATACACACACTTCAAAAAAAGAAAAAAAATAACAGACCTCCTCAATATGTAAGTCTGTGTATGTGGCTTTGAGCTTTAAATGCGTTTTGTGTTGCGGTAGGGCACATAATGTTGTTGCGCTTTAATATTTTCTAAATTAATGTAACAGCAAATTTGTTAGTGTGAGTGTCCTTGTGTTTCACTCTATATACATTCTACGAAAAGTTTTATGGAAATACTCTGACTAAAGAACAAAACATCCGCAATAATAAGTACATAGTTGTATATACACATATACATACATATATAACTGTGGATGTATTGCAAACATAACAGATACTAATATGGTAGATACAATACCAAATACCCACTGTAGTTTCCACTTGTTTTTGAGCCACCTACATATACGTTTTTTTTTTCACTAAAATACAAAACAATATTTTATGAACATTCTGTTGGTGCAAGACTTTTAGAACTTCTAGTATTCGCAGTACTCCTGGTGGTGGTAACATTTGTTGTAATAAAAAATGCATTGACCTTTCAGGAAGCGTGTCGACTGTTTTAATGGATTTTATGTGGTTCTCTTTACTTTATATACTTGCTTGTTTGTTTGCCTGTTTGGTTATTTGTTTGTCTGCTTGTTGGTCGTATGTGTATACTATTGAAACTTTTTCAATTTTACTTATTATTTTCTAGCCAAAATATGTACATTAAAAAGTAAAATAAAATAAAAAATGAAAAGTGCACAAGTACAATTCAGTTGCACTTATGTGAAAAAGCCAGACCAGCCAGTCCACTCCTTTTCAATTCTGTTCAGTTCATTTATATTGCACGTTATTAAGCCGATGAAGCACAAAACTCTTATGGATGAACTCTTTTTCTGAATTTTCCTTCACAACATGTGCGCGTAAAGGGAGTTTAATAAAAATATGTTATTTTTAATATAAAGCAAAATAAGCAGATTTTTATTTCTTTTCTGGGACTATAGATGGCTGTGGCATAAAAATTTTTTGTTACAATTTGTGGACTATATTTAAATTGTAATTTTGTAGCCTGTAATGCGATGTTGCATTTTTGACTAAGCAAACTTTCAGCATCAGTTAGTTTAGCTGAGAGTGCAGCACAATGAGAGTGGAAAACAAAATATATTGTAAAGGGGAGTATGCAGGACGTCATCGATAAACCAAGTTGTTGTTTATTTATATGTTACCGAAGCAAATTTGTTACTAGATGAGCATTGTTTTTGTTATTCTATAGCAGACATCCTCTATTTGAGTGAGCATTTTTCGGGGTTCCATATAGCAAAGCTGAATACCAACAATATTTTACACTGTCTGTCCATCCCGTTTATCTATCGTAATCTTCTATACCGACATTTGTAATCTGCGAGAGGCGCACCAACAACAAGCAATAAAACTTTATGAATTCCAAAATGTTTTGCTTTTAAACTAGCAAAATATCCAAAAGTCTTCGAATTATATACTAACTATTAGCGGTAGTACTACCTAAGTTAAAGGGTGTTATATAGCGAGCATGTAACATGTGGATATTTTAATAGATATTGTAAACTGTGATATTAACATTTCACATTATTAAAAAGAAACTATAACAATTAATACTGCCATTAAAATAATATATATACACTAAAGGGTATTCTAAAAGTTAATGTAATTTAGATAAAAAACTTTGAAAAGTAAATTATTAATATATTCATACTAAATAAAGAATTTTAAAATTAACAGTAAAGATTAATTAAAAAAATTTAAATTAAAGGGTATTTTTTCAATGTATGGACTTTTGGAATTAATAATTAGACCCGTGCAATTTTACAAAACACGTAGGAAGGAGTGTTTACCTTTAACTAATGCAATCAACAACACAAAAAAATTGTTTATATACAAAAAATTAAATCAGGACCACAAAAAATAAAAACACGAAAATCAAAAATAAGACCCAAAACGAAAAAACACGTGAAAGCGAAAAAGTTTGTAAAAATAAAATTGAACTAAAGATATATTAGATTACTTTGACTTTATGAAAAAAGTATTAGAAATTTCATAAATTTTTAATATTTGTTAATAATTATACAGGCTAAAATTCATAAATTTATTAAACAGAGAAATATTAGATAGACATTGTTAACATATTTCAAGCAACAAATGAAAAATTTAATTTCTAAACATCCCATTAGATTTCAACTACACGACTGAATAGCACAAATGTGATTTTCGGTAGAAGCCACTAAGCTTCGTCAGTATTTATGTGTAAATGTTTTCCATAATTGTTTGGTAGCTCTGTTATTACATATCATATATAAACACATTTCGAATGCAAATAGAATACAAGACTTCTCACTACTAATAAGATGCTAGCTGGTGACTTTTTATTTTTCACCATATATTAAATATTCAGTGTTGCCAATGCATTATATCCCACAATGCCCAATTTCTTGATTTTTTGTTCTACTTAAGACAAACTTTTTTGGTTTGTTCTATTTAGCCGTGTAGTTGAAATCTAATGGAATGTTTAGATATTAAATTTATTCTTTGTTGCTTGAAATATATTAACATTGTCTATCTAATATTTCTTTGATTATTAAATTTACGAGCCTGTTTAAATATTCACAAAATTTCTAATACTTTTTCAAATATTTATAATAATAAGAAATTCGTAGTAATTTCAAAAATTATAATTAATATTCATATTCATAAATTTATATTTTATTCTGTTTGAATGTAAAAATTACATCTTAAGCTACGTTCACACTTTTCAAATATTTGGCGAAGAACACGTGAATAACAGATAAACTGAAATTTGATTTCCTTTAATTCTATTAGTTTGTTAAACATGAGCTAGCATATTTTAAAGACTTTATAAAAATTGCTTTCTGTAGCATAAGTAATTTTCTTTTGTTAAAAAAAAATCCCAGTTAAATGACACTAACCCAAGACAAAATTGGTGGTATTTTTAATATTTGTGAAATATTTGCCAAGTGTAAACGTAGCTTTAGAAATTTAAATTAATTTGCTCAAGTTTGAGCTTTAGTCTTCATATTCTTTTATCGAGATACAAATCTTTAACTAACATTATAAATAGATCCTTTAGGACATTTCGGCATTTACTGAAGCAATATGTGTACAAGCTACACAAACTGTATATTGTTACAAGTTTTTTTTAACAATCTATAAAAGTACAAGAATTTATGTAAAAGTTTTCAATAGACATTAAAATATGTAAAATGGGCATGTAGTCTATAAAAAAAGAAACATAAAAAGTTGTAGACGACAGTAAACATTTTAATATTACATGTATGTACATGTTATTTTTTTTTTCTTCTTAAATTTATTATGCAACATGTGTTTTTATTGGAAATAAAATTTATGCTGTATTTAGTTTACAATTAAATTAAAACAATTTAATAATATATAAACTAAAACTAACATCTATTGAATTGGATTTACCGTCGAATTCGGTTAAGCGAAATTGTAAAATTGCATGTAAAAAGAAGTTGGGATAATTGAAAAACGTTTCGGTTGAACGAACTCACTTCAAAATTGCTTTATAAAACGAAGATGTGGCATTAAAAATGTTAGTTAATTTTGATTTCAGATTTTTTTACAGTCGGAAATTGAGCTTGATACTGAAATCACAAATAATTGGGGTATTCACACTGAAGTCATAAGTCATATGTCATAAAATAATAGCAAAAATGAAAAGTGTGAACACACCGTCATAAATAAGTGTGCTATGTCATAATTGTGCCAGCTGATAAACATTTTACAACGTTCCATTTTTAGTCGGATTATTGCGCATACGTTTGCATTTTGGCATATATACATATGTATATATAAATGTTTTTTAATTGCTTATAAAGAAAACAATAAATTTCCTGTAAAATTTTTAAATGTCCATTATCAATTAAACTTTTAAAATTTTTTTTTATCTATACGAACTTGCTGAAATAAATATAATCAAAAGCAGCTGTTGCCGGTAACATAAGCTGAACTATTTTTTTAGACGGCGACAAGTGGAAAAACGTTCACAAGCTGCCAGGCAAATCAGTTACACAAACACATATTTTCATTCAAGGCGAATTAATTATAAGGTGGATGCAGTTGCGAATTCACGCGAATTTATACATTACCTACACAGTCAACTTTGGTACATATTTTCCGGCGCCATTTTAATTTAATTTTCGTGCAAAAGGTCAATTCATTACGACTATAATAATTCAACAACAAAACAAACAACAATCATTTTGTTTGTGTAAACGGCGAATTCATTACCTACGCTGTAAAAATTATCCATGCATAAAAAATTACATTAAAATGGCGCCGGAAAATATGTAACAAATTTTACATTGTAGGTAATGTATAAATTCGCGTGAATTCACCTTATAATTAATTCACCTTGGTCGTGCATATATCTGGTAATGAATTTGCTTGTTTTCATTCTTGTGTTATTTAAAAGTAGCGGCGGCTTGTAAATATTATCGCCGGCTCGAATAAGGAGTTGCAGCTGCTCGACTAAGATTTCTACTGTTATTTTATGACAAACCATAAATATACCTCAAAATGTCTTATTATTATATGACAACAACAATTTTTTTAAACTATTGTAAAATAATAAGATATTATGACAATATGACTGATATGACAACAGTGTGAAAACCCCAAATAATTAAAAGGATGTGGCTAATAAGTATTTCGTTGCCAGTAAATTAATAGTGTTTTCTTTTATGGTGTTTGTTTCGTATTTTTAAGCAAAACATGTTTCAATTAAACGGGGTTTTATTTCTTATACTATTATTACGAATTAACGTAATAAACTTTTGAACTGTATTAATTTATAAATGGGAAATTATTATTATTAGGCTTAAGTTTAGTTTTATTGAATTATTGAATATTCAAATTACTATGAGTTTTTTTATTTTGAAAATCATTAGTATGTACAATCAGACTAGCCATCAGTATACCGATGACAAGGCCACAACACCTCTCAACAGCGTTCGTTCGTTCATTTTTACAATTGATGTAAAGTGATTACTAATTCGGCAGAATATCAACTATTTAACTAAGTTTGCAACAGAAATAGAATACGGGAATTGTTATAATATTATTTTTTACTACATTTTTACAAGTTCGGTTTGCGTTTAAGCGAATATAAGTGCTTTGAAAATGTCCAGAAAAATAAATAGGAATATTTGTTTTTAATTAAGCATTTTTTTTTTGTAAATGTAATGTAAATGTAAAATGTGTTGAAAATTTCTTACAACCTTCTGAACTCACAATTTTTTCTGACAACGTTGCCAGAAAAACCACTGCCAGTGAATTGTAATAATACAAACTGTCAAAAAAATTGTGAGACATCTGACAAACGTGTGAACACAATACGTTTTCTATGTCAGATAATTGACAGGTAACTGTAAGACAATTTTTCGTTGTCAGATGTTGGAGTTTTGTGCATCTGACAATTATTTTTTAAAGTAATGAAAAAAATTGCTGAGGCAACCATAAGCGTCCCCTACCCGTAACTACAATTTCTTTCAGTACAAAATTCTTAAGGACTTGGATGTAAGCAAAAGAAAACCTTATCCTGTAAAATTTGTTCTTGCAGTATTTGGTTTTTTTTTTTTAGAAAAAGTCAAGGGTTGATTATTTTAATATCTGATTAAAAATGTGTAATGTTTTAAGTACAAGCCGCAAAAATATTAAATATATGAAGGACTTTGTTAAAAATTTCTTACGATGCTTAAATTTCATTAATGTTCAAAAATATTTATTCAAAATTTAAATAAGCAAAAAAGTCGATGACACCGCAACTACAATACTTGTCCACGGAATTTTTACAATATAAATAAAAATAGCCCCACAACAACACATTATTTTATTTTTAATTTTGTCGAGTGAGAAATACAAAAGTCATTTTTCAAAATATTTCTGTATCATAAGCTTAGTGTCAGTTATTAATTGAACATAAGTACAACACTACAAGTGCCATTCAATGACAACATCGAGTACAAAATCAGGACTCTTATATAAGTTAAGTCTTCTTAAAGAAAATATATGTACATACTCTTATATATAATTATAAAGAAAATACCCTTAACAAGTGCCGCCAACATATAAAACTTAAAATAGAAATCAAATTGTATAGAAAGCATAAATCCCACACAAAATGGAAAATTGAAAAAATAACCCTTAAACACCCACAGCAAATATGTTGCCACAAACACAATGGTTAAAACAGCATATAAGAAGGACAACAATAGTAAAACTGGTTATTATACACAACAACAAGAACAACAACAAAAAAAAAATCTGTTGAATCTTCTAGTTTTAGTTTGCATTTCTTCCTTCTGTTGCTTAAAATAAGCGTAAAATATCGATGTGAGGCACAATTAAAACAAAAAAAAAAACACCATCAAAAAACTTCAGACAAGCACATTAGTTTCTTTTCAACAGATTGCATGCCATGATAGGACAATACTAAACAAGGAATAAATACTATTGTAGGTGTTTTAATGACACCTACGATGAGAAGAGAACATAACAAACATTCCAAAAAATTTTCCTTTATGCGCAGCCGTTGGAAATTCATTCAAGAAAATTTACAAAAATATCGTTGTTATTGCGAAATAACTTACAAAAATATTTCTCTGTTGACATTAAAAAATATTTGCTTTGATTGTGTGCTGTTGGTGTTACCGTGTCTTTAGAAGTGTTGGTCTTCGATACACAGGCACAAGAGTTGCGTTCAGGAAAAAAGTTGGAAGGATTCACAATAAATAGCGGCTATTCTACAACTCAATTCAGTTCAGCTCAGCTCACAACTCATACAGGCACAATATTTTGTAGTCCACACATTATACAATTTTGCTCATTGTACTCGTATATATTAATAATGTTATGGAAGGTTTTAAAGTTAGTTGGTATTTAAACACGGTAATAGAATGAGCTAAAAGAAAGAGCTAAAATTATCTGAAACGTTAAGAGATCTACTGACAAAGTTTTGTTTAAAATAATAAAATAAAATAAAACACCACATAAAAATATACTAATAAATAAGTGAACTAATAAAATGGTTATTAAATAATTAAAAAGAAACAAAAAAAAAAATTAAATGAAAAGTGCCATAAAATTTCATTTTAAATAAATTTAAAAATACAGTTTTATTCAAACACCATTTTGCTCGAAATATCGGAAGTGTTTATTTTACGGTTATAAAGAAATTTAAAATAAAAATTATTTTTGTTATTAAAGTAAAGCTCCAAGGAAGTCGCAAATCACGTCGACATCAGTAAAATAATTATATTTTTATTACTCATACGCTGTGTAGGCCTTCTACGTTTTAATTTTTTTTATTTCGTTTGTTTGTTTGTTTTACAACATTTAACTAATTTCTTCGGATATTCATTTGTCAATGTGTTGAAGGCAACAAGCTAATATAAAATAATTCATTACATGCACAGTGGGTAGTAAAATATTAAAATTTCATTTAATCGCAAAAACTGCAACAAACAAAGGATCACATTAATTTAAAATGAAAAAAAAATTTAATTAAATAATTAAAAATAATAATGGTTTCCATTTTGATTTTATTATTCGTAATTGAAATTAAAAATCTAAATATAGAAAATATATACGCTGTATAAGGAAAGGTGGCGTACCATGTGAAAAATATTAAGTATCAATAGAATATAACAATTTATTCGAGTAAAACTTAAGAATTTCTGTTTAAAAAAAAAAAAAAATAATAATAATAATTTATTTGCGATGGCTTAGCTAATCTGTATGCTGCATATTATTGGTTGCTAAATAACAGCTCAGCAATAGATTATTGTGTGTTTGTAAGAGTCTTTTTTTTAATTATGTTGCTTCTGCTTGAGTTGTTCTCGACTATTGCTTGATAGTTTGTGTTTTACCAAATGTGCTCAAAAAATGTTCAAGCATGGTAAAGATCTACTGATGACTTGGTTTTTGCAACCAACGAAATTCAGCTCGTAGATTAGCTAACCAATAAAAAATATAATTAATTTTTGAAAACATTAATTGTTAAAACTAGGTTTTGCCTTCAGTATAACTTTATTTATATTTGTTGTATTTTATATAATTCGAGTTTTAGGAGGACCATCTTAAGGACTTTATTCAAAATATATGCCGTAGAGCAAAATTATTGATACAATCTGTTTTATAGTGTGAAATGGCCTTAATGGTTACCTGTTATCTCAAATTGTTTTAATTTTATTTATAATATACTCTTCACCTGATGATTGTAAAATGTGTGCCTTTATAAAACGGGAATTATAAATTCAGTACAATTCTACTGTTTCTACACTGCAACTTCAATTCCGAAAGTATTGCAGCACAAATCGCCAGTTTTTTTTTATTGCCTTGTGCCGCATTTTAACACTCACCAACTTAATAGGTAGTTTGTTTTTGTAGGACCAGCACTCAGGAGATGATCCAAACTTATGAAAAGCATTGTGCTAGAACTTATGAAAAAGGATAGGGTAGAGAAGATAGATGTTCGAAATGAAGAAGGCTTACTTATTTTACAACTCTGCTATTGTGGATATTTGTTATTTTTTTTAGAGCATTGTTGCAGCATCAATGGCATTAATTAGGCGCATGAAATTTCTTAAGCTATATGAGCAGGCATTTTAATTAAATGTTTTACTTCGTCAACGATTTTGATAACCGACGAAGAACGGAGCTGTACAGTAGCTTGGAACATCATTAACTGCTGTCGCCTTCATCACTTAAACAATTTAAACAATGCCATACTAATGTATATTAGAGAAATCATGATGATCTCATAATGTTGATCTCCTGACCAGAGATCGACTAAAGGTCCTAAGTAATTTTTTGCTTATTAGTCAACGGGTTAACCACTTCAGCTAAAATGCATCACATGGCCCATGAAACTTTAATACTTTCCATGACTAATGTTTTGAGGTACGTTCACATTTATCAAATATTTGTGAAAAAAAAAAAAACGTAACCACAAGTTTTGCTTAGGCATAGTGTCATTTAATTTGAATTTTTATATAACAAAGAAAAATTATTTATTGTAAAAAAGTATTTTTATACAGATTTTTAAAAATGCGAACCCATAATTCAAAAAATTTTGAGACTAAGGGAAATAAATTATTAGTTTCTTTTTTGGACACGTTTTTTTGGAAAAATATTTAATAAATATGAAACGTAGCTTTAGAGCGGTTCTTTAAACAAAAAACAAATGAAAAACATTGCATAAAAATGACACATGGATTTGTTCCAATAACCTTTAAAATCCAATAAGAAGGGATGATGTGTGTAATGTTTATTAAATATGTAAATTCTCGTTAGAGGCAATTTAATTACTTATAACTAAAAAAATCTAATATTTACTACGCAATAATAGTCAATAATCAAGGGCATGAAGTTATTGGCTATGCTGACGATCTGTTTGTGATGGCAACTGGAAAATTCGGCAACGTTCTCTCAGACATCATGAATGATGCATTGAGCACTGTTATGAATGGTGTGGTGTGGGTAAGGCCATGTTTACTATCAACTCTGACAAGACTATTCTGGTACCTTTCTCTCTTAAGAGGAAACTTGGTCTAGGGACAATACTGCTGAATGAGCGCATTATCCCTTTTCCGACCGAAGTCAAATACCTGCTCGATAGCAAGTTGACTTGGAACCGCCATTTTGAATGTGTTACACAGAAAGCCACTAGGGCGATCTGGGCTGTAAAGAGTTGTGCTGGGTGCACCTGGGGCTTGGGCAATGATTGTCAGAGCAATCATTACGTACGGCGCAATTTTTTGATGGCAGAAGACTCTCCAGACTACGGCGAAGAACAAACTCTGCAAGGCTCAGAAAATGACGTGTCGTCTTGCTACAGGTGCAATGAGGTCATGTCCAACTTTGGCCATTGAGGCCTTGATTGGGTTAACAACTATAGAAATCTTTATAAGATCTTCTGCGGCAATGGTCGCTTGTCGGATGGAAATCGGTAACTCTGCTCGCTGTGTTGGCAACGGGCATTCATCGATTCTGAATACATTGTCCTGCAGAAAGCTGCTAGGGATGCATAGCGATACAATAATCAGTGAACTAAGGTTCATCAGGAGATTCAATGTCACAATTCCGCTTAGAGCCACGTGGGAGGGTAATGGTCCCTCTGTGGATTCCAGAAGTTTATGTTGGTATGCGGTTGGATCCAAAACTTTAGATGGAGTAGGCGCTGAACTCTGTGGACCTAACGTGAAAATCTCAGTGCCCATGGGTAAATGGACCACGGTATTTTGGGGCGCATATAGCTATCTTTTCCGAAAGTCATTCCCTAGTTTCATGGGAATTCCGTTTTTAGCTTGTTTAAGAGTGCTTTGACTCACTACAGAAGCTATCGATACGGAACAAGGTTTCGATTTACTGGATACCTGACCATAGCGGCCATCCGGGTAACGAGGTGGCGGATTAATTGGCCAAGAGGGTCTCTGCTGTGACAGCTCTAATCAGAGAGAACGACATGTCGACCGCTTAGAAAGTTTGGGTGACTTCTCCATCATCATACAATGAATATTTCCAAAAAAATCCGAAAATAATGCTATTTTTTAAATATTCATTGCACTTCATTGTTAAAATAACAATAGTCCTGAGCAGCAAATTTTCTCTTAAAAAACCGGAAGCTCGATTTTGATTTTAGAATTATGGTTTCTTTGGGAAAAGTTCTTAGAATTTCCCGTAGATTACGATTTTGCTATACGCTTAGTAGGCAAAAAAATTGACCCACCCTACTGTACATACAATCAAATCTCATGACAAATGTGGATTTGTTTTTTTTTGTTTTTTTTTTTTTCTTTGACAATTTTGAAATACCAATTCCCACGTCAAAGACTTTTCTGAATTAAAAAAAAAAAATCGATCCGAAGTACAAAAAGAATGATGAGCGGAGGATCGGCCGACTTCGTTAATTAATCTTGAAAATATGCTCTCTACATGCTCTCAAATCTATCGATGTGATTATTTAAGTCGTTTTTTGCATTCATTTTTTCACTGTGTACGTACGGCAATATTTAAAAAAATTATCGCAAAGTCAAAAGGTCTTTTCAGGAGTACAACATTATTGAAATTTATTAAAACATACGATTGTATTTGGAATCGATTCGATGTTATTTTGTTATAAGTTTATATCTTTTTTTGAAATTTTATATATTAACGGCCCACTGTGACTTGATAGATATTGGTTATTTTTAGCTAATAAATGACCGTCTGGAGACGGTTAGCAACATTGAAAAACAAAACTTATGATATGGAAAATTTCAAATAGCAGCTATTGTAATTATTATTTGATATTTGAAAAAAAAATTATAAAAAACATTTATAAAAAGCAAAAACAAAATATTGATGAAGTAATAAATGTAGAATTAAATGCCTGAAAGGGCACAACAAGAACAAGTGTATTCAGCAAACAATAATTTTTTTTACTATCAATGTAAATACATCGCTGTTGTGTGTGTGCTTGTATAACTGTATATGTGTAAGTCGGAGCTGTACAATAAATTTGAATTAAAATGTGTCCACGTCAATATAGAGTTTTTATCTTTCTCTTGTAAATTTAATAAAAAAATATTTATTCATAAAGTTGTCCTTGGTGGTCAGTTCTTTCAAGGAACATGTTGTTTAACCTCACAATTTTATAAATATTAAAAACAAACTATAAATCAAAATAATACATAAAAAGCAAATAAGCTAAATTATAATAATAATAAAAAAACGTGTAATTTTTAATTTGAAACGTGTCATTGTGAATTGTGAAATGGACAATGTGTGACATTAACTGCATATGGTTGTTTAATCTACTTGTGGCAGTTGTTTTTATCATACTACAACAACAGCATAATGTTGTTGCCAGTACAAAAGAACAACAGCAATTGCAGCAATACAAATATGTGTCACCAAATGATGGTATATCATCATATGCTGCTGCAGCTGCCGCAAACTATCTTCGTCGAAACTCTTTGCCACATCACGTTGGCAAAAGAGAGGTAAAGAAGGAAAAAAGGGCGGATTTTATTTCATACATAAATGGTAAGCTTAAGAACAATAACTATACATTTGATACACATAAATATAAATATAAAAAATATTATATAAAATTCTTAAAGAAATAATTTATATCAATTTCACCTTCTTCACTATATTTTGAAACCCAAATTCAGTACCCCAAGATATTAGATAAAAACCGAAATAAATTTCTTATTTGGCTCAGAGGTATTTACAGGTAGAAATACAATCAAATGTTGATTACTACTTAGACGACCATATCGAAAAAAATATCTGTTTGCTTTGTATATTAATTAACCATCATATTCATAAATGATTCATAAAGTTAAAGTACACAATAAATCCGGGTGTCCCATACAAAATTAGCGTATTAACCCTAATCATACCGACATAATACATTACCAATCTTACCAACATGTGTCTCTAAGACACATACGCGAAAATTTGAAGAAAAAAAGATTACTTAAATAAAAACAAGTAAATTTAAAGAGAATTTTTTATTAAAGTTTTTATATCATGTTCTTTACAAACATTAATATCATATTTTTGACAGCATTGTCTAATTAAGAATGACAGTTATAAAATCTTTTGCATTTAGTTGTTGCATAATAAGTAACAATTGCTGAAGCTTCTTCTTGAAGCGGTTGCTGCATGCCCTGAGCCTTTGATATATTTGGGAAGCAATAACTCCTTTAGTAACTTCTCTTTTATAATATTTTCGAGCTAAATGTGTCTTTGACTCTCATGTCGGTATTTTATATTGCATTTTTTTATTTTTACTTATAAAAACTAAAATAATTAAGAATTTATAATATATTTTTTGTTAAACTATACCAAACAAGTGTAAAAT
This sequence comes from Lypha dubia, assembly GCA_947311025.1. Lineage (NCBI taxonomy): Eukaryota > Metazoa > Arthropoda > Insecta > Diptera > Tachinidae > Lypha > Lypha dubia. The sequence goes on along the minus strand of OX371262.1, from coordinate 84,228,636 downwards.
AAAAGCCAAGAAAATTGGATGCGATAAGCCGAATATTTTTGGTACTAAAATAAATTAAACATAAAAATGTGTCTCACAGACACATGTTGTTAAGATTAGGGTTAAACCAACATTAAATTTAATAAATATTTATGAAATTCGGGGTTACCATTTAAAGAAAAAAGATTAAATAAAAGGCCATTTTTTAAATGGTTACGCCTTTCTTGTTAAAATATTAAAATTTTTAGTAAACCTCAATTAAGTTTTAAATGTAACATTTTGTTAGACAAAGAAAATCTAATCGTTTGTAAATTATTGTTAAATTGCTTTTAAATTATTAAATGTATGAACATTTAATTCAATTTATAAATATTGTAAAATTTGTATTTCATCGAGTTTTGCTTAAACGCTTTAAAAAAATATTAATATTTGTTTGTCAATTGTTTGTTACTCACTGAAGCGTAAATTACTAATAAAAACAACAAAGCCATGCATACATAATAATAAAATCATAATTTTAAAGCGAAAACGAAATTGCAGGTAATTTTAAGCGACTAAATTTTCAATTAAATTATCAGAAATTTCGTAAAATTATATATAATTAAGGTGCTTTTTTCCATATCACGATAGAATGATTTGAGTGTAAAATTTGTATGGAAAACAAATATGAGCGCTTTTCATAAAAATTTTACTCAAGGAATTTAATAAATAATTTTAACGTTTTTTATAAAAGAAAGATACCTAAAGACTTAATAAACAGATACAAAATTAAAGTAAAAAAGTTCGTATTCTTTCTTCCTTTCTTTTGCTAAAAATTTCAATCAAAATTAATATTGTAGGCAGTGTTTGATCCAGAAAATTTATAATATTGTAAATGTTCCAAACCGAATAAATTTTAATTAAAAAGTTTTTTTTTTTTTTTCTTTAATTAATTCAAAGCGTTAAAGCTACAATACCCCTCCCTAATAAATTTTGGTGTATTTCACCAGTAAAATATTCTTTTGGCAAAAAGCACGCATTTAATTAAAATCAATAAAATTACATTATTCAATAAAAAAAATTAATAAACTCTATTCAATATGACTGATTACTGTGTGACTTTTCAAATAAATTGTTTTGATGATCACATAAGTGCGAATCTCAGAAAACGGGCTATTAAAAGATTTTCGTAAAATTAAACAAAAAACGTAATTTTTATAAATATATTACTTGTTTTTTTTTTTTTAATTAGGACCAGCACTCAGGGGATGACCCCTACGTATGCAGTGCACTGTGCCGGAACTCAGGGAGAGGGATAGGATAGAGAAGATAGATGTTGAAAATTTAGAAGACTTAACTCTTTCACAACTCTGCTTTGCGCGTTATGTTAGCTTTTAAGGCAGTGTTGAGGCGCCTCTGGTGTTAAGTAGACGCATTAACTTCGGTAAGCTGTATTAGCAGGCATTTTATTATCTGTTTTACTTCGCTGATGTTTCTGCTAACCGACGAAGGAGGGCGATGTTGTGTACATTAGCTTGGATAGCATCAATCGCTGTGGAAACATTTTTTAGTGACCAGTGCTAGGCCTTCATCCATTAAATAGTCCAACAACAATTAATACAATGTCTCACTAATGTACATTAGAAAAATTAATGATGTTGTTTGACTTGCTCTGGCCAGGGTTTGAACCCAGTCCACAAGCCATTGTTTGCTTAACACTCAACGCGCTAACCACTTCAGCCAACACCACCCTGTTATCTAAATATATATAAACTATACACTGAATGAAAATATAAATTGAAATCAATTTTTCATACCGAATGATATGGAATTAATATCTTTCTCTGTGACTTATTTCATGCCATTATTAGCAAAATTAATAAGAAAGTCGTAAAAGCTTGCGATCAATTCCTACTGTTTCGTTGCTATTTAAGGAAACTTATTTGCTGTTTGGTGAATAAAAGTATACAAAGAGACCTGAAATATTTTGTAAAAATTTTTTCATAGTACATATCTTTCTTAGAAAAAAGCCAATGTGTATGTGTCAGCTACATTATAAATGGTCCCAAACTGAAAATTTAAATATATAACAAAAATTTGTACATCAAAACAAAAATAAATATTTTGGGGTAATTTTTCGTGATCGTTGCCTAGAAGTGAGATGGAGTTGTACCTATCAAGTACTTGGTCCTTATTTTGATCTCAGTACTTTTTACGGCCGAAATATTTTGGATGGAACTTGGCCTTATTTTCACATTTGTGTTTTTGTCCGGATTATTTTAATAAAATTATTGAAAAAGTTGTTCCCCCTGAACGATTTATTTTAAAAACTAATTAAGAAAACACACTGCTAATTCCCAATAGACTTCTTTCTATGCAATTAATTAAATGTCCGGAGAATATTTTTGTCGCTTCAATTAAAATATTTTTTTCTAATTACAAAAAAGACACATACATACGAGTATAACATACATTTAAAATAAATAAATATATATTATTGACAATTTGCCAAATATGTACATTGATTCATTCACACATTATTTTTTTGTATTAAATATGTGTTTGGATATTTTCATACTAAAAACTTTCCTTTTTATTCGCTACAATGTTGCAAAACCATTATTGTATGATAATATTTGCTTTCTGACATTCATATTGCTTTTTAATGACTTTTTCAAAAACCAAATAAAATAGAAACAAATAATGAATTTATGCCATGCAAACATACATACATATATTTGAACATACATACAATGTATGAATATAAATTCAATTATCTATATGTATGAGAAAATTAAAGTAGCAATAAAGTTTTATAATTTAAATTTTAAATGAAATATAGAAGCTCATGAGCAAACTTTTTGCAAGAGGAAATTACGAAAATTCGTTTTGTTCGGCTTAAGGTCTTCTTTAATAAAAACAATTAAAATTTTTGTTTCATAAAGAACTTTTTTTAATTTATTTTTATTTTTGTTTTCCGATATTTCGGTTAACTTCGTTAACCATTCTCAAGGAATCTAAAAAACAATGTTTATTTTACATATAATACTTGTAATAGTTATGATTTACATTAATTATTACATACATTTTTTTTTTTTTTTTTTTTTTTTTTTTTTATTTTTTATTTTTATTTTTATTCCCAATGACACTCTCCTATATGTTTTTATCCTATTTATGTTTATTTATGATGTGTCGATATAGTTGTGCACACTATATCGACACATCATAAATAAACATAAATAGGATAAAAACATATAGGAGAGTGTCATTGGGAATAAAAATAAAAATAAAAAATAAAAAAAAAAAAAAAATGTATGTAATAATTAATGTAAATCATAACTATTACAAGTATTATATGTAAAATAAACATTGTTTTTTAGATTCCTTGAGAATGGTTAACGAAGTTAACCGAAATATCGGAAAACAAAAATAAAAATAAATTAAAAAAAAGTTCTTTATGAAACAAAAATTTTAATTGTTTTTATTAAAGAAGACCTTAAGCCGAACAAAACGAATTTTCATCATATTAAATCACAGGTCAACTATACAAAAATCCAACAAGAGGAAATTACTTTAGGACAAATAAGTTGAAGAAATTTAAGTTATATAAAACGAAAAACTTGTAAACTAAATTAAAAATTACGGATTTCCTTATTCAGATTGAATGTTTAGTATTTGGAACATAGTTATGAGATGTGTTGAAGTTGAAAATATGTACGAAAGAGTTTTTATGTGTTCATATTCAATCAACTACACAACTTTAAACTATTTTACGATCATAAAATAAGCAAATAAAATAAAATAATATTTTCCATTTGGTGTCCACAAATTTATAAAATTTTTAAAATATTGCAAAAAAATTGCAAAAATCCATATTTTGGAAGAAACTCGTAGTGCTCTAATTTTTGGCGTGAGCTATTGATTTCTGTATTAAAATCGATTCCCTTTGCAAAAGAATGGGAAAACCAAAAAATTATTTTTCGCTCTTAAATTGAACACAGGCTATTATACTCGTAGTCTAATGAAAAATGCAAAAAATGGCTAAAATCCACATAATAATAATATTTGGTATGAAATAACGATTTCTGTATTAAAATCGATTCCCTTGGCAAAAGAATGAAAAAACAAAAAATTAGAGCTCTACGACTTTTTCGAGCGTTTTTTAAAAATTATCATATCAATCATACTTCGAAGTATGATAAATGTAAGACACAAATTTTGGTTCATTTAAGAATAAAGACTTTAAAATTCCAAAAATCTTTATTTATTTCCTTATGTGCATACATATCAATTTAAATAAATAATGAAACAATAAAATAAATAAATGAAATAAACAAAATGATAAATCAAACACACATACTTCAAAAATAAAATATTATATTTTTTTACTAAATTTACAACAACGTTATCAAGCGGTACTGTAGCCACCACAACAAAATAGATAAATTGCAGTTTTGAATTATTTATTGTATTGGCTTGGGTGAGACAGTGGAAATTTGCTTGATATCTCACATATTTTATGCCTGATATAGAGAAGTTTATAACAAAACTATCGGGCTTATGCTTCTAAAATATTTGTAATTTTTAACGAAATAAATTTTTTAGTTCGGTTTAAGAAGATTTTACTGTTTTTATGTGAAAATTTGTTCACTTTTAGGATATGATACATTTTTGTAGAGATAAACCAATATTTACCATTTGACACAAATGCCAGCAATGCTGCTGCAATTTTAGCAACACCAAACAAATCCATGTTAGTTGTCATGTTATGTTACGTTTTGTTTAGCCAAAGGATCTTTATACAATTACTTAATATTTAAAAGGCAAAACAGCATAAGCAGAAACATTCGAAATAAAAATACATATATGTATGTATGTAGTATATTAGGGTGGGTCAATTTGTTCGGGACCGAAAAACATGACAAAGCGTATAGCAAGGTCGAAATCTACGGATAATTCTAAGAACTTTTCCCAAAGAAACCATGGTACAGATAAGTACAGCTCGTAAAAAACTTATCGTTTTTTAAGCCGAAGAAAATAATAAATAAAAATAAGATACCTTATACTGTAAAAATCTAGTCGTCACTTCCCAGGACGTTCACTTGGTCTGCAGTTTTTATATCTATTTTTTCTCAAGCGCATAAATAGAAGATACAAAAGCTTTTTATAAAAACTTCAGTTCAAGTTTAATTGGAATAATTAATATTATTATAAAAATAATGGGTCCTCTAATAGGGACTTTCGAAGTTTGACATTTGTTGGAGCTATATCTGCCAAACTAGCTGTCATTTATTCAGTCACTTTACCCAATTCACCATGTACGGATATCGCGTGCAACAAAATGTACAAGTAACAAAAATGTTTTATTAAAATGGCCAAAGTACCACTGTCAATGGTGAAAACTATAGGTTGACGATTAGAAACTTTTTTTGGCTTAAATTGGATGATCTGGACACTAATAAAATGTGATTTTTATTAAACGATGTTATAGTCCGCACATAATGGCATCAATAGATCTTTCAAAGGAATAAAAAAATTCGATGACTTTGTTTTACTTAAATTTAAAGATAGGAAGGAAGAAACGCTAAGTGAAGGACCCTTTATTACGTAGATTAAGTAGATTTTTTAAAACTTTGTCAAAAGAAACAAAAAGTACAAAATAAAATTTGACTTTAGTTAAATTATCCAGCAATAATAAAATCAAACAACAAATATATTATTTTAAAAACGATGCCTAGAAATCAAACGATGATTATTAAACAGACATGGCTATCAATTTTGAAATAAAATTGTTTTTTTTTTTTTTTATTTCAAAACAGATGAATACGAAAAATATATACACATTTAATACACCGACTAGTTCATAAATTTTATTCATGATTTTTTAAAAACATAACTTTTTTGCTTAATATTTTTATAAATAAACTAGATGACCCGGCAAACGTTGTTTTGCCATACAAAATATTTCTAGTGCAATTTTGGGTGTTATATAAAAAATAGCGAATGTTATTGTAAGTGTTGACGCTGACCGCCGATGAAAAAAATACCAAACAATGATTTTGTTCTGTTTGAAATACGAACGACGACGATTCTTCTGCATGAGACAGACGTAGCATCATCTGTTATTCAACAAAAAAAATAATTATGAGGTGGACTTAGTGCCATCAGTTTGGTTAATAGTTTCGGAAATTCAGAAATTGCCCCTCGCTCCCGTCCTCGTGCCATTTGCGGTTTGAAAAATAGATTGTAACCGATTCTCAGACTTACTGAATATGCATAAAAAAGTTCATAAGAATCGGTCAAACCGTTTCGGAAATACAGAAATTGCCCCCTTCCTCCCCTCCTCATTCCCCTAGCGATTTAAAATAAAGCTTAGCATCTATTCTCATACTTACCAAATATGCATAACAAATTTCATTAAAATTTGTCGAGCCATTTCGGAGGAGTTCGATAACAAACATCGTGACACGAGAATTTTATAAATAAATATATTATGGTTTTCACAAATCACACTAAATATTTTCATTGAAGTAATCATAAGGTTTTATGACATCATATTATTTTTAAAGAAGATAACAATATCATATTTAGAAGAGATTTATTTTCATACTTTTAGTATGGTTTGATTCTAATTAATTCAATCATAAAATGTTGGTTGCTCTTCGGTTAGTAAGGCTTCAATCATGCTTTTTTTGTAGTTGATCTTGCTTCTTAACATTTTATTTATGAATATTTTAGATGTATAGTGTGTATATTGTTTATCTGCAGATCTAATTACTCTTTGTTTTTTGTTTTTTTATTATTTATCTTATGCATATAGTTACCTTAATATAGAAAGGTCCCAACTCAATATTTTTTTCAAAGCGCGGATGTGTTATACATTGATAATTAACTCTCTAAGTAGTCGATGTAAGCACAAAAAGTGATTTGAAAAAATATGAGTTATGGCTTTTCCATATTATGGCAACCATACCGATATACAGCTATTGCACTATATTTGTATATAACCATATATATACGAGTATACATATATAAGGATATTATTGCGTGCATATGTGCTGATTTAAACGTCAATAGCTAAAAATATGTTCGATATTTATGTTTGAAATGATAATATTTTGATCTAAATAATTGCATTTTAAAGTGAATGCCGTTCTATGTTTTTTCTTTAATTAAGCTGTTTTCATATTTGTGTTTATTTTACATGCGTTTGAGCGTAATAGATAGATATTTTGATATTTTAAATTGTGCATTATTGAACGTTTCCGTATAATTTGTTGAAAATAACATTATAATAAAACAATAATTTAACAGTAAAAGCAAAATATTTGACTTCTTTAGTAGTCAATATCGTATAAACACTAAAACAATGACTGGATTTAACAATTCAATAAATAGCAAAACTGTTATCTGTTCAACCACAATCTCCCAACAATTTAACATGATTGTAAAATTAATATAAACTTAGAAGGATGAATAAAATTTCTTATATGGATTGGAGGGAGTATGACATTAAACTCTACGAGATTTAAACAACGAAATTGACCAACCGCAAATAATAAAAAATAATTTTTAGCTCTGCAGCTTATCTTAAGTCTTTATACACTTTGATTTCTGTTTTAAATAGATTTTATGCTACCGCTAAGGTTTTCAAATAAAATTTTCCTACACACAACTACAGTAGTGTTGAAAATAATTTGGAAATACAGACTTCTTTTCCCCATTTAAATCTGACGTACAATAAATAATATGGTTTAATTAAACACAGAGATAAAACAACCATTTCAATAGAATATTATTTTTAACGATAAATTGATTTCTACAAGCGCCATCGTTTAGTTTTCTGCCTGTCAATCTAAACCGCTTCAATGAATTTTTATTATGACTATAATACTTCAATATCACTTCCAGTTAAATATTTATACGTCTTTCAATTGAAATTTAAAGAAATTGAAGGAAGAGATTGGCAAATAACATTATTATTATATGAAATGGGTCAATCACCAAATGTTTTCAGTTAATTAAATTATGCAAATTACTTTACAAAGAATTTTTGCTCTTGAAGATTATTGAAAGTTGTATAAAAACATTATGCTCTTTTTCCCATTCATTTATTCGTTTAGTGTAATTTATGTGACAACGACGCAGTAGTAGTAGTAGTATTCAAACGATTAATAACGGTGGCTTGCGAATTTAATGACAGACATGAGTGTGGGTAGGTTGGGTAAGACTTGTACTTGTAGCACAGAAAGTGGTGCCTTTGGTAAGAATGTTGGAAAGCTTGGGTGTGGGGTAGAAGAGTTCTCCAAAAATAATGAAAGAAATCTTAAATATGTTTTGATGATACAAAATTACAAAAGTAATTAAATATTGGTATGACACAGTAAATATATACACCAAGTCAGAATATTAAATAAAAAGTAATTAAAATTCGATTACAAGGTATATAGCTCCACCGGAAATACAAAAGGACCAATCAATCCAAAATATTTAAAATGGAGTTTTAGATTTGTTATCATACTTTTAATCATAATATGATTATTTAGCATTCTATTTTATGTCAAAACTAGATCACTTTGCAACTAAAATAAGTAACAGTAGAAACGTCCTGAATTTACGAATTAAAGGAGAGTTTAGAGTTTGTTACGGTCTTTGTTGTTTAAAGTTTATTAAATTGTAAGTGTCACTTAAGGTGACGTCTTAGAAATATGAAAAGCTTTCGTCGTATTATATTTTTTACAATTTATAAAATTTCTCTAAACTAATTTGTACACAAAATTCATATTGTAATCCGGAAACCACTTTTTTTCAAATGGGATCGTACCATTCCGTGCAAGTTGCTTCATAATTTCAAAATTTTTTTATTATGTACTTTTTTTTAGAAAATTTTATATGATTGAAACATATTTTCTTGTATTTCATTGTATCCTTAAACCAAATCGTCTTGATTCAAACGTAAATTAAAATACAACTTTTTTTTTTTTTTTTGTTGATGGCCTTTGCAAAAAATTGCAGAACTTGTGCAGAGAATAAAGTACATAAGTCACAGATTTTTTTTGGAGTAAATTTCCCCTCAAACATTAATTGATAAATGTTGTTATTAATGAACACATTTTGCTGTATGTAATTCCTTAGTCATTTTTAGGCAGTATGAATGGAAAAAACAAACAAAAAAAAAAACGGATGAAAAACAAATTTTATTTTGTAGAATATTGAAATGAAATTTCTAATAGTAACAAATAAGCAATTCAGATCATGCAACAGAGAACAAAAAAAAGAAAATAGTCCCAAATGTACTTAAGTTAATCCCAAGCGCTGTCAACAATACGGAAAGTTTTGATTTTTTTGAATCAAGCATAAAAATATTGATTCACGTACGGATTCTAGTAATCTTTAAATACTTATTTCGATCACAAAAAATGATCTGTTTAAGGCGAATATTAACGACTAGAATATATGCATGAATGCATATCGAACATCATAACACATACAATTGGAAACCTTACACATTTCTTTTAACTAAAATCAATTCTGTCACATACTGGAATCAAACCGTTTTCGGGATTATTTGTGCTCCTTTTTATACAGGAATAAAATCGAAATAATATTTTTAGTATTTTGCTAAATGAACTTTTAAACTTATTCATTTCAATTTAAAATTTATTAGCGATTGTAACACATCTTCTAAGAATATTAAAATCTACAAATGAAAACCCATAAAAAAACCTTTTGTTTCATTTTTGTTCAATTCTGGTATTGACAGCTTAAAATACATTTTGAATTAAACATTTTAAGCACAACTCTTACTTAAAGAAATCCAAAAAAAAAAAATACTTCAATTTAGTAAGAATTGGTTTTTATGTCTGTATAGGTCCTGTAGGCACCGTTTGTTAGATATCCTTTTCCTTGATATTAAATAGTGGTTTTTCTTATGAACTTAATAAACAGTATTTCAGGACAAGAGCTTTTAAAAAACATTTGTACTTTCTATGTTTCATAACGAAGTGTTGTTATAAGAAGCTTAAGAAGACTAAGGAAGAATATATTAAACTGATTATATTGAAGAAGGACGAGAAAAAACTAGCAAATGATGACGTGGCTGTGTTTTAGCCTTTTTTTTATTATAATGAAGAATGAAAAGACAACAACAACAACAGAAAAAAGATGAAAAGAATATAAAAATTTTTGTTCAAGTGGTTGCGCTGGGAACGAGAATAATGATGATGGTGGTGGTGTTGGTTTATGTACTGTCAGCATTAATATTGGTTTATTCTTTTATTATTATTATTTGCTTTTTGTTTTCCTTTGTTTTCCATTATTTGCTTGTTTATTTTCCATTTATTGTTTGCTATACAACGGAGTAAGTGAAGCACTAAACTGCCAATGGTTAATGATATTTATTGAGCAAGAGAAGCGTTTTAAGTCGAGCAATAAAACGCAATCATATATTCAAAAATTTTGAAATTTTCACATGCAAAAAAATAAGCCGGAGAGCAACATGGCAAACAGTCGAATAAGCAGTAATTTTAGTGCCTGTAAAATATAAAAAAATAAATAAAATCCAAATAGGAAACACGCAAGCAAAGCTTATATAAATGTTTTTTTAGAAAGTCATAAAATCAAGAGTTCAACAATTCTTAGCTGTCAATGAAATCTTAAAAACGCAAAAAAAAAAATTCTTTATAATAATAAATAAAAACCTTAAATGTGGAAAAACAAAACTGAAGAAAATTTTCTTCAAACATTTTATTAAACCTTTTTGTAAATCAGCAGAATTTCTTAAATTTGAAATAACCTTGAACACAACAACGCAACACATTATCCTTTATTTCTTTTGACTGTAACAGAAACATTGACAAGGTTATTTTCTTTCAAGTTAATTTATTTATTGCAAGACACACCTGTTTAATAACCACACCAGCAAATTATCAACCAACCCACTAAACAAAAGGTAAAACATTAAATACCTAAACCTTCAATGGCTCCAATAAATTATCCGCTAAAAAGTCCTACTTTTTAGTTGGCTCTTGTAACGTCCATGGTACGAGTGCCAAACCTTTAAAAAAAAACTTATATACAAACCTATAAATTAAATGAACATTTTCAAACGTTTTTATCGTATACGATGAATTCACACACAACAGCACTAGTCAATTTGCCATGATAATAAACATTAATTGAAAACATAACTGACCTTGAAGCCATTAGAATATAGAAGGTTAAAATGTCAACATGCAAAGGTTAAATGAAATAAAAATATATAAAAAAAACAAAAAAAATAGCTACAGCAACAACAACAGAACGAAATACATCAAAAAGATTTTAGATTTATTATATATAAAAATTTGTAATACTCGAGAATAAAAATTAAGTTTTGTCATTTTTTAAAGTTTAATTCTATTAATTTCACGCTTCTATAAAAATTCGTTTCACTTCGTTACTTTAAGATATAAAAATTATAAATAAATGATTGATTCTAATGATAAACTAAAATTAATTTAGTTAAAACATTAAATTAATTGAAACATAATGTCAAGCTGAAATAATAATTTTCACAATTAAAATCAATTGCATACCAGAAATTTGTATTGATCTTGATTCAATTACTTATAATTGCAATTATAGTGGTAACAACTTAACACATACTTAACACACAACATATTATAGATTTTATTTAATTTTCTTAATTGGTAGAATATTTCATACATCACAATCTATATATATAAAATACAAAAAATGTTTGTACCCATGTTCGCTATAGACTCGGAAACTATCCAACCGATTTGACCCGAACTGGGGTCATTCAAAAGGGAATTTATAGAGGATGGTTTTAGGCTTTTAATATTTCAAGTGGGCGTAGCCCCTCCCACATAAATTGAATAACATCATATATCTTGACTATTGTGATAGCAAGAGTTTTGAAACATTGCAATAGTTCATATGTTACTAATGTGAGTAATCAGGACAAAAATGGGCGTTATCGGACAAGTGGGCGTGGCAGCTCCCATATAACCCAAAAATTGAAATCGCCATATTTTGGGCATTTTTTGACCTACGCCGATGATATTTGGTACATATAGTATTGACATAATTAGGAATCCGTACTAGGAGAAAAGTGAGTGCGACCACGCCCCTTTATAGGAAAATAAAAAATCTTAATATAGTCTTAACTATTGGACCGATGGTCATTAAATTTTCACAATAGGATATATAAATACTTTTAATTTTATTTTATAACGAGGGGGGTAGCGAAGTACACCGGGATCAGCTAGTTATAAATATAATGGGCCATAATCATAGTCAAAACCTAAGCATACTTTCATAGAACTTACTTCAGTTTTAATTAAAAGTATATTTTTCATCCGCTATAGCTGAAGTTGTTTTTAACGAATTTAAAATCACTTTAAATCATTGAAATCATTGATCATTGAAGTGTCGTTGGCTTTTTTCTCCACAATATCCAGTTTGCCTCCCGTTCTCTTTTCGTTTCATCCTGTAAAGAATATGTAAAGCAATACCAGCAAAATAAAAATAATTTTAAGTACGATTCCTACCATTTCCACTGCAAATGATATTTTAATTTTTACGAAAAATAATTGTCCAGAAACTTATTAAAAATTTAATTTAATTCGCCGCTCGCTTAATTTTTGTGTTGCTTTTTATTTTTACATATGCGCGGTCAGCTTTTTAGAGGTGCCACTGCTTATATTTTGTACCAGATTCCATTTAAAAGTTTAACACATTTGATTTATCACCCATTTAAAGCTGGTTCAACTTAAAACACCGTTGTTTATGACTATAATGATGAAATAGACATGTTTTTAAGTTGTTTCTAAAACAAACCGACTTTATTGTCTGACTATGATTATGGCCCAATTACTTTTAATTGTGATTTCATTAGCATTAATTAACAGCAGAAATAATTAAAATTGCAAATACAATTAAAAATTACGAAACATTTCCACAGCAAGTGCAAAAATCAATACTTTCACTACTAACTTGCAAATAACAGCTTAAAATTTGAATATAAAAAAATATATTACTAAATGGTAATTTTATTCCTCACCTTTTTATGTTTTAATTGATATAATTGACCGTTCTTATGTTGTGATCCATCGTGGCTGCTTCATTTAAGGAGTCATATTATTAACAACATTTAGTGAAAAAAACTGTAATGTGACACAAAAATCGGACAACAAATTTAAATTTAGAGTAATAAAGTCCATGTAGTTCACTTAGTTTTATTTCAAGGACATTTTCGCAGCAGAATTGTGTTGCTACCTTATTAAGGGTAATTACAATCACCTTTTTCCAATTGCATAAAATTGTTGCTCATTATTTCCAATTATAATTAATGGACTAATTCTCAAGAATTTATGTTTAGAATTACATAATTTATTTGTTATGCTACATATCGTTGGTTGCTACAGCCAACCCATCAGTAGATCTTTACTATGTTAGCTATGTTCGTATATAAAATAAAAATTATATATAAATAAATATAGTTGTTGGTATGTTAATAAGAATTACATTGAATCGTTATTGCTTCAGTCAATTATCGATTAACAGTAATTGTAATTTCATAATTGTAATTTTATAAGAAATGCTAGTACGTGTTATGTACACACCCGAACAGGTAAATCAATACAAAATATAATCAAGGCTGCATAATATCCCTTAAGGAAATCCATAAAATATAAAAATCATCAATTAAATTGTCATAATTTATAAAAAAAAAATTAAGGTAACATCAATTCAAAGTATTTGTTACACGTATGACTTTTACAGTATCTAGCACAACTTTAGATAGTTTGTGTTAGAAATAAAATGATTGGAAAACATTAGTAAAAGCTGTAAAATTCATACGGTAGCTACAATTATGATATTCAAACAATTCGGACTGCAATTCTAAATGGAGCCAATTTAGAGTTACACTTTTTAATTTGATTGAAAAATTAAAAATTTTAAAAATTTATTTGTATGAAGCAATTCCTTATAAGAAAGGATTTAAGTATTCTAACGTTTTTAAATTGCGAAAGAGGCTACAAAAGTTCATTTCTTTCATGTGTTTTAAGTTAATTCTTCTTACAATTTTCTAATTGAACTCTTGTGCTACACTTTCTAATTACTTCAGTCAATCATTCTAATAAATGTTCCACATCAATCAAGAACAGAATAATATTAATTTCTATGAGGTATTTCGCATGACACTTTCAAGTCGTTCTTGACCTACAAAAAAAAAAAAAAGAAAAAAAACAATATTACCAGCTTTCGCTATGTCGTTTTCATTTTAAGAAATTTACCTGCAAGTTATATCCTTTATTGCTGTCGTTAATATTTTATAATTTATAATTTTACTTTCATTAGCCTTTTTTTTTGTTTTTCTTTTATTCTTTTTTTATGGAATAAATGTAAATTTTTCAATATTTAATTTCTTTTCTACCCTATTCACTATTTTAATGAATGTGTGTAGGCATTGCATAGATTTTCTAGGCACGTGTTCTAAATTAAACTTACAAACATTTTCTTGAAATAAAAAAAAGTAAGCTAAAAGGATATATTATATTGAAACTATATACTTATAAGATTCAGGTAAAATTTTTGTTCAGTAAATTGTAAAAAAAAACATTGTTTAATATATTTAATTTTTTTTTAATTAAATGCCACACGAAGCAAACTCTACAATTAAAACATAATAAGGACATTCTGGTCCTGAAGTATTAATAATAAATAAGAGAGAATAAAATTTATTTGTTATGGGTTAGCTAATCTGTATGGTGCATTGCATTGGTTGCTAAATACCAATTCATCAGTAGGGCTTTACTGCCATGCTTGAAAAGTCATCAAACTCATTTGTTTTCTACGTACTTTGAAATGAGTTTGGAGGCTTTTCAAGGCATGGCAGTAAATCCCTAATGATGAATATCTACAGCAGTTTAGAGAGTTCTAACTTGTTTATTATAAATAATTTTATTTAAAATTTTTGCGTTACAATTAAAAAGAAGTGAAAAATTTTTTCTTGTCATTCAATGGTTTATAAATTATAATACATTTAACTCATCCCTTAAAGCCCTCCCTATCCCCCTTTTGATAAAAAATCCTATTTGATAATGAGATCCATTGTATAAAATGTAATTGTTTCTCCTTTAAAAACAATAACAAATTTCTTTTTTTATTTATATCACAAAGTTTAACATAATTTAACCCTGGTTCTGCGTCAGCATTGTTTTTTTTTTTAATTGTTGTAGTGTCATTGACATTTTTGGCAACAGTCTGATTGTGCGGTATGAAAGTGTTACTGAATTTACAAACGACCTTTAAGTGTACAACGACCGCAAAATTAAAAGAAATTCACTGCAAACCATTAAGTACACTTTGACAATACTTTTTAACAAGTTTTATTTATTATATTTTCGAAAATGTCATGCTAGAAAATCTTAATGTGCAAAAACGTCAAAAGAAAACTTTATGAAATTCTATAAGAACATTCCAGTTTGATTGTTTTTCTGTCATAGAAAATCAGGGTTTGCTGTTGTAGAACGACTTGGTATGGTTTCTTTTTTTTAAGACTCTAAGAAAATAAAGGATTATTATTAAAGAAATTTTTCTTTGTAGAATACAACTTAAACATAATAAATATTGTGTTTTTTTTTTAATGTTTTATTATAAAAAGTTTTATTAAAGTTATGCAAAGACTGACAACTTCATTATTGTATTAATTTGTTAAAAAATCATTTTTAATAAATAAGAAATATTTCCGCTTTGTCTAATTTTTAGGTAGCAAAATTTCATTTTATCAAAATAATTAAAAATTTATGAGTATGAAAGTTTTTATGCATTATATTAATTATCTTGGTTACTTAAAAAGAAGTTCAACATACTTTGTAAAATCTCGACAACTAATTTTAATTTATTTTAAAAGAATAAATTAAAAAAATGCTAAAAAGAAAAAAAGCAACAAAGGACACAAACAAATTCAATTAACAAAACTCTATTCTGTGTATTTTGCGGTCTATGTGACCAGACATAAAGACCAGTGTTGTTGTTTTTGTTGTAAAAAAGTCTAAGAAAATAGTATGGAACATATGCAAAATGTGTACACGAATATAAATAATTAAAATGTGAACAACATTAACCTGATATAATTTGATTTAATAGTTTCATTTCAACAAAACCAAAAAAAAAAACATGAAAAAAACTTTAAAGTTTCATAATTCTTTGCGTGCGTTTTATCATACAGCTAGAATCAACTAATTTACATTTTATTTAATGTGCACGAAGAAGAAGAAAAGTAACAAACATTCAGTTTTGTACAATAAAAAAAAAAAAACTTGAGTAGAAAAAGTTTAGCAAAAATTAGGTTGAATGTCGTTCAAATACACATTCAACTCATGTCTTATAATGATGTGTACCGCAACATAAGCAGATATTTTTAAATTTGTAGTCATGCATGCATGTATAGAAGACCTATGCATGCATACACACAAACAAACATATCGCACACTAAATCAAAAGCAGACAGTCACTTTTCAAAAAATTTCAAAACTCTCACGAAACTAGGAAAGTAGATACAACAGGCTTCACGATTTGAGGAAATATAATTGCTGAATTCACAAAACCTCATGTATCATTGTATCGAGTGTATTATAGTATCATATACAATAGTGTAAAATTTGTTGTTGGTAATTTTCATATAAAAAGGAAATACACAATTACACTTTTATTTCATATGTTTTACAAAAAGCGTATTTCATACAATACTCAGAGAGTATATGTATATACTCTCAGAGAGTATTTGTATGGTGCTTGTTCTTCTTTCGTCCATCAATACAAGATTCAAGCCGATACAATATACAATATACACTACACTAGGTGTTCACAAACATATAAACAAAAGTGTATTTCATACAAGATAGACGATATAAATTGTATTGTGAATTCAGCAATTGTATTAATTGTTGTCGGACTATTTCAGTGATGAAGGCATAGCACTGGTCACTAAAAAAACAGCAGAAACATCGGCGAAGTAAAACAATTAATAAAATGCCTGCTAATACAGCTTAACAAAGTTAATGCGTCTACTTAACACCGGGGAGCGCCTCAAAACTGCTGTAAAAAAATTAACATAACGCGCCAAGCAGAGTTGTAAAAGAGTTAAGCCTTCTAAAGTTTTCAACATCTATATTCTTTACCCTATCCCTGTCCCTGAGTTCCGGCACAATGCACTGCATACGTAGGGGTCATCCCCTGAGTGATGGTCCTAATTAAAAAAAAAAAAAAATATTAGGGGATCATGTAAGACCTATGTGGACTTCTTGTCATTATTAAACTGGCAATCGGTTCTACAAAATCAACATGAATTCATTACCTAAGTCCGCTATTGCTAACGATGTGGTTTACGGGAAAAGCTTTAATTGTCCAAATATTCTGAAAGCTCATTAAGAAAAACTAGTACTCGAGGCTTACATGTGTTTGACAGAGAAATTAATAATTTAGGATGCGATATGAACGTATTTTAATACAAAAACATTGCAATACATAACATACAGTGAGTCTACTTGTATTAAAATGAAATGTGCATGCAAATCATTCTAAAGGGTTAGTTTTTGTTATTTGATTTTTATTTTCAGCAGCAATTACTTCCAAATCATGGCGCCACTAGAAAGTTTTTATTTTCTCTTGAAAATATTCTTAGTTAGACTTGTAAATCTAGTGAGCAGATCATTTTAAAGTTTCAATTCATCATCATAATTAATATTATTTTGTAGGTGCACCACTCAGGGGATGACCCCTACTTGGCGAAATTGATGATGTTAATGACTTGTCCTAACCAAACGATTTTTTGGACTTCACTACTTTTTGTTTCTATATTAAACGCCACCGTATATGTTTTCCCTTATTTTACGTTTAAAAAAACTCTAGTTCAGAGCTTTTTGAATATATTAAAACAAAATTTCAAAAAAAAAAAAATTTTTCGAAATACTGAAAAAATCACCCTATGAATATTCCGTTATATTAGCTAAATTGCCCTACAGTTCTGAAAACTGTTTAATATCTGCCTATCCAAACTATCTTTGTTTTTTTTCATATATTTTTAAACTTCCTCGCAAATGAAATTAAAAGTACTTGTAGCAATTTTTTACAAGAGGACACAACCAACAAATGTGTGTATGGATACAAACATTAATGAGAAGTGACCCAAAAATACTGGGCTTATGCATGAACTTTTATTTAAAGATGTGAGGATATGCTCGGATCTTACATACACATGAAAAACACACATACACATACATAGATATTCGGAATATTTTCAGTCCAAAGCATGCGGAAAATTTTTTTTTGTAAATTTTTTTGTTCTTTTGTTGCATGAAAGAAAACAGCAACACTAAATTTATGCAGGTGTATGTGTAGGAGAATTTTAGACATTGTTTTTGTAGACATGTGAACGGTAACTTTTTGCTTGAGTTCTGCATATGTGTGACACACTTTTTAAAAGTGGCTGTTGCAACATGAGTTCCACCTTAATTTACTAGAAAATTTACTAAAAATTAATAAGACTGTGTTGCATTCTGGGTTATAAAGGTTGGCAAAAGCTTAAGAACATTTAAGTTTTTTGTTTTTAGAAAATGATTTCTTAAGCCCAGTTTTAAATGTTTGTTTTTTTTTACAAAAGATTAATATAATAATCTGTTCAAAACACAATATCTGCTGTAAGCAACCTACATAAATGCATTACTATTTCTTTTGTTTTTTAAAGATTTAATATAGAAAGTAAAAACAAATATTTAAAAGAGTATTTTAAAATGTATTTAATTATAATTAAAAAAAACAAAATAGCCATTTATTACTTTTATTTATTTTTACAAACTTCACAATATTCAAATAAAACATAAAAGGATTTATTGTTAAAAAAAACTTTTTCCCAGCACAGACCATATAAGTTTTGATATTCTCCCTCCGACAAATAGTATTTGGAAATAAATCTGCAAATACAAAGAGTGAAAAATGAGAGATAACTTTATTTCAGCACATAGAAATAAAGAAAATAAACCACTTTTAATGAGAAGCAAAAAAAAGAGGAAATTTTCTATAAAGAAATATTAGGAATAAAGATCTTTGATGTGGTTTTTAAAGTTTTTCTTTAGATAATGTGTTTTTGAAATTTAAGTATTCTTAAGTTACCTTTTGAAAGTAAAAGAATTATCAGAGAATACCTTTATGAGGCAGTGAAAGAAGAAAATTCATTATAAAAGTCATGATCCTTCGTTATCCATTCAGTACTTACCATCCAATCAATATATTCGGAAAGAAATGTTGCCCATAGCTGAAATATAAAAAAACAAATAACTTTAAAAAAGTTAGAAGGCAAAAAATTTAAACAAAAAATGTACTTTAAAACCATAATTTTTCTACATAATGATGCTTTACAACTTTGAGTATTTTGGATAAGATGTAAACATAAAATATTTTATTAGGAATCTAAAGGCATATATGCCTAACCTAACTTTATAAGATCAGTGAACTTATATTTTGTTTTTGCGAATATTATATTTAATCCTAAAACCACAATATACGCAAATGGCTCGATGTGTTAATTGGATTACTACAATTAGGCACTTTACGTAAGAGCAACGCATCATAATTCTGAAAAATTGTTACAAAAATTTTTGAAATTATGCTGAGAATTTTGAGTAAATTCCCTTCTCGTTTGTCACGGTAAAAAATTTAAAAAAACTGGGTCTGTTATATACAGTAACAATCCTATGCATTAACGTACAGGTCGGCCTCCAGAAACCATGCCTGAGCTCAAATCCGATATACAACGTAGCATCGGTGAGGTACTGCGACATCTCTATGAAAAAGACATGAAACGAGTTTTGACCTCTCATCATCTGCCATTTGGCAGATGTTTTATACCAAATTTAATTGGAAGAAGTCTTCTTTACAATCCAATATTAAATCCTAGCTATTTTAAAAAATACGTGTTTTTATTTTAAAATGAAAAGGCGCATTCTTACGGAAACACCCTTTATTTTTCATAAAAAAATTAACATAAAGAACTAAAAGGACTTCTTCCTGTAGAAACAACATTTATTTAATTCCCTAATTTTTGTTTTTCATACAATATCATCACCGAACAAACACACAGAAATTAAGGCGTTGCTTTGTCTTCAAACATTTCAAAAATATGAATGAAAACCATGAACAAAATTTTTATATATTTGAATTTTTGTTTTTTCTTTCCATATCAAAGTCACTTCGGTGTTGCGTTTTACAAAATTAGGACCTAAACTTATTTAACAAAAATATTATTTGTATGTAAAATTCACTTATCGTTGGTGTTAGCTTAGCTACAAATATCGGTAAAGTTCTACCCAGCAAAATAAAATTTAATGGGTTCTAAATGAAGTGATTTTTCATGATTTCTTAAGAATGTAGTTCTTAATGTATTCATAGATTTTATTATAATTGTCATTGTCGAACTCCTGAAAAATTCATTTATTTCTGCAATTGTTTTATATGAAAAATATTTGTTACGTATAAGAGCTGATTTATTTTCCAATGAAAAAACGTATCTAAATCATCGATTGCATTGGTTTAGTTCATACGTTCTGAAGTATTGCTTTTTATTTAAATTGGTGCATAAACACATGATCTCCAATGTCACGACTGTGCTAAATTCATGCATGTTTCACCTAAATTGAACCAGTTCGTAGCCATTCAAACACATGATTAAACTACTTTCTTGTCACGTAAGATTTTGGTGGGTAGTATTAAAAACGGTGAAATAAGAAGCACTTGACACATTGAACTAAAAGTAAAAACAGTTTTAAGTTTTTCGAGATTAATAATTGAAAAAAATATATTCTTCTTGTCCTTTTTAGTTCCACATGGGCATTTTCAAAATTTTATTTTAAAATTTTGAGTTTTACACAGACTGGACATAAAATGAAATTTAATATTGAAAAGAATTGCCATATAGCCAGCAAAAATACTTTATTATGTTTTTCAGTTTTTCAACATTTTCCATAAAACTGGTATTAAATATAATTCTACGAAAAGTTTTATTATTTACTTTTAAGAAAAGAATAAAAAACTTTTTTTTTTATTTCAATTTCATTTAAGAAAAGAAGAACAAAGGAAAACTTTTTCTTGCCAAAAGAAATTATTAAACTTTAAATGGCAAAATTTTAAACCAAAATAATATGATTTTTACACTACTAATATTGTTATTGTTTTAAGTAATAATAAAAGTGGAAACTATTTTATTTAATTCCCATTAAAGTTTGTAGTTCTTAACTACATTTTATTTACCAAAAGAAAAACACAAATAAATTTAGCTGAAATATTGTACATAATAATGTATTACGCTCTTTTTGTGTTTAATTTTCTTATGTTTGTTTTGTTTTTATGACAGAAACTTTGAAATATTGCAGACTTCTGTACAACAATTCTGATTATAAGTGCAGCAATACTATATTCATTCATCTCTTGTGAAAGTGCTACGAATATATTAAAAATTTTTAAAACTGTGTAAGGTTTGCTAAGTCAAAAAGTTTTACAAAACAGCAGATAATATTTTTCATAAAATAATAATGAAATGATTAAATTTTTGCTATTTTTAAAATCTATATATGTATATAAAAATTAATGTGTGTATGTTTGTATGAAACGTATGGACACCAAAACGGCTAAACCGATTTTGAGGAAATTTTCAGGGAATCTTCAGAATATTCAGGCGGGTGACACTGTGAAGTCTGATTTTTGATTTTCGGTCTGCGGGCGGAGGGGCGTGGCAAAATCAAATTTTCATATTGCACCACCAATAACATATACATATATTTATTTTTCTTCCTGAAATTTTTACAGCATGTTACTGTGACTCTAGAAGGAATAAAAGTTTTAATTGGACAAAGGGTCGTGGCACCGCCCTTATAACCAAAAAATTTAAATCGCGATATTTTGGGCAATTTTTACCTATGTACGTCGATGATATATGGTACATATGGTATTGGCATAATTAGGAATACGTACCAGGAGAAAAGTGGGTGGGACCACGCCCCTTTTTAGGAAAATTAAAAATCGTAATATAGTCTTAACTACTGGACCGATCGTGATTAAATTTTCACAATAGGATATTCTTAAGAAATAATAAATTATTGACTATATAAAGTAGGGGGTAGCGAAGCACACCGGGTTCATCTAATATTATATAGAAATACATTAATTTATTTTGTAGGAATTGGCAAACAATAAGAATATTTATTCTCGTACTCTGTGGCGTATGAGTATTTTTTGCTCCATATAAAATAAGTTCTGATCATCATACGTCACGGAGACGATACTAAGAGAGATTTTGTGGCAGTGTATGTACATTTTTTATGTCACCCAGGGCTGTGCACATATTACGTAACCCTGTTTTCAGAAATTTTATACCCCGCCTAACACCTAATCTTTATGTAGAATTGTCCGCTGAGTCGGAATATGTAGTCAGAATGGTCAAAAGTAGAACAGTTTTCGAGATATTCCAAAATAACCGTTATTTCTGTTTTTGAAAAACATGATGTCACTTAAATGCAAATATCTTTAAAAATATTCGTCGATTTATGACTTGATTTTTTTTAAGGAAAGCTAATAAAATTACTAAAACCAGTACGGGTCGTGTGTAAAATTTTGTCAAGAAACTACTGAGTTACAGTCAACCAAATTTCAAATTTCACAAAAATTTTAATGTTTTTTTGCAAGTTTCTTCTTTTCAACTTATTTTATAAACCCAAACAATTAACATTTTTAATGTTTTATTAAATTGGACATTAGTTTATTTCAATACGAACATTTTGCGCGAAACATGACCGAGATTGGTGCAAAAGTGACTAAGCTACAGAAGATTTAGTAAAACAACCCACTTTTTTTGATTTTTGTCAAATAAAAAAAAAAACACACACAAAAAGTTACTATACAAATTCAAATGTAAGAATTTCATATTATAAAAGACGACATGAGAGCTTTTCCGGTTACTTTTCGAAAAAAGACAGTATTTGCTATTGCTATGACATAAACGGATTGTTCAATCAATTTGGGGAGACATACAATCCAAATGATTGGCGTTTATTTATCACAGTGTCAAGGACTTTTTTAAAGAGAAAGCTATTAACACATTACATCGCAGAAATAATAAAACCATACTTTTGCTTCAGTAAAAGCCGTTTTCAATGTAAAAACTAAGAAAAAAAATGTTAGCACATAAAATTCAGTAATGAACAAATATTGTTAAAAACAATAAGAGTATTTATTTGACACACTACGATAAAATAAACAAAGTATATACATATATATATATATATATATATATATATATATATGTATATGTATTTAACAAACGGTTCAATTAAAGTTTAAAAAGAAAACATTTTTTAAAATTTTTCTCTATTAAAAGTCTTGGGATAAACGCAGAGGATTTTCTTCTAGTATATTTCATCTCATATTCTAGTATCCGTCAAAATTGTAAACAATGTAGTTGAATGTTACTTGCAATTCTGTGAAAACATTTATATCAGAAGAGAATAAATAAAATATTTGATTTTTTTACAACACCAACACAAAAGTCAAAAAAGGACAATCTAAAAGAAACTTTATGTTTTTGAATATTAAACTTAATAAAAATAATCACAACATTGCTTCAGAAGTAAATTGCATAGTTTTTACTGCGCTAAAAAACATTGCACCGTGGTCGTACTTTTAAATTTTTCTGAACATCAACTCTTCAAAATATTTCAAACATGAGTGAAACTCTTATATATTTGCCCGCTAACCGACTTCTAAAACCGTTTTAGAAATTTCTATTTATGCGCTTTAAAATTTTTATTTGTTAATGAAAAGAAAATTTTGATTTAATAAATATAACTTTAACCCTGAAGTTTAAAATTATTTTAACTAAAGCTACGTTCACATCTATCAAATATTTGCCCAAAAAAACGTAACCAATAGTTTTGCTTAGGGATAGTGTCATTTAACACGATTTTTATATTACAAAATAAAATTAATTCTTCTCCAAAAGAGTATTTTTATGCAGTTTTTAAAAAATTCGAACCCAAAATTAAAAAAATATTGGAATTAAAGGAAATAAATTATTAGTTTTTTTCTTGGTTACGTTTTTTTCGACAAATATTTGATAAATGTGAACGTAGCTTAAAACTACTAAAAAAAATATAAATTTTCACACTAAAGTTTTTTTGAGGTTTTGGCAGGGATCGAAGCTATACATTAAATTCAAGGCGTATTTACATAGCTGGTAGGGCTAAAAAATATGAACAAATCAAAAATTGATATTTAAGTCACTGTGTAAGGAATTGTAGCAAAATTGAAAAAAAAATTTGGCACAGCCGTAAACCGATATGAGCCGGGGGTTTTCGGCGATGGCTACGGCTGATGAATTCTTGTCGGTGGCGGCTGAAACCTGACTTTGAGCCGAACGGCTTCGATACCTGGTTTTTGCAGACCATGAGGAATATTTTTAAGCCATTTGGCCATTGTAGGTATAATTTATTTTCTAAAATAAAATGCTCAATATCCACAAGAAAAAAAAAACAGCGTGAACTAAAACAACACAGCGCAAAGTCCAGGATGTTTATATAATTAAAAAGAATTTTCATAAATATATTTACACCACGAAAGCTATGAGGCCCTATGCTCTTTGTAGGAGTAAAAGGAACAAATATATATATATACGAAAGCTATGACCATATAAAAAAAAGTTTGAAGATAATTTCGTTTATACAAATAAGAATGACTTCGTTGTCACAGTTCATATTGTCACAAAAAAAAAAAAAGGAAGACAAACATAAAAACGAAGTTAGAAAAGAAAATTGCTTTGAAGCCAATATGTAACTTTTGGGAATTTTCTTGTGATATCTTAATTAAAAACTACAACCAAAATATTTTTGTTGTTAATTATTATTCAAGGAAAATATTTTAATTAAAGTTTTTGTGTTAACTTTTAAAAGTTACGATGAAGAAAAATTAAACAAATATATAATTAGCGTAAAGAAGGATAATCAAAATATTGTATGATATTCTACTGACCACAAAAATAAATTAATAGCTTTAATAAAAATTTTACGATATCAGTACGGCAAACAAAAAATAATAACCCTTTGAAAACCCGATTTTATGTGGACATATTAAAGCTGGTTGCGATAGCGATTGAATACGACAAAGATTTTGGATATAACCCAGCATTTGGAATATATTTCTGTCGTTTATTTAAAATAAAAATAAAAACAACATAGAAATTGTTTTGCATACTCATTTGAGGATCTTTAAACGCGAAGAGTTTTAAAAGCAAATGTTTTTAAAATTTTTGTTTATCCACTAACTTTTACCCGAGGCATCGTTTACGCTTCATGTTTGTTATTAAGAGAGGACATAGGCACCGCGACCTGGAAGATCTTTTGTGCAGCCGAAAACGTTCACCGAAGTAAATTAAGGCAGCGAATAAATCCAACTATTCCAAACGTTGAGAGATTGTAAGCCTCATTTGGAGTCGTGAACTACCTCCAAGAAACTTTATTCAGCGAGCCGTTGCTATAATCACAAATAATGTGCTCTGGCGTTTCTATAAGTGTTCCGCATAATCTCCATAGATCGGTCTTAGAATATTCAATGTTAAATTGGTGTCTCCTGAGATCGCTGTTTCCGGCTAACCAATCCGTTAGTAACCTAATGTAATTTTTGTCCTCTAGTACTAACGTGATATGCTAACTAAGGGTTTTCGGTTATGTTGACATTCAGCCCGTTCGTTTCCAACGAGACCTTATTTTAGTGCCAAAAGTTTATTTAAAGACGTAATACAGTCCATGATAAAACTCGAAATTAACACTACCTGTTAATGAAGGGATAAACTGCCTGTTCACCAACCAATTGAATTGATAAAATAGTACCAAAAAAAGTACCAAAAAGTACTAACTTTGTATGATAATGTAAAAAAATTGTAGAAAAATGAAAAGTAGTAAAAGATCTAATATCATCCCCTAAAAGGTACCATAAATTAACTTGCTTTCAAATCTATTTTTTGTTTTCGACTTATAGTGGAACAAAGTTTCATTATCTAAAAATGTAAACTTTCACATTTCTAATATTGAGAGAATATTTTAATATAACAATAAATTTATATTTTTTCTTTAATTTGCTAAAGATATAGAAGATCATAAATTTCTGTTATTTACATTTTACGATAACTTTTAGTTTAATGTAAATTTAAGACTTTTTCAATTATTTTTACATTTCTTTAGCACATTTTCAAAACTAAAACAACATATATATTTATATAATAATTTTGTGTTCTTAGCAGCATCTGACATTCAAGTCTGTAACCCAAAAAACATGCTACCAGGTACAACAACAAAAAACTCAAACAATAAATGTAAAATATTTACCAGCTACAAACCATAAAACAAATCCTTTAATTTATATTTTTCCCCTTCTCCCAGGCTCGCTACACAAGTGTTAAGCTGCTTAAAATACTTATAAAACAAAAGCAACAGCACCGAAAAAAAATGGAAAATAAGGAATAGAAAAATCTACAAAATATAAATACATTTAAAATTCTTTTAAAAGCGAACTAAAAACAAAACAATAAAGTCTAACTCAGCAAAACCATAGACTAAATAATTTAAAGCAATAACAATACTCGTAAATTAATATAACCAACACTAAGCAACAAAATAAAAAGAAAACCTGAAAAAATAAATTCGTGTAGAAATCACAGTTGTGGTTGTTAAAACAAACCAACAAAAAAGAAAGGGAGAAAAATGCAAACACTGGAAAAGACGTAATAGTAAAATATACAATGTTAGTATATCGTAGTTATATATACATGTATATATGTATGTATGGCCAAGAGTTTGAATAGCAAATTAAACTTTATTATAAACACTTCAGCTATAATTTATAAATTGACCTGAATTGTAAAGTGCAAACTTGCACGATATATAAAACTAAATAAAAATTTAAATAAATATTGTTATTGATCCAAAACGAATTAATTTTAAACTACAAAGTATGAACTGTGTATTACAAATAGATTCGAACATGAAATCATCGAAAGAAACAAACAGAAACGAGGGTCTTTAGCCGAAATCGAACCGACTGATCCATACATAACTAAAAACTTATATACCACAATACTTATCAAATTGAATCAGTTCTTAAGCAATTTCTGTTGTTTTTCACTATCTGTCACATTTGCCACAACTAATTATTCTGATGCAGACATGCTTAGAAGGATGGGCAATACATTTAATCAATTTTATAGCTGTATTGACTATTTTTAAAAATATAAAGGTTATAAAAAAAATTAATTATCATTTTTCTAAATAAATAGTATGATAATATATATATATATATATATACACTAGCTGAACCCGGTGTGCTTCGCAGCCCCCCTCGTTGTAAAATAAAATTAAAAGTATTTATTTAAAAGTATCCTATTGTGAAAATTAATGACGATCGGTCCAGTAGTTAAGACTATATTACGATTTTTAATTTTTCTAAAAAGGGGCGTGGTCCCACCCACTTTTCTACTGGTTCGTATTCCATATTATGCCAATACCATATGTACCAAATATCATCGACGTAGGTCAAAAAATGCCCAAAATAGGGCGATTAAAATTTATGGGTTATATGGGCGGTGCCACGCCTCTTTGTCCAATCAGAACTTCGTATAGCCTATTTCTCCTTCCAGAGTCACAGTAACATGCTGTGAAAATTTCAGGAAGATCGGTCCAAGGGTTTAGCCTCCTATAAAGCACAAACAAACAAACAAACAGACAGACAGACATTCATTTTTATATATATAGATAATTGTTTATCTATTCTTTGCTGAATTTAATCTTGTAGTATTACAATTATTATATTTTATTTATAACATGTCTTTTAGGAAATAAACAATCTTGCTAAAATTTTCACAGTATATTTGCGATGGTCAGAAAGAACAATAGTCTAATTGGGCGTGGCACTTCCCATATGAAATTTCTTTTTTCTTCATAATATTTATGGAACTTGTGCATCTAAAAACGTAAAACTTTGTCCGCCTAACTCTTATTATATTGGTTTGAAAAATTGACAAGTAGGTGAGGCACTTCCGACATATTTATTCTAATATCTCTATTGAACTATTGAGATAAATCAGCTCAGATTTTTTCCTTTAATTTTTTACACTCTAAAAAAAATTTTAAGAATAAACTGAGTGGTCTTATATGGCAAAGAAAATTATTTTGGAATTATTTTAAAGCCATTTCAGTAAGAAATTTGTAATTTTGTAAGAGTGATTTTTTTCATATTAAACGATATTAAATTAGAGTTTTGTCTTAGGACAGGAAGAATATAAGAATATTCAATTAGATCAGCAGAAAGTATCAGTGTACTGATTTGTTGGCCGCTATCATTTGTTTGTGTTGAAAGATTGTAAAGTAAAATACTTTTAGAATACTAAATTAAAAGAGCTGGAAATATTTAACAAACAATCAGAAGTGAAAAAGTTCACAATATTTAAAAAATTGATTTATCCTCTATATTTAATTAAAGAATTTACAAAAATTTCGCCAATTCTATTTCTATTGAAAATATGCTTAAATATTTAAATGTTTGTCTACAATCATACGTGCTTGGGAACTTTTCTACTGATGGGTTGGCATTAGAACACAACGAAATTCAAGCATATACTTGTAGACTAGACATCCCACAACACACACAAGTTTTTTGAAATAAATTTTATTTATTTGTTGCGGGTTAGCAATATCTAAATATATATTTCGTTGGTTGTCATACCAACTCATCAGTAGATGTTTACCCTTTATGTTTATAAAGTTTCAAAGCTCATCTATTTATACATAAAGAAACAAACAGATATGTGAATTACAAAGCATAAAAATAGTCTCTTCAAAAATACTTTTCAAACATACACAACAAATAATTTTTCATTATGAAAGTGTTTACTTTTCTAAGGGTAAACATCTACTGATAAGTTGGTATGGCAACCAATGAAATATATATTTAGATATTGCTAACCCGCAAGAAATAAATAAAATTTAAAAACATAAATTCTTGAGTACATGCTCAAATGAATGTAAAAGTTTTTGGAAATATTTAAGTTATTTCAAAATACATTGAAATTTATTGTTGTATGTAATCTAAAAATAATTTGATGTCTTCTTCATTTGAAGATACAAAAGCTGACCAATTAAACTTTATTGCCAATATATCTAAATTACCTGTGATAGAGTGCCTACAGTCATAAACTTTGTATGCAGTTCAAAACATTGATTTATTTGTGCTGTTGCAACACTTTTAAACACTTAATGTATGCCGGTAATAATTAAGTTGTTTATGAAATGCAGTTGCAGCTACGACAATAATTACTCATATTTAATTTAAAAAAAAAACATACAATTGGCAGTTTCAATAATAAATTAAATTACGGTTCAAATGAGTCGCTTGAAACGAAACATGTGGAATTTATATTTATTGACGCCAAGAAATAATCCATAGTTAAATAATAATAAAAATAAAAACAAAATTGTACACCTTTTTAGGGCAGCTGCAGCAGAGAAATCTAGACTGGATATTTTAAAATGCAATTACAGAAAACTAATACAGTTATTTCCAACTATTGGATATTTTAGTATTTTACATTTTAATCATGTTTTGCAAGACTATATAATATTTAATCATAATATCCTAAATAAATGATACTTTTAGTGTTCTTAAATAAAAATCTTCGGAGAACATTTACAACATACATTTACATTTTGAAAAACCTTAAATCTTTTAAATAAGTTTGGCTAATAATATTGATAACTTAATTTTTTTTTTTTTTTAAATAAGCAAAGAGCAGACACATTTACAAATATTTCACAGTGGTCATAAAAAAATGGCAAAAATAGCATAAAAGTGTCAAGTATGAAAGTAAAAAACTATCAAGATATATATGTTATTTTTATTGTTCGTTTCATAAATATTTCTAGGAGTGTCATAAAGAAATTATGTTCTTTTGGAGTGCGTTCGCATTTTATGAAAGTGGTAATAATGCTGATGGTTGGTTGTACATTCACCAAGAATTTTTATGTATGTATATAAACTTTATGATTTCCAAATGCCTGATATTAGCCAATTTAGATGTACATACTTACGTACTTATGTCAAA
Source organism: Lypha dubia (assembly GCA_947311025.1). Classification (NCBI taxonomy): domain Eukaryota; kingdom Metazoa; phylum Arthropoda; class Insecta; order Diptera; family Tachinidae; genus Lypha; species Lypha dubia. The sequence goes on along the minus strand of OX371262.1, from coordinate 84,198,476 downwards.
ACATATATGGAAGTAAGTAGAGTTGGAAAGTTTACATACTCGTACGTCTCTTATCCGTTTCCGGTTTCTTTTGCAAAGTAACACATATTAGAAAAATTTTTTTTGTTGTATTCAGTTGAAGTTTTTTATCAAAGAGCATACAATCGATAAGCGAAATAAGTTTTATATATCCATAAAAATTTAGCAATGCATTTAAATTAAAAAAAATTAATGGTACATATTTTCAAATATTATGCACCCATCTTAAGCCAACAACATTTTGTTGAAAATTGTAATTTATTGTACGATTAACCAACAACATATTTTAAGCGACTCACTATTGTAGTGAAAAACAGAAAACTTATTTAAATAGAAACATTTTACTTTACAAGAAATATATAGATCGCAAAATGGCCGATCGAATTTGAAAGAGTTTATAAAAAATAATGTACATAAGCACAAATCTAAGCCCAGTTAACCATGACCGTGATACATCATCAATAATGATGTCAAGTCCTCAACGGCACTTGAGAGGTAAGCGAAACAAATTATCAAAGACTCTTTTGAACAAATGCGGCAAAAATCTTGCACAATTCCATGAGAGACAAAAGTCGCACAGCTTGTGTTGTCTTGGGCAACTATGTCGCCTAATTTGCCGTCAATGCTTAAATAACGAACAATGTTATTTATAATGTCCTTATTTATTATCAAGAAGATAATTTTCCTTTTTTCTTTGTTATTTAACCACAAAACGGACTTTATTTAATATTTTTAATAATTAAAACTTAATTTTTTTCAACTTATTCGGTTTGTATGACTTGCAACATGTGTGTAAAGTCATTTCGAAAATAGCATAGATTAGATAATATTATATCATTATTTTACAAAGGTAAATATTTTCGTCAAAAAAGTGACACACTATATTATTTAAACATTTTCTTTACAATAGAAAACACCATAAAACTAAACGTAACATTTCCGCGCTCATAATGATAAAGGATATAATTTAAATTAATACAATTAAGTTAAATTAATACAATTCTTCAGACATTTTTGATCGCTTTGCACCCAAACGGAGTGAAATTAAAAACAAAATATGGCACTGTCTTGATTATATTATCCTCAACAGAATTTAAGATAAAAAATAACTGTAACTGTCGCCCATTTTTTCATAAGATTTCAACCCAAATCAAGCACACGGTCACCTTGTCATTAATAGGCTAGAATAAAAAATATGAAACGTTGTCGGAGATCTTGTCCTCAACAAATATAAATAAATAAGTCATCATGCAAGACTTTGTAGCGCAGATTTTCATGCACAATGATTTTCGTTAAAGTGTCGCTTCAAAATCCTATTCGACAACAGAAAACAAATTGTCAAAGTCAATATCGTTTATAGCAACAATTAAGCCAACTGGGAAAGTTCGCGTGAATTGCTAATAGTACGAGCGTGATTAAAAAATATTTATGTATATAAAAATAACAGTAAAAACAACAACAACAACGACATTAGTACAACAAGCAAGAGCTCGTTAAGTTGCTTTATGGCCTCATAAAAATTTAAATTCATTTTAAGCCATAATTTCTGTACGTTCTAATTTTCCTTTACTCTTTTTCATTTATTTTGCAAAATTTTTTTTCGCATGCAATCTACAATTTATTACTTGAGACATAAGAGAATATAAATAGAAAGAAAACAACACACTTCACCCTTCAATGAAACAACACATACAAAAAAACACATATACATGCAATTTTCTCTTTTTTCTCATTCTTTAACTTCTTTTTACTTGTGTTTTTATTTAATTTAACAAATTATTTCCTTTAAAGTTTCCGTTTTAAGGATAGCGAGCAACATAGTACTCAAACGAAAATTTCTCCTTATCGTTCTGATATCAACTAGAGTTTTTTTTTTTTTTTTGTGATTCTGTTTCGTTTTTTTTTTTTGTGGCTCTTGATTTTTATCGACTTTAATTCACTTCATCTGTAGAAAGTAATTTAAGGAGATTTTTCATTTTTATACACTCTGCTTTGTTGGTGTTTAAATTTTTATATTTCACTTTATTTTATTTTAAGCATGTCTCGAAAGTCTTTCAACTGTTAATAGGGTTTCTGGTTTCATGATGTTACGTTTACATAAAATGATGTTGACAAAAAATTGTAGTATTGATGCGGGGAGAATTTTTATAGAGCAAACGAAATATACACTTAACTCCCAAAAATCCCTCTTCATTTGAAGTTAAGAATTTTTAAAATTCTTGGCAAACCCTAAGTACGATAGCTCTGGTATACATCTGCCATAAACATTTCATTTCATTTCTTAGCAGTCATTCAATTCTATAAATATTATAGCAGCAACCCGTACGGTCTTTAATAACTTTTCTTCAGCATGCTGTTTAGTTTCATGCAGTAAAAGTGAATCAATCGAAATAAAGTTTTCTTTTTATATTTATTTTACTAAATGAAATATATTTTTGATTTTCCTAAGTACTCGCTTATGGCATTAGTGTTTGAGTGTTGCAAAAAATTCTATTGCGAAAAAACTGCATACCATCATAATTTACTTTAAAGAGTGGTAATTAAATAAAATCGCTTAAGTGGCTGTTTAGCGAAAGCAACTTTTAACGTTAATTACTATTATTGATGATTTTTAAAAGTCTAATTGTTGTGCATTGAATAGTGGGACATTGGACCTAATGGTCTAAGAATGTATCACTTGCACACCTGCATATCTATCCCCAAATGGACAGAGTATTCATCTCACACCACATTTCTTTTTACTCGATTGTACGTGCAACTCTTCTCGAACCATTCTGTAGGCATTCATCTAATCCGTTTAACGGCTCCTGTGGTGCCACTGTCAAGCCTCGACAGAGAATTCCTAGGGATTAACTTTTTAACAATTTTGGTCTTGGGCAGAGACCTTAGGCGGCTGTTCATCTTCTACGAGAGTAGAAGTACTCTGTTGTTTCACAGATTGAGTAGCAACACATAAGTTTTATATGTAATTGGCTAAAGTGTGTTCCAATCAACGTTTTTGCCAGAGCATCAAGGCGTGGATAGTCACCATGATGAATACACGCGCCACTGGCTGGTGTTTAAAGTACAGTCTGCTGTTTAAGAAAAACAAATTCAAAATAAATACATCAAGTTTGTAACTTTATTACACCAATTGAGCACTTTGATGGCAAAATCATTAAAAAGAAACAGAAACTCCACATATTAAGTTCCAGAACTCGAATCGTTTGCTAGTCTTTAGGAGCCAGTCACATATGGTATTCTGCCTCTATCGAAGTTAGGTCCCAGCTCAATTTCGTCATTTAAAGGTTTTGTTATGTATAATGTAAATTTTAAAAACTAAGAAGCAAATTTACTTTACGTAGATTAGATTAGGTTAGGTTAGGAAGGTTAGTGTGAAATACCCATCCACTCGGAGACCCAATTGGATCCATTGAGATTCCCTTCATTTATAATTTATTGACTAATTAGTCTCCTTACTGTCCAAGGAGAAACAAAGATCAGTTATCATCCATCATTCAGCCGTTTAATTCCCATGATAAAGTCCCTTATATCCTCAAGTTTGCACTTCGCGATATCACTAATGCCCTCATGGAAACGTCTGCTTAGCCATCTTTGCCTATGGCGTTGCTGCCTTGGGCAATGACAGATGATATGCTCTATAGTTTCTGGCTCCTCTTCATCCCCACACATCCTATAGAAATCCGGAGTGCCATTTTCCCATATGCTGGTCCTCGCTCTAACCGAGCAATGGCCAGTCAAGGCGCCTACTAAGACTCTCAAAACCTTTCTATTCATACCCAGCAGTAGATCAGATTTACCTGAGTCTAGTTCTGTCCATATGGACCTCGGGACTCTACAATCTTCTCTATTCCTCCAGGAATGGTTAGTTCTGCTAATTACCCTAATACTGAGTTCCCTATAGTAGTGACCGATTGGAGGTTTAACCGACCTGTCACTAACTACCACATCTAATGCTGATCCTATTTTTGCCAGCTCATCAGCAATTTCGTTTCCTTTACGTAAGTTTTTTTTATTTCACCTGCAGAACAAACTCACACATAGTGTGACATATATTATAATGAATGTGATATGTGAACATTATATTAGGCGGACAGTTTTTACTCCCCTGCTTTCGTGTTTGGTATTTTTGTGTTGTCGATGAAAAGAAATCTAGAGAATCTGGAAGAAAAAAGTATACAACCGAAGTGTAAAAGATATCAAACGTGAAGCCCTTAATGGCTATCACGGGCTAAAAATAAGTGATTCATGGTTGCACACATCCAGTGCTTTTGATGAATACACTCAAACTATTAGGATTGACTATCGCCTCCGCTGTTACACTGCCAAAGGATCCAAATTTAAAACTAAATTAATTTCTTATACAGTGTTACGATCCTTAAACTTAAATTTACACAATTTTATTCTTTCTTTCTGTATGTTTACTCGTATATATTATTTAACTTGAATATTTTGTATAGATTTCAATCATTTCTTTATTTAATTCCTCCCTGAACTACAAGAAAACAAGAATTTTAAGAATTTTTTCTTTTATATTAATTAATTACCATATTTTCATGGTTGTTTATTTTGCGCTCTAGAATAAATTAACTGAATTTTCTAATAAATTTCCTCCACAAAATTAAATATCTGGGAATTTTGTTTATTGATTTAATTAATGACGTTTTTACAACCATTTCTAATATAATTGGCGATATCATAAAGCTGCATTTGAAAGCTTAGAGAAAAGAAAATTACAAATTAATTGTAATAAAACAATTACTTGAGCACACAAGCATTATAATTATATATAACATATAACAGGCAGAAATAGCCAACATAAATGTATAGGAAATCTCTGTAAAATATTTATCTTTTTAAAACAAACAACCACTCCAATCTACCAATCAGCTATCTGTTTAGCCAAGCATCAAGCTATCCGTTCATTAATTTATGCCATCAAGCAAATGCTTGTAATTCGTTAAATCCAGTCATAATTTTTTTTCTTTAGAACAATGCGATTGTATATTTGTACACTTGTTATTCAGACGTCTGTCTATATGACAGATACCATCAAAAAGCTATAAATAGCAACTACTTGGCTTGATGTGGCAACAACATGAACAAAATGTTAAAGCAGTTACACAATTTTAATAACTTAATAGAAGACTTGTCAGTATTTAGCGACATAGAAAAATTCTAACATTTAAAGCTATCGCTTGTATACAACAAGGTTATGGCTGACTCACTCACACATACATACCTGCGTACACACATATAAACTGTGAAGGAATTTGTACAGAAAACAGAAGGGAAAAAGAAAAAATAACATTTACTGCTACTGCTGCTTGTATTGTTGTAAAAGCCTTTGGAGTTATTGCCGTTGTTGGTGTAAGGAAGCATTTGAACTGTTGTTATTTGTTCATCATCATTTCTATTCCCATATAAAACAATTTCCCTCTAGAAAATTATTGATTAATCGTTGTTGTTTTTTTTTTTTTAATTTATGTTTGTATGAGTTGTGTGTGACTATATATGTGTATATGTATTACAGTTCTTAAATTTCAGTGTATATATATTTGTCTTATTCCACTATATACTCGTATGTATGTATGCATATACATATGTACATAAAAAGTTTGTTTGCGTTAGTAGCAGTTTCATTACAAAGAATTGTAGCAAATAAGAGGGGTGGATCAATGATAATATTAGATTGAAAAGGTTATATTTTTCAATCAAGCTAATGTGGAAATTTTAGTAGAATAAATTTATTGCAGTAAAATAACGGGTGTTTTTCTAACTACATGAGAAGTTAAAGTGATAATACAAGATCGAAATATTGGTTGGAATGATTTTTTTTATAATCTGGCATTTTTTTCATTACATTTTTATATAGATATGATTTCCAATACTCGAATACTTTTATCAATACATCTGGCGGTATGGCGTCAATAGTGGCTTAAATATTTGGTTTCATAGCTTCGTTTTTTGCTGGTTTTATCGGCACAAAGCAATGACTTAAAGTCGTTAATTCGGACAAAATTTTATTAATTTTAGGTGAACTTTTTCATTCAAGTAATATCTCAAAACTATTAAACGTTGTTCCCTCTCGAGCTATTCAAACGACTTTTTTTAATATGTATTTATAAAATTTCAATTTCTCGAAGCTTTTCACAAAAAGAATCATTGTGTTTTAAAGTAATTTTTAGAAATCGGCGTAGATGCACGTCCACCCCAAATTTAAATTTATTTGAAATCTTTAAAAGTCGAAATATTTCACTTAAATTTGCACACCGATTGCCATCGGATTTCTGTGCTTAAATTTTTTTAGTAAAGGTTGTAATGATCTATGTAGTTCATGCGTAAAATATTATCTTCAAATTACCATTGATTTTTAATGTTATCGTTTCACTTTAGTTCCAAGAATAGAAACATTAAAGTAAAGTGTTTTAGTATTTTTATCTGTTTTCATTTAGATCACTTTTATATCAAAAAAAAATATTAATGAAGTGACCTACAACCTACAACTTTATATATACATATATATATATATATATATATATATATATACATATATATATATATATATATATATATAATTTATCTTTACATTTGATGTGGATATAAAATATACAAAACTTTTTGCCTACATACAATAGATGAAGATACAACACCTTTGACATTGTCTCTTCAAAAAATAAGGTTAAACAAAAAGAAAAGCAACATATAACATTCAAGGGAAAAAACTAAAACGAACATAAATATTGCAGAAAAATATAACAGACTTAAAACAAAAGCTATGAAGCAACAAAAAAAGCTTTAACAATATAAAATAGTAGACAAAAAAAAATTCACGAATTTTAAATGTCTTTGTTAGTTTGACTATTGATTAATGTTGTTTGCAGCTTTTTCTTGACTTTCATTTTTTGGACGACAGTTTTCATGTATGTAAGAGTGTATTGTATTATTTTCTTACCGGCCCGAATGTTTTCCATTATTATTTTTTTTTTTTGTAGCTCATACTTGCAAAAGTAAGATATGTATATGTACAGATTTCAAGACATGATGTCGTCAGCAGAAACTCAAATCGCCCTAAATGGAATTTTACATCATTTGTAACTGGAATCTCGGTACTTTGGAATACTAAGCATTTAATGTGGCGATACGTATGTATGTGCGAGTATGAACAAGAACTTTGAATATTTCATTGTTATTCTTGAAGAAAAATAGTAGCAAGTAAAGACTTTTTTGCTTTCATCTTGTCAAGACAAACAAAATTAATTTTGTTTTATGATTAATGTATAAAGTTTGAAAGAACAAAACGTTTTTTCTTTTTTTGCTGCCCATGGATCTCCTGTGGCTTGCCCTTTTGTAAAGTTTTTGCGGTAAAGTCAAGCTGTAATCTTTTAAATTCAAATTCAAAAACCATTTAATCAAATTCTTGTTTCTTATTTAAATATTTTGTTTCGTATATTTGTGATTGAGCATTTGTTGTGGCCTATAAAACAACTTTAGTATCCTTGACAAGGTGTTTATAATAGCCACCACTAACGAGCAAAAAAATTTAAATATTATTTGTTATTTAGAATTTAGAATTTAATTTCATCATAAATTTTAGCGCAGCAAAAAACTCATTCCATTCATTGGTGAACACCAACCCAAATCAATTCCATTTCTGCTTATGAAACAATGCCAATGTCGATGTCAAAAAATTGGAGTGGTCCAGGAAATTTAGAGAACGTAAACCAAATATTTTTATTATATTAAAATCAGTACCAAAATCAAAATCAACCTTCGAAAAAAATGTTCATTAAAACCGAAAAAGGAATAACTTAAACAAAAAATGAACAATAAATAAATCAGCATGATGCAAACTTTTTTTAAATATTACTTTTAAGCTTTACATATTTTTTTTTTTTTTTCATTCAAGATTTTAACAAATTTCCTGTGAAAAATTTACTTTATAAAAAACTTTGTGAATTGAAACGTTTGTCATAAACAGTCTGGTAAGTAGCAGCGAAGGAATCACAAAACTTAAATAATGTTTGATCAAACAAGAGATTCACAATTTTGAGTCGACGTTAATTAATTTTTGAATTGTTTCTTTGGAATAATTGCTTATATTCAACCCTTTTGTTTTCTTACCAAAAGCCTAATTAATATTGAATTTGGTGTCAAAATATATCCCTCCTTTATATATTGAAATTTGGTTTTTAAAGCTTAGCGATATCCCAGCAAAAACTACTGCTTCGGCCAAAGCAGATTTGTAAGGGTGAGATGCTTGTCGTTGTTGTGCCTCCTGCTCCGAAAAGCGCTTCGAACATGCATGATTTTTGTTCGCGATAACCCACTTTGGAGCTCTTGTTTTTACATAAAAGATCGCTTTTTCTAATCATCCAAAATGCGCTAAAATCATGTTTAAATTATCTGAATTATGTCTTCGTTTTACTGCGTCATATACTCACATAAATAATTCATTTGTAGACAAATACACAAGTATAGATAAAAAAGAGAGAGGCACAGAGCATGTAAATTAAATTTTATCTTCCATTCGCTGCTTAATTTATTATTCGTGTCCACTAAATGTAAATAGCCGACCAACTTCAACTTGCTTAAAAATAAGTTGAGCGATCTCTGTGCCTTCTTTTTGTGCAGCCTCGGAAGCGCTTCAAAACTGCGCATCTCGAAAGCATGAAATTTTGTTACTGCTTCCAGAAACATAATAATTTTTTGCTGGGATGTTTCTGAAAAATGTTTTGCAAATAAAGAAGTTATTAAAAGACATCTTTTCTAGAGTAACTTTAAAGAATTTTGTTTTCTTAAATATGTCTACGTTACAATAAAGGAGCGATATGATATTAATTGGCCAGAAATTATATAGCTGTTAATAAAAAGTTAGTTTTGTTATTTGTGTAGGCTAAACTTCGTAAGCTTATATTCAGAATGAATTGTACACTGTTAATATTTCAGGAAAACGAGCGTACACTCAACATCAATTTAGATTTTAAAATATACGACAGAATAGAACAATGTTGCCTTTGGAATCCCCCACTTTACACATGGTCAGTGATAATTTTATAACAAGTTTGTCATTTCGCATAGAAAAGAATTATCAGATCGGTAAATCGAAAGTAGAAAGTTACTACACATGATCTCCGTCCTAAATTTTTAACAATACAAGGAAATTTGGATCATTTTGTGACCACAGATAACTACAGTGGAGCGCCTTAACCGTCGTAAAACATTGTATAGTTTCGGACATTACAAGGCCTTGTCTTAATATGGTTGATCACTCACATCTACTTTCTGTTATACAACTTCTTATATTGCAAACTAAAATAATTTTTATCTAATATTCAATTCATTAATTTTACTTATATGTGAAATATTTCAATTAAAGTACATACGTACAATACAAATACCAAATATTTATACGCTTTGCATAGCCAGAAACGAACATCACAGTAGTAATTTGAATTAGCACCTGCCGGAATGTCTATACTCCATTGTTACTTTGAATTTAACCACACTACAGTTATACTCACAGCCACACTTAAACGTTTACAGAATTACTAGATGACGATTACAACAGACAATTCATTACAATTTCTATACTAGTGGTTACATACGCGAATAAATATCTGTGGTATACACATGTGCATACATATTTCCGATAACAACTATCGCCCAGACATGAAAACAAACACAGACAGCTGCAAATGTGCTTTAGAACCACAGGTCTATACAACATGCAGAAACATGCATACTGCTAAATACACTAAATGACACATACAACAAATTCAACAAAGATTTACGTGAATTGTAACTGAAACGTACCTGGATATATGAGGGAAAATTTGAATTTATAGAACTATTTAAGGGACACGCTCATTTACTCATGGTGGTCAAAACATTGTAACCATTGGATATGCTTTAATATCAACAGCACAGTGTGATTGAAAAACTTATCCTTTGATTAAAAATTTTATTTCAAAGTGGACAAAAACTTTGGAGAAAATTTCAAATGGATCCTTCTTTCTATACCACAATTATGTGCAGGTCATATGCACTGAAACCCAAAGGATCATTTTTTACTATTCCACATCAAGTATCACATGTAATAAATGAAAATATTTTTATTAATTATGTTAATTCCTTTACCTACTATACGTATACAAACGTAAAGTTAAAGCATCGATTTTAATATTTCTAATACTTTCATTAATATGAAAGTTTTACAGGCGTAAAAAAAGTACATACATAAATATGTATGTGTGCTTAAAAAGTAAACAAAAGACCAGCACTTATATTTACAGAGAAAAAGCAAACAACATATTCACAATAGGTAAATACAAACAACACGTAAAACTACTAACATAAATTGTACTTGTTCTTCTTCTGTGTGTTAAAGGAGTTGTTAAGGGACCCTTTTTGGTTTCTGCTATTCGTGTTTTTGCTACTCTGTTCAATAGAATAACTGTCAATGGCATATTAAATCGTTGTAATGGCACTTCCTGAGAAAATGATCATGGTATCCGTATAACAACCCCATTTTTTCAACACAAAAGAATACTACTGGACGCATAACAGCATTACAAATACAAAAACAAAACAAAAAACCACACACACACACTCATAGTAGTAACAACAAGAAACTCATGCAACCAAATAAAATAGTCGTATATATGTACGAGTATGTAGGCTTTTACAATTGCATGAGCATAAAACTATACACACCGGAGTATTTTTAGGTTTTACTGCGTATTCAGCTGTAATTTAAGGTAAAAATACAATATTGTTGAGCCAACAATATGATAATGGGACATGACTATTACAAGGCAGTTGTAAACGACCGAACGACACAATAAAAAGTATCTTGTTTGTTGTCTTCAACTGTGTGATAAATTCCTAGGTAACATTTATACAATCTCATGCTGTGTATTTCTTGGCTTCCCTACAGTTTAACTTTGCATTTTGTGAAGTTTGCTTACTCATTCCACATATTCTGTTTGTTTGTTTGGTCTACGGCAATTTTTCACTGATGTTTTATGGGAAATTGTCTTTATGCCTTTGTTTGTTGTGGCTTTTATTAAATATTCACAACTTTTTTTTTTTTTTTGTTCTTAGAAAAATGTTTTATTTTGTTGTGTTGTTTTTGTATTATTTTTAATTTCCGGCAATAAATTACGTACTACTTTTAGGTATAATTTGTCTGTTAACGACTTAGGGTTTTTATAGCTTTTAAGAGGAGAAGAAGTCAATTAATTTCTTTAAAAAGATTTGAGACAAGGTGCGCTTTTCCTTTGGTAACTCTCAGATCAGAACTGAGAGTATGCGATTAAGCAAATGTTATTGAAAACATTTAAAACATATCTGAAGATCCACTGATGAATTGGCATTAGCAACCAAAAAAATTAAGCGTATATAGAATCAGAACAAATAAATAAAATTTTTGATTAAATTATTTTAAGTAAATATTAACGTTGATGGGAACATCAACTTGCCTATGCACACACAGTTGGCCGATTTGAGAATAAAGGCCTACGAAGTTGGCCAGGAAGTCTTAAGAAAAAATTCTAAATTCAGAAGCATCAAATATAGATGGAGTTGGCTTAAGTGATTATCGCGCTGAATACTAAGCGAACTATGACTGAGGACCTGGGTTCGATCTTTATTCTGGGCAAGTTATCAACATAATGAATGTCTCTAATATGCATTAGGTTGACATTGTATTATTTATTGTTTTTAAGGCGATTAAGACAAAGCACTAATCACTAAAACGTCTACCGGCAGTGATTAATATAGTCCCCAGCCAATTTTCAGTACACCGCCCTGCCACACTGCTCTTAAAATTAACTAAACGTCGAATATAATAATTGTAAAGGAATTAAGACTTTTAAACCCTACCCTATCCCTTTGTATCTAGCTCTGGCATAATCCAATGCACAATGAAGTATCACCCTTTAAGTGCTGCTTCTACGAAAAAACTAAATTAATGCAAGTTTGAAAATTGACCTACGCTAGTATTTTTTTATTGAAGTTAAAAATTGTAGTCAAATTGTGAGATTCTTTATGCTAAGTTATTTTGATGATTTAAACTTCATGTTTGTTTTCAATTAAATAATTTTTATTGAAGAAAAGCTGACATGATCAACCATGATCTTCATGATGACGTTCTGTTTATATGTTCGGCCAAAAAATTATTTCAAAATTTATATAATTTCATCAAAAATTACAAAAGTCACCCATATACATTTTAAATTTGAAAGTTTAACAGAATTTACGCACTATAATCAATATTTTTTCAACTTTTTGGCCAAATGCCTCTTCCGAATACTATTTTGCTACAAATGTCATACGATTAACATTTTATTATGTTCAAGCAGTAACAAGAGAAGAAAGAAAAATAAATAGAATGAAGCCAAAAAAAAAGAAGAAAAGAATATCAGTGTCCTAGAAAATTAAGTACGACTACTTTCTTTATTGTCAAATTGTGAAGGAAACTGTAAACGTGATTTTTATTAGCCGAGGAAATGTTATAAAAATAAAATAAACTTTAGTAAATAATATTATGTTTAAAGCGTTTGAGGTGCGTGTGAAAGTGTGTCAAGATTAAGTGCTAAGAACAATGTTAAAATCAAATAAAATTGGTTTTACGTCCGGCTAAACATTGTAAAGAATTTTGTTTTTTATATTAACTGGAATTAGTCAAGTGTTTCGTATTTTCTGTTTTTCTGTTTTTTTTTTGTTGTTTTTTGTTTTAATAAAATGTAAAGAAAGCCTCAAAGCATTTTCAAAGTTTTTCGGTCTAAGGTAATGTTTTAGAAGTGTGTCGGAGTGCACGTACGCGTATAAATTTAATAAACAGTACGGAATAGCACAAACTGCGACTTTCACATTTGCTATAAGAATTTTGTTCTGCCTTTGCATATTTTAAATCTTCATCTAATTTTCAAAACTTTCTTAAATAAAGAAATATACTAGTTTTTTCTTTGCTTTAACAAATATCATATCTAAAATGTATGATACATTTTATGAAAAATATTTGAAAACAACCCGTTTGTTATTTTTTTTCACGTTAATGTACGATACTTAGTATTGAGTTCGTACTTTTGTGTCAAACTGATTTATCAAAAAACAAAAAAAAAAAACAAAAAAAGGAACTGTATTCACCATACGCGATATATGAAACTGCCATTATTAGAAAGAAAACTAAACTCTATTTGATATCGCAAAAGCCAGACATAAAATCACACAAAATAGAACGATTAATGCTTCTTCGGTTGTAGACAGCATAAAAAATAAACACATAAGCGTACGACCCCAGATGACATGTGCTTTGCATATTAATCATATGCCTGATTTTATTTGTAATAAATAATAAATATGTTTCAACATCATTTAGGATTCTGTCTATGTTGTTATAAGTATTTATCGGAAGCATATTTGTATACACAAGCTAAAAATAGTTCATCACACTGCTTCATTCATCATTTTGTAAGAAACATTAAAATCCCTCTTGTATTAATAACAATTTATCTATTTTCTAATCTTTTAATTTTCACATGAAATCACTGAAGTAAAAATGTTTGCAAGATTTCACAAATAGGCAGTTTTATTTACCAGTCTGTCTTATATTGTTGGTAATTTTAAGAATTTAAATGCCATCAGGGCGTATAAGTACGATTTGTTTCGTTATATATTAATCATGCGCATAGTTGTATTTGATGTGTCCCATATGTATCAGTGAGCTGCAGTAAGTGCTTAATGTTCTGGTATACTTAATTATGCACATTGATTTTTATGATCTAATCGTTTTTGTTCAAAAGCAAAAAAGACTTGTTTACGCAACCGTTCGTTTCAAACATTCAGTTTTATGCACTTGTTGTTTTATGCTAACATGAATGTTCTGACTGTGTCGTTAAGAGTATGAAACTCATTTTGAATCGAAGCCAACGTGTTGTTAGCGGAACAAGTGTTTTATTCAGTTCTTAAAGTAATTTTGTACACGTATTTGAATAAATAATTTTTATTTATAAATATGCACAGTTTGAAACTTGCACACATACATATTTATACTTTTGACTTCCGAAATCAAATTTTCCACCAACAAAATACATAGAGTTGGTGTTGTTTGTATTTCTGCATATGCCATATGTTCATTGTATCATGAAATCAGATCATGCACATTCGCATCAAATGATCAAAATGATTTACACTTGTTGATGAATTTTCTGCTTGTGCATAAATAGAACGAATATAAAATTTAACAATGTTTGTTTGTGTTGTTCTTAAAATTAAACTTTAGGGAATAAGTAGGCTCGATCATACTTGTTTCAGCTCACTGATATGTATATTGATCAATCAGCATTAACACTGTGTATGTTGTTATTAGATAAGCTAAATAAAATGTTTTACTCTACGAATAAAGTTTTCTTTCCATAATTTCTTAGAAACACGATAATAATATTTTGCTTACAAACAATTTTATAAACTTCCAAAAATTTTTTTCATTGATAATTCGCTGGCTTTAAGAAAAAAGTGCATAAGTCATATTTTATACTTTTGTAGAACATCACAGAGTTCAGTTAAGTCTTTAACTATTTAGCCCAAGTTAACATTTTTTAATTTAAAAAAATATTATGAACACAACATTTATACATTTCTTAAAAATGTTACTTGATAAAAAACAAAATTGTTCTTCCTAAAATGTTATTCACAGAAATATTGTTTAATTTATCTTATTAGCTGTTTGGCCAGAAAAAATATTTCTTTTAATTAAATCTTTGTTTTAATCAAAGTATATTTTAAATTCATTTAATATACTTTAAAACATTTGCTAACTTGATTGACCTAAAAATATATATTTTAACTATATTTTTTATATATCGAGATCGTTTTAATATAAAAATTTCAATTTATATGATCATATTTCGCAACACCGTTGTTCGTCTCTTTAAAGAAAATTTATTGTAATTCAATAAAACAATATTATGTTTAATTTTTCAAGTTATATTCTACAGAACGAAAGATTCCCATGAATACTACTACACCTAAGTCTGGCAAAGATCAGACTAGCGTAAGTACTTCTACTTCCTTTACTCTGTTATATCAGAGATTCGCTAGTGAAAATTTAAACTAATAAATCTTTTCCCCAGAAAGCACAGCACCTATAGGTGTAGCTAATCACCAAGATGCACTATCGTACCTATGGGGTATTTCTCTTAAGCAGGGAAATATGCGCACATAAACAAATCAAAAGTCAGACTATCCCGCAGCACTCTGAAACAAAATATATCGGTGTTCATCATTACTACCAATATAATCTATATATGGGAGACACTGCCACGGCATAAAATGTAAAGAAAACTCAAATGCAATAAAATAAATCCATATGTACGGTTACAGCTGTCCCTGGTATGTCAGAAGAAAGCATATACTCGTATACAAACATATAGATGTCCCGATGTTTTTAACACATGTGGCAATATATAAATATAAATTTCAACAAACTTCAGCTGTACCGCAATTCACTTGCTTAGAACATTCTAAATTATACAGGCCTAAATGAGGCTTAGTCGTCCCTCAGCCATACACAAGAAGCGTAATTAACTCAACAAATTTTTAATTAAATTGAAAATTGAATAAATAATAAATGTAGCGAAAAAAAAACACTGTTTTCAATAAATTTTAAGTCAAAACACCATAAAATAAAAATTCATACATACAACAAGAATATTAATAAAATAAACTTTGTTTTCATGTAGCAGAATTTGAAAATTCTTTTTTTGTGATAAAATGACATTATTTTAAGCAAATTAATTACGTTAAAATTTTATCCATTAAGACTTTTGACTGACACTACAACAAACTTCGCAATTGATTAAAATTTAATTAATTTTATAATTTAATCTGACATTTTTTGTGGTCACTCATTTCTCTGGTTATTGGTATTTACGCACAAATATATTAAATTTTTCAGCAATATTTTGTATGCAAATTCAAATTAGGATAATAATATTTCTTTAAGATGCTGTCGCTTTTATAATTTAATAATAAGGATTCATATGTGTTGACCGTTTGCTTACTAGTGCTCTCTCTGTAGGAGTGTTCGAGTTTTCAGTTCTTGTTAGTATTAAACTTATTTCCCCATATAGTCCAAACGAAATCCATTTTTACACTCACACATACACATGTACATGTATTATATGAGACTTATATAATATGTGAATATGCACGTATATAAACAACCATACATACGTATGAAGATCATGAAATTTTTTGTATTTTGTTGTTAAAACTAAACGGAACTAGAAGACAGGGGAAAAAGTTAAATAAAATACAACAGATATAACAAATAAATACAAGCTGAGCACATAAAATATACATAAATTTATCAGATTTTATACCCTGTCAACAAATGGCTGTGACATTCTGGTATTATAAATATAAAAACTTTGTAAACATTCTCATATGCATGAATATTTTCCAATTCAAATCAAATACAATTTGTTTTAGTTACATACTCGTATATTTTTTACATATTATTTCTTTAATGTAGTTCATTCAGTCTATGACAATTTCATTATATTCATATTTGCCTGAATTTATTAAGTTGTTAAGTAGTAAATATTTAAATTCTCTATTGAAACTTTTATTTACCAATCGCATGTTGTCTAGAAATTTATAAAAAAGTTACAAAAGAATATAAAATATATGAAAAATATGATGGATTTAAAAATGTTTTGAATTTTTTTAAATAATGTAGATAGGTAAAATGAAATTTTTGTGAAATTTATTTTAAATTTATTTGAGGTATTCTTGCAATTAATTAATCTCACATGAATATTTTATAAAAATTTATTTTTTTTTTATTAAGAATAAGAAGTGACTTCTTTCAAATTTACAATATTGATTACTAGTGAGTGAATTTTTAGTAAAAGTCAAGTTTATATTTTGTTTTCAGTAAAAATAGCGGGATTAGCCTGTATTGCGGATCGAAAGCAAGTGCTTTCGAATTTTAATGTTACTGAGATACAAATTCGCACAGTTTACATTTCGAATCGATTTGCAGAGTAACATTCTAGATTTGTTTAATTTTTAATAACAACTATTGATTATTACCATACTGCTATCAATTATTATAAAAACTTGGATATTATTCAAAAATAATATCGAATTTATATCAAAACAAATAAAACAAATTTTTAATTCAACTGAATTAAAAATATCACAATCTTGCAGGCGCTTAAAGGGCAACTTATAGGTGGATATTAATTATCGTTACCATAGTTTTAAATGCTGCTGACCATTTCTGCCTCTTTTAAGTTTAATGTTTTTTTTTTTAAGTAAGTCTGTAATGATATTTTTTGATTTTGCACTAAAACGCTGACGGCAATAAGTTTATATTTTTTTTTTATTGATGCAGATTTTCACGGATACAAAACAGAGGAGGCACTCATACGGAACGGATGAGTCTAAATTGTCCGTAATTATCTTTACTTCGGATGCACAAAAAAATGTACTAAAATGTGTTTGAGAAGTGATTTTCTGTGATTGATTTTGCGCTTTCATAAACATCCATCAAATAATACTGACTAATTTTTCAGTAAAGAAAAAATTTTAAATACGGAACTAATGTATCCTATTTTGACATTATTACGGAACCTTATTCAACATCAACTTATGTTGATGGCCAGAGAAATTTTAACACCTGCAAGGAGATTTCTTATTTAAATGAAAATGCATGCATGCATCTTCTACACGCTAGCTTACATTTCTTATTAAAATTTTATGTACGTTCTTTGGAATTTCATTCAATACTCTTGATTTTTGACAAAACAATCAGGAAAATTTTATTACACTTTGTAGCATGTTGGCAACACTGGTCAATATTGTAAATACATTTTACATACATATGTAAAACTATGTGTAGTCAAAAGTTGTACGACTTATAAAATAGTATCAGGCAACAGGACTATGCTGTATGTTTTCCACTTTTTACGGTGTACTTTGATGCGTATGATGAATATCGAAAACATGGATTGTTCATCATACGCAAAGTATTAAATGTTCTTTTAAAAAATTTTTCGTTTAATAACTCCCTTTCACAAGAATTATTTTGAAAATTTTCAAGCAAAAACTTTGTCAAAATTCTTAAGATTTACTTTAAAGTTTGCAACTGCTTTAAACAGCTCATTACTATTTTTTTCGCCTTAAATACGAGTAAATAAAATCGTTTAAAAATAATAGTTTTCTTCCTTCCAAATTAAAAAAACAATATATAAATAATTCTATGCTGTTCTTTACATATTCTCTAAAAAGACTTTGGCGTTTTCTTTCTTTTAAAAATAATATGTTAAATTAATTAGAAGCAAAAAATACAAGAACTCGAGTTTAATTAAAATTCCGTGCATAAAGCCGTAAACAGTCAAGTTCATTGCGAATTTGTTTTTAACATGGAATCTTCATCACCTGAAGATAATTCACAATTTCGTTATGTACATATATAAAAGGAACCTTTTCTTATTTTGTTGTTTTTTTTTTTTTTAATAATAAATCTTATTCATGTTATTTTTTCAATGCATGTTATCTTTACATGCATACAGTAATATGTATTTTTTACTTTCATATTAATTTTTTTTTTTTGATTCGTTTTTTACATCTAACAGCAAAATAAGTAAAAAATGGCTCAAGGCCAAATATATGTTTAAGAATACTAAGTAGGGGCAGGATATAACAAAATAGCAAATATAACACGACATGATACTCGAATAAAATAATTCAACACCAGCTCATACGCATACAGTGTTACCAGAGCAATATTATAAAACAAAATGTCTAAACATTGAAGTAAAGTGGGATTGAAAAGTATGTTACGATTAAGAAAAACAAAAGTGTGCAAAAAGATATATCAGAGCTTTCCAAATTGTTTCAATTAAGTTGAAAATAGAAAAATCATTTAATATATTCTACACCACCGGAGTACTACTCCTAATAAAATATATATAAAAATAATCCCACTAGGTAACACTGTATCACTGTATTCATAATGACAAAAGAACATTAAATGTTTGTATTTGTAGACGGTACATATAAATATATTAACTTAACAAATATACAACTAAACACACAATTTACAGCATACTTTCTATATAAAGGTATGAATAATACACACACTATACATACATAAATATGTATGTGTAGGTATTCTGAGGTTTATATTCGTACATACCGCCATACTCTGAAAGGAATTGATACAGTTGTGGTTAAAACAGTACTACAAACGTTTTGAATAACAAAATATTATTAGAGAAATTTCACATTTTCAAGCAAATCACATAAACATACAATAATCTATAAAATAATTGAAAAATTTTCAATTAAATAAACATATAAGAAATTTTTAGCAACTTCATGTAAGTAATTCCAACGCAGCCCTTGGTGCAAAAAAAAAACTTCAAGTGATTTGGGCACATTTATGGCTCTCCAATTATCTGTTTGTCGCAAAAAATTTTCGCAGAAATAATAAAACTGTTTGTAGTCCCATTTAAACGTTTCTTAATAAAGCCGTCTTGCGAGACACCGTAGGAATGATATTTTCAGTAGCAATGGCTTCCAGTTATTTGAAATTTATTTAACTTCCTTTTTTCTGAAGACGATTACAAATTTTCAAAAGTATATTATCGTTATATATAAAAAAGTAATTTTAACATAAAAAGACGATTGGCAATTTGTAATCGTCTTCTGTAAACATTCATTTAATCTCTAATAATCGTTTGATATTTGGATCCAAATTCTTTTAATAAAATTAACCATTAAAAATTTTATATGAAATAATTTAAAAAATTCGTAGTTTTTTCGTTCTGTACAATTCTAATGTGACTAAGAGCGTTTTAATTTTGGACAGTTATTTTACGCTGCAATTTTGACCAACACATTATATAAAGCACAAATATGTATATGGTACGGATATACATAAGTACAGAAATCTTTTAAAATATTCATTAAGTGGATCTACTTCAAAAATGTTACGCATATACGAAGAAAATAAACTAAGATATTTAATAAAAAAAGTAAAAAAATTTTTTTTGGATTTTTGGAGGTGGAATTTTAACATCACCTTAACACTTGTGTAGCGACACCTTCAAACATAAAAAACTAAATAAATTATATAACATTAAGTGCATTGAGGGCTATAAATGAATACCTACATACTTTTTTTCATATTATTGTGACACCATACTGCAGTGTTATTTCACTTTTTTTTATATTGAATTAGTTAAAAATATAATTAATGATAAATTCAAACAAAGTAATATCTGTGTTAAAAAGTGCTTAAGTGGAGATAAGTTAATTCTCAGGATATATCACCATCGTGTTTTATTTATACTGAACGATTTTTAACAAAGTTTTTTCTTTTCTTTTTCCAACTAATTATCAAATATGAAAAATGAGTTTAATTTAATTTATATTTCTAATGGAATACTCCTGTTTTGATGGACAAAATCATATATTAGTAAATCAAAAGAATCGGAAAACAATTGATCAAGTATAAGTACATACGATGGGAATACATTTTTAAAAGAACGCTTAAGCTAATAAAAGTGCTTTTTTACAAAACTATAATATATGACTTAAGCACTTTTTTCTTATTTCCACAGATACTATTATTTTATCACGCAAAAAACCAAAAGTGATACTGAAACATGAATAATGCCAATTTAAGCTTTAGAGCGAAAAAAATACGAAATCAATAAAATGCAAAGGAATTTCATATGCAAGACAAAGTTCTATTCATTTGTAATACAAAACTGTAATTTCCTTAAAAACTCGACATTTTCAGTCTTTGCAACGTAACCTAGCGACAAACTGTTGAAAAGTTTTATAGCGAAAAAATTTGTAAATCTTTTCAAATAATTTCTACTTTCGCACTTCGCAAATCTTATGTACTCAAATATATAAGCATACATAAGAACTAAAAATGTGTACCTGAAATCTAGTTCTTTAAATTTTTCCATGAAGATGATACAAGTATTTTTAAAGTTAAAGTTTAGGAAAATATTGAAAATTACTTTTTTTCCATCACTGTTTTGTATATATGTATGTTCTTTTATAATCTCTAATGGTCAGGTTGTTTTTTTCTGGATTACGGAAAGTTTATTTTCTGTTATACACATTTTGACAGCAAACACACATTAATACATACTTATTTATTTGTGTAAATTTACATCAAAATACACACCTTTTTTTTAATAAAATTTAATACCTGTTTGTAATGTTGTCAATGTTAAAAAAAAACAAAGATGTCCGGAAGTTCTGGCCGAGACCTTAGTGGACGAACTATGATTACTGCAACTTTATATTTTTATTAATAATTTTATTTCATATTAAAAGTTCTTAATAAATCATTTGAAAACTCTCATAATTTTCTAATTTTGCAAATATTCAGGAAGGAGATCAGCAACTGATGTTACTGAGTACGATTCTTTCGATTTCAAAACTGCAGGGCAATTTTCTTTTTTTCTTTTTTTTTTTTTAGAAATAAAAGTTTTGCATACAAAGCGTTATAACACACACACACACATAGTAGTGCCTTTTTAGCAAACCTGTTGTATCATTTTGTTTATCTTTTGTGTTGTGTTTTGTTACAATATTTTTTCTTTTTTTTTTTTTTTTTGTTCTGATATTATGGACGTTTTTTGTTTATATAAATTTACTTTTTATCTTTTGCATATTGTTGGCAGAAAATTAATGTCTTTATATTTCACATGTTTTTTTCATTGCTTCATTTTTTTGATACTATTTTACATATTTTCAGCAGCAAAAATTCAACAAAAAATAAAGGTCATATATATCCATTTTTTTTTTTACTTTTGTTAAAGTTTAGTAATTTTGAAGAGAGTAAGAAATAGCCTTTTTGTATGATACATGAACATTTTAATTAGGATGTTGTCAAAATCAGATGTAATTTTTTTGGAAGAAAAACCAAAATAGTAGAGCTTTGTTTTTATTTGTTGTTTATTCATTTTTCTTTAGTGGTTAATTAGGTGAAAAATAAGAAATATTTTCAATAATACTAAAAAATTATAAGCTTGAAAATATAAGAAACTTAACTTTCCGCAAACTTTAAAAAAAAAAATTAGAAATTTTGCAAAAATTAAAAGAAAAAAACTTTTTTATTATATAGATAAACTGATTAACTTGAATTTATTTTGCTTTTATATTTCTTCTTTTCTTAGATGAGTTTAGATTTTGTGGTCTTGTTCATGACTTTTTTTTCTTATCTTAAGCATATTAAAATTGTTCACTTTAGCAAAAAGTTTCTGTCTTTCCAAATTTTTTTAATCAGTTTTTTTAAAAATCTTAACAAATATGTCAGTTTTAATTTCCTAACTTTTTAAAAAATAATAATAAGATAAGTATACGTACGAGAGTACTAACGCAGAAATCTTCTTACTGAAATATTCAAAGAAAGAAGTAAACTTTCAGCAATTATATTTTTCGAATACAGCAAAAAATCTAGTAAGAAATAAATTTATTTTGAGCAGCTCAAAAACTTTAGTATTAAGCCTCTATCTTAGCATTTTTATTAGAACAGGATTAATTTGTTATTTTTCCAAGTTAAGGAAACAAACTTTGCCCTTTTATTGTATAGATCAACGAAGAATAATTGAATTTCATATGTGGAAATAATAAAATGAAAGTAGTAGATTTCTATTAATATGGAGTCGCTACGCAGTGACAATATCTGTAAAAATAGCAGAGTGTTAATTATGAATATACATAGAAGAAAGAGTTTTGTGCAAAAAGATGTATCATAAACTTTACTGCCAAATTCTGATGAACTTGTGTGTGTGCTGAACCCAACAATAATTTGATAATGTGTTGCAATTACGCACGAACTGCATATGATCCGCATTACTTTACAAGAGTTTACACCATATACGAGCATGATCCATTTATTCTCGCATAACGTCTCTGCTTCATTCATGCCGATGATCAAAAGTTCAATTAGTGGCGAATGAAACTCAATTTGTTCTATTTATGTTTGAAGTTATGAAAACTAATTTTAAGACTGTGATGTTGGCTGAAGTTGTTAGCGCGTTGACTACTAAGCAAACAATGCATTAGGACCTGGGTTCAAACCCCTTTGCAAAGCAAGTCAATCAACATCATTAATTTATCTAATACTCATTAGTGTGGTATTGTAAATATTAATTGTTGTTGGACTGTTTCATTGGTAAAGGCATAGCACTGTTCACTAAAAACAGTTCAGACACTTTTAATTTTTATTATATTTTTTTAATATTTAATAACTGTTGTATATTAAAAGAAATCAATTCCAATCTAAAGTGGTTTCAATCTCAAAAGTTTAGTGTTTAGAAAACGAAACACGAAAAAAACACTTTTAAAATACAAAATATAATTTGCAATTAATTTTTCTTTTAGTTTCATTTATACTACACAATAACAACACATACATACTTTAAACAGAAAATATTTAATGTGATAAAAAACTTTATCATTTAAAAATCGCAATACAAAATGAATGGAATATGAAGACCGCAAATCAAAAAATGATCGGATTACTTAAATATTATCATCAATTTATTAATAAATAAACTGATTATATGTTTGCCTCTCCTTGTGTGATTTTATTAAATGTGCTATTATTTTTCACACAAATGTAAATTATAGTCATTTGCAAGTGAAAATTACAGATTATCTAATTGGAATTTTATTTCACTCTTATATGTTTCCTTTTCATACATACTTAAAATTTTTATTTCTTTTATTTCATTATTTTTTAATATTTTTATATACTTTTTTTTTGTTTTTTGCTCTTTTGTTTATAAAATACTCTAAGGGATAATTAGTGAAATAATTTTTATTTGAAATTGTATGAAAATATTCTATACAAAGATTTTTATTACTGTTGTGTTTCATTTCTTTTATGTTTTTTCGTGCTTTTTATTTCTACAAATGTTTATTAAATGAAGAAAATTTTTCAAACAATGTATGCATATATTTGAGTTTTCTTTCTTTCTTTTAAGCCCTAGATAATTATTTAAAATGAGTTGGAATTGCAGAGAACACAATTAACATATTATTATCCATGGCAAATGCTTTATGGAAATAACAATGTAAATTAATATTCCAAAAGTATATTAATTTTAAGTATCATAAAATGTTTTAATAAATTTTAACAGTTTTATATTTCATTATATAAAATATTTTACTGAATTGTAGAAACAGACACACATATTTACATTATAGCATATTTAAGGATGTTTAATGTGTGCTAAAAAATTAAATCTTTGATTATGTAAAAGTTTTACAGTGAACTGAAAAGTAAACTTTAAAGATTTTAGAGTCTGTAATTAGCTTTGGTTTGAAGAATTTCTCGACCAAGTTATCAACTTCTCGTTGCATTCGAAAATTGAATTGCAGATTTATGTAACTGATCTCTGTAATTTAATTAACTAACGAACCGATAATATTGCAATGAAATAAAGAGAATCGACTGTTCTCAAAACTGGACTTAGGAGGATGTTTTTTCTAAAATACTTAACGCCATGTTGCAATATAATTAAAAGTTCAAAACACTAAATAATATGTGCAACATATGAGAAAATAATGATAAAATTTTCTTTTGTATATAAACAATTCTCTACTGTATGATATTTTTGGTTATCTTGTTAAAACTCAACACACAAAAAAACCAGACTATTTCAATCAAAATTCAATTTGATTGGCTGGCTCACAAAAAAATTTTTGTTTTTATTAAGTGAAAAACTTTATAAAAGAACATTGAAAAAATTTTAATCATTTTCACATCAATGGAAACAAATTTTACACACAAGATTTGTTATTTCTAAGCCAAAGTGTATGCCACAAAACATGAATACAATAGGCCCATTCACATTCTTATACAAAAGAGTCTTTCAGCATTGCATTTGCAAAATGATTTAGTATATTTTTACTATGACAGCACTTGATTGAAATAAACAAAATATGAAACTGCATTATATTGAGGATAAAAAAAATAAACTAGGCCAGCAATATTACAGAATTTATCATTTTACTGCAATCAGCTACAAGTCTTGTTCCGCGAGTGTGTTTTTCCACAAGTATTGCAATTTGCATCGCAAAACCTCTTCGCACTTGACAGGAAAAGCTAAAAATGTAACAAATTTGCCAACTTAAATGTGAATAGGATTACTATTTTACATAAATACATATGTATCTATTTGCATGTATGTATATCTGTGCTTGTACAAGTTTTGTTACTGAATTCAGAATATTTATTGGAACATAAGAAAATATTTGATAAATTTAGGATTGGTTTTCTATGCAATTTCATTTTATGCAAAACACATACCACACATAGAAGTTGAATAAACACAAAAAGAAATGTTGTTATATTTTTTGCTTTTTTCTTAAAAAATTTTTTATACATTTTGTTGTTTTTGTTTTATTTTCAGATTTCAATATGCAAGATGAGACCTCAATACCTGAGGACATTATTGACCAACAGCATCTACAAGAAATAATTGATAAACAGCAACGAGGTATATTGCAGCAGCAGCAACAACAAAAGCAACAACAAAAACCGCAACAAAAAGTGGAACTCAAGTATGTTGGTGAAAGTACAGCAGGCACAAGTGTTCTGAATGGAAATGGTGATATTATTGATGTAAACTTGCCTTCTGATGATTACACAGATTCCGATTCAGATGCTGATATTGTAAGTATTATAAGGTCATTTCTATAGTTTATAACATCAAACATACTAAGTACATATGTAAGTATGTACACACAAACGAATAGAGACTTGGAGGAAAATATACGAGATGATGTTCAAAAGGTCACTTTAAAATAAAAAAACTTCTCTAATGTATTAAAAAAAAAAAATCAATTGAGACATGAAAGCCTTACGAGATTCACTATCATGTCTTATTATAGAAAAAGCGTTTTTCGATTCTTTTACAAAGTCGCATATTTAACGTTTTCTGTTACAAGCTCATTTCTAAAAAATTAAAAGGCTACGGCACAAAATAGTGCACTTCAATATTCATTTTCTTTATTCTCCTCTGAAATAAAGAAAATTCGAGATAAGGTGTTCTTTTAGTAAGCCACTGACATGTCAAACTGTCACGATGCTGACCGATCGATAATGACGAAATTGTAAATAAAAAACAATTGAATATCTCCACGTATGAACTGATGACCTGGCAAACGTTGTTTTGCCATACAAAATATTTCTAGTGCATATTTTGGTTGTTATATAAAAAATAGCGAATGAAGTGTGACGACGACCGGCGATGAAAAAAATACCAAACACTAAATTCGTTCTGTTTGAGATACGGACGACGACGATTCTCCTGCATGAGGCGGACCTAGCACCATCTGTCATTTAACAACAAAAATAATTATGAAGCGGACATAGCGCCATCTGTCATTCAACAACAAAAATAATTATGTTTGGGTAATAGTTTCGGAAATACAGAAATTGTCCCCTGCCTCCTCGTGCTCCTAGCGGTTTGAAAAATAGATAGTAGCCGATTCTCAGACTTACTAAATATGCATAAAAAATTTCATAAGAATCTGTCAAGCCGTTTCGGAAATACAGAAAATGCCCCCTCCCTCCCCTCCTCGTGCCATAGCGATTTAAAATATACCTTAGGACCTATTCGCATACCTACCAAATATGCATAAAAAATTTCGTTAAAATCAGTCCAGCCGTTTCGGAGGAGTTCGATAACAAACATCGTGACACGAGAATTTTATATATTAGATAATTTAATTTAAAAATTAAATTTAAGAAAACAAACTGACTAATTAAAAATTTCTTTGATAACATATTTTTTTACATTATATTTCCTTTCAAAATTCACAATTTCCTACGTTTTGCAATGTGTTTGAATGGCACGATGAATGAAATTAATTTCCACTAGAAATTTATTTTGCTCAAAATTTCACTATACGAGAAATCACCGTACAATAAATAGTAAACTGTTGGAATAATTTTTCATATTCTAATGTATAACGAATTTTCAAACTTACATCGTTCATACATATATATACCTATGTATATGTACATAAATATTTGGTTACATAGTACATACATATATGCATACATATGTAAACTTTGTCCATGGATTTTGCCTTTAACTCCAACATATGTTATCTTCTTATAAATAAGTCACTCTGTTTAGTTCTTGTAGTAAATGTGTGTAAATATTTGTGAGAATGTACGTTGGCGTATTTACCCAACAAACTTAATTTCAATAACTCGAAAATAGGCTATTGCTCTAAACTTTATACATTTTCATTTATTTCATAGATAGGCATTTTATTGCATTTGTGTCTACACACAGAAATTTATTTTCATGAATTTCAAAACTTTTACAAGGTTGACGATTGCGAATTACAAAACAAATGAAAATTTCATACAACATGAAAGAGTAATCCCATTCATCTCTACCTTCTCAACAACTAACTAAACAAACTTTCATAGTGTAAACTGAGACTTAGATTCTTAGCTCTAGACGAATATATATTTATGTTTATTATTTTGAGACTATAGAAAAAGCTTTAACTTAATTATGTTTCCTTAGTTCTCATTATCAAATAAAAGTAGATTTCAATGATAATGAAATTCTGTTTAATCTGATCTTCATATCTCATATTTCCAGCAGGTAGATCGGAATATTGCACTAAAAATTTAGCGCCATATTTCCAATTTGAAAAAACAACTTACCTCCGAATATCTTAATAATTTATCAAATTGAAAAGATGACAAATAACTTGAAAATTCATCAATTCATATGATAAACTATTTCCAAAAACAACCCAACTTGTGAAATTTATCGTTTTTATACGAGTATTAGCTAAAACAGTCGGAGATGTGTGCTGGGTGTACTCTAAAATGTATATATGTATGCATGTGTACATATATGTATATGCAAATGTATGTATGCAGTTGTATATATCTACTGCATATTCAACTTCTATTTTTCAATTGACAAAACCGGGTTAACAATTCTATTGAAATTATTTATTTTATGCCATAAAAGACACACTTGCTGGTAGCTTTCGATTATCTCTTAAGCTTTCATTCTCTAAAACCATTATTTTTTTATCTCTCCATCTTATAGTATTCAGTATTCAGTATTATATTTAGTTCATATATTTGTTGAAATGCTACTTATAACTTGGAAAATAAAAGAAGTATGGTGTGTCATATGTACATAATATGTATCCTTAAAAAAAATAGATAAAAAGGTATGGAGATAATATTTTTTTAATCAAAAATAATCTTTATTATGAAAACAATTCTTCGGGGACTTGCTAGCTTAGCAATTCTTGTCAGTTTGTTTAAGAGATAAATTCTTTAATAGAAAATACAGCAAATAGTTTTCTTTTTATTTATATGAAGACCTAAATTATATTTAAGATTTTATCGTATGGAAATTCAGGTATATTTTTTAAATCACAATTTAATAAACTTTTATAGAACTTTAAGAAATCACATAAAAACCATTACATAAATACTTTTAAAAGATTTTAGATTTTTAGGTGAGAAAATAAAAGGGAAAGACTTGTTTAAATAAATTTCAAGTATTTGTTTTGTTGCTTAACAAAGCAATCCGTTGCTTTAAAATTAAATTCGTTAGTCTAATTTCTACATTTTCAACATCTATCTTATCTACCATATCCCTCTCCCTGAGTTACGGCACAACGCACTACATAAATAAAAAAAAAAAAACGTGTGGCACTCGGGGACTGCCGCGGTAAAGCTATTGCATAGCATTTTTTATCAACTTATGCAATTTCAATTTCAATTTCAGCTTTCTAGATATACTGGAAGTGCCCCATGCAAAAAAGGGGCACATTATTCCCCCAGGTAAAAAGTGCCTTACCTTAGTATCCTATGTCCAAGAGTCGAGTCACAAAGTCTTAGCAAAGACGCAAACGTTAGCAACGAACCACACACCACCTTCGGGAATTCCCAAAAACTTGGACAAAAATCCCTTCAAAATCCCAGAGATCCCGGAAAATTTCCCGGGAAAAGTGGCCACACTGGACGGTAATTCTTAAAAACTTGGACAAAAATAACCTCAAAAACTCTGAAATCCCGGAAATTTTCCCCGGGAAAAGTGGCAACACTGGAAATTTATAAAATTTCCAAAGCGCCAACACTGTTTAGTCATCATACATAGACTATACAAAAAAGAAGTTTTCACTTCAAAAAAACAATGATCTTAAGAAACAAGTGCCACTTATGCACTATTTCCGGTCTAGGTCCAAAAAAACAAAAACTTCGGGGACCGGACCACTTGCAGGTTATAGTGGATCTAAATACCTGCATTTTGGTACATAAATTATTTTGCCAACCAATTTTTGGTTGAACAAAGTAATTAAAATAAAAAATAAAAATTCTGCCACTTATGCACTATTTCCGATCTAGGTCCAAAAAAAACAAAAAGTTCCGGGACCGGACCACTTGTAGGTTATCTAAATATGTATGGATCTAAATACCTGCGATTTAGTATATAATTTATTTTGCTAACCAGTTTTTGGTTGAACAAAGTAATTAAAAACTTATTTATTTTTTCGTTTCAAAACTTAGTGTCAGGATTTTTCGTTTCAAAAACAAAAGACTTAAGAAACAAACTTTTCAAAATATCTTGATTCGGTCGCCTCAAAGCCCGCGATAAAAGCTATGCAATAGCTTAAAAAAAAAATGATAACAATCAATCAAGCTAAATAATCACTTAATAGTTTTCCCGTCACAATCATTGAAATAAAGTTATTATGATGGCCTTTGACTCGCACCCGAAAGGTTTCATACGAACACTAATTATTCATTTCCATACATTGCGTATACTTACAACGAGCAGATATTTTATTGCGTTTTGGCGATATTTGACTGATTTTGCCAACTTTTTTGTTTTTCATATATTTGGCTTCACCTGTAAATAATATTATGTGTTAGAACGCCCTTTTATATTTTTTTGTTTGTTTTTTCGAATTTTTTACAATTGATTTTAAGAGCTGTGAAAAATTTTAAAATTTATAGTCATTCAGCTTCCCAGCATATACTGCTCATTTTTAAACTGAAAAAGTCGAAGTTTCAGTACCTTCTAGAGTACCCTTTAAAATTTAATATTTATTACTATTAGTTGTTGTAGGCTGTGT
The DNA here is from genome assembly GCA_947311025.1 of Lypha dubia. NCBI lineage: Eukaryota > Metazoa > Arthropoda > Insecta > Diptera > Tachinidae > Lypha > Lypha dubia. The sequence continues at coordinate 84,168,272 of OX371262.1, read as the reverse complement.
AATAATAAATTAAATGATCAAAATTAAGTGTCTACATGTTTCTTGCTTTAGAACACTCTTTAATTTTTAGCTGCCATAAACTTTCTATACATATTATTGAGTGTTTTTTCACTTTCACATACTGTGTAAAAATGTTAGCTTTGTTACAATTAAAGCTTTATAATTAGAAATCACTAATAAAAAGAACTATTTTTGTATGAGATCGGAATTTCACCAAATGTTTCTTATTGTGAAACTTTTAAAAGAAACTCTCTAACTTTCAACTGTAGGAATACACTCTTCCCCAAATCTTTCAAGATAAAAAAAAAACTTATTCACATAATTAATTGTATAAAAATGTATGAAATTTAAAAAAAAGCTTAAGTTAAAACTCTTAATAAACTCTCAACAAACTCTCAAAGTTTTAAATTTCTCAAAATTTTCAATTTAAACCAAATTTAATCCTGTTTGCAGAAAAACTTCGTTCATATATACTGAAAGTGATTGAAATGAAAGTATAGAAATCCTTTAAAGTAAAAAATATTGTTTCTTAATATATATAAAGGAAATGATTTTTATGACTTCCTTTAACATAAGAAAACAAACTTTATTTTCTATTTGAAAAATCCCATAAACATTTAATCTTTGTGATTGGTTGTATTACGTTGGATAGCAGGAAAGGTCCCATAATCCAATTTTAAAATATCTTCAAAATGAAATTTAAATCATGTTTTATTTAAGTTTAAGGTTTTTATAAAATACCAAAGCATTAGGAGAGCATAATAATCAGAATAAAAATGATATTTGCTACAAATATTAAAAAAATAATTATTTCTTAGTATATCAACTTATGAACAGAGGGGGTAACACACAAAAATGTCATGTCTCCAGTCTTAATAGTTCGGACTTTCATATAAAAAAAATATATGTTCCTTTTTACGAACTATTGCAATATGAAAGAACAATTATAATAAAACTTTTATTCAATATTGTCTTAATGGCTTTTTAACTTAAGGACCTTTTCTATTATAATCACTTTAATTTAAGAGTAACAAACTTAATTATTGACTAACTCGCTTTTTACTTTTTCTGGTGTCCACTTTTAGATACTCGAGTCGCAAGGGTCCAGTGAAAGCAGCTATAACAAGAAAACTATCAACAACAACATCAATGGTAGTAACAAAAACAAACAAAATGACAGTGAAGAAAATGAGATGTTATCGGAAGAAAAAAATGAAATGGATGATAATTCAAAGAAAAACTATCATCAAACAAATAATAAAAAAAAGGAAATGTTTAAAGACAGAAAAACATTAAAGAACAAAATTTACAATAAGAAAAACAACGAGAAGAAGAACCAGCAAATCAAATATGAAAACAATAATGACTATACAAATCAATATAGTTTGTATGGAGGAGTAGAGGAAAAACATTATAAATATCTTCAAGATGATGCTGATGCTGATGATGATGAGGATATATTTGAACTGGATGAAGATGATTATGACGATGGAAGTGCCGAATATGAGAGATTTAAAAGTTTGCATCAACAAAAGCAAAAAGAGCAGAAACAACTGGAGGAACAGAAAGAACAGCTGGCCAAGCAAAATATTTTAATAAATGAAAGAACTTATGGAACCCAGCAATATTCGAATGATAAAATGATCAGTAATGCTGATAATGACAATGACAGCGATAAAGCCACGCACATCATGCTCGATTATACTGATGACAATAATAATAATAACAAAAATAAAAATCTTAACGATTATGAAATATTCCATAAACATTTAATTGAAGAGCGTCAAAAGCTATTACTGCAACAACAACAGCAGCAAACACAACAATCACAAGCTAAACAGGATGCCATTGGTGATATTGATAACAGTGAAAATCCGGATATTATAAAAACGACAGTTAGCAGCAAAAATTATCAAGATGAAAATAAAAATAATTTCGGAAATAGTTTCATACCACGTAAAATAAAAAGACACAATGGTTTTGTACACTTAGACGACGACAAGAATAGCTTTGCCAGCAGACGCATGCAAGACGAACAACAGCAGCAGCATGAGCAACAGACACAACAATTGGAATCCCAAATTAACACTGGAGGAAATCATCCGGATGTAGTGGCAAAAGTATCATCGCAAGAAGAAATTTTTAAAAAGAAATATTATGATATTTTAAAAGAAAACTCAACATCAGCTTCAGAACATCACATCCAACAGCAGCAGCAGCAGCATCATCATATCCAGCCGACAGGAGAATTAAGCTCTAAGGATTTTAGCTTTTCTGCGGAAAGCAGTGAAAAAGGTTAGTAGCACACTACTCAAGTTTATCTTTCGTTCTTTCTTTAATCGCAAAGTTCCTTTGTATGTGAAGTACCACGTCCACTAATAATTTTCTGGTTTTTTTTTAATAGAATAATGCACTAAATCATCATTGAATTTATTAGTTACCAAAGTAATAATTTTTATATTATGTGGGAAGTGCCACACCTTTTAGTTGAATTTGTAATACTCTTTGTTTAAAACCAATACGAGTATGTATGAGTTCAATAAATATCATCATATAAAAAGTTTCTCTTTATGAGAAGTGCCACGCCCACTTTAGATATTAAAAATACACATTTCTATACTATGTGTTATCCCGACTATCGCAAATATATTGTAATAATTTCAGAGAGATAAATTCAGTGGCTTAAGAACCCATTGCTGTCAAATCACTTTTATCTATATTCTAACACTTTTTTATCCATTTAAATAGGAAACTTCAAATGTATAAACAATGTACGACAATACGAAAAATAAAACTTAATGCTTATCTTGACTTTTACTACACACACTCTTAAATACGCAAATACATTTACCTAAACTGCTGCTCTTAATAATGAAATTTTGTGCTTTAAAAGTATACAATGCTTAAAAAATTCAATCACGTTTTCTTCTTGTCGTGTTCTTCTTGTCGCTAAAAGTAACAATAAAATGCCACAATAAAGTACACTATTCTCTTGATATGTCAGTATGTATGTTTGCTAAGAGATATAAAAAGATTGATATAAATACTTTAGTATATTCCTAAGTCTAAATATCTTGTTAAAGATATTACATTGAGCACTACAAACGTTTTAGCTACAAATAGAATGCTCTGAAACATAAACAATTGTATGTTTGGTTAAGCCTTTGAACATAAAATTGAAATTTTCGAATCAAAAGTATCTACTTTGAAACTATGTTTAAGATATTTTCAGTATACTACAACAACAACAATAAAATAAAACAAAAATTAATATATAACAAAATCGAAATTACTGCCAGTTCGGTACCATCTACCAGAATCAGTCTTACCCTCAAGTTATGATCGTACAAACGATTATAATAAAAAATAATTTAATTACTTGGCAGGAGATTAAAAAATATCATTAACATTTTCTAAAATCTTCTAATTTAATAAAATTTTATTACATTGTGTTTTAATCGAACTTTGTCATGCTCTTAGTAAAACAAAATAAAATGTTTGGCAAAGATTTCAATCATTTGCCACACAAAATATTTATCAGTTTAATCTCAACTTACTTGTACCACAGTTAAAATTTAATTTTCAAATCTATTATAGTCGTCTGACGTTTTATAGCTCAGTCTTTTAATTATTGTTGTATTTATAATCCTCTTCCTGTAAAACAAAATGACAACAAGGACAACAAATAAAAAACACAACACAAACAAGCTAAACAATAATTGCTGCATATAATTTGCTACAGGCCATATTCATACAACACAATACAGAGCAGCCGTAGCAACAAACAACAAGACAATATAAAATGCAGAGTACAATGAAATTACAAATGACATCTATATAAAGCCTTTATTGCTAACGACAATAAAATATCAACTGCTGTCATAAAGTACTTGTTGTGTGTTGTTGTGGTGTCAGAATAAAAGACAGCAACGCGCACAAATCTAAAACATGGCGGTCGCACAACTACAACAATACATTTAGTAGAAAATTCTCTTTCTTTTCAACTGTACGATTGTGAATGTTAAATAGAATTTGCTGTAATCAGCATTAAATGACAATAAAAGATATTTGAAGTATAGGGACACAAATGAAAAGGATGATGTCTTATGTGCACATTTTAGTAGAAGACCGGAGCAACCTTTTCAAATATCGAAAGTAAGTGAGATTAAAGGGAAACAACATAAAACGCACGATACAAACAGAATGTGGAACTTAATGTGTGAAGACTAAATGGCAGATAGCTATAAATCCAACAAGACTTTGCGACAGTTTAAACAAAGTGATATAATAATTATGAAGGATGATTACAAACTCAATGGCACAAGTCATATTATTTTGATGTTTTAACATAAAAGTTTGGTAAAAAAAGAAACTAAATATAAATGGAGAGACAAGTAGACAGGGAGTTAAAAAGAGTTTTGCTTTTCAAAAAAGTTTTTGGAAAATATTAATTGAAATTTTAAATGTTTTATTGCACCATTCGATTTTATATTCGGATAAATATTATATTACAAAAGAAGTGTAGCATTGCAAATGTGTGAAACAATTTTTCTCGAAGTTACAATTAAGGAGAGCGAATATATCGAAAGAAATTTGCATTAGTCAGGATTAAGTTCGTGTAATTTAATTTGTTAATTAAATTGTTTTTTTCTTAATAGAAAATCAACTGCAAAAGCTCGTAGCAATTGAACAGACAAAAAAAATTTAAGCCGCACGGAAGGTTGAACTGACACAAAATGGTACTGTTTATTTTACAAACGATGCCGTTTTGGTTTCACTTCTGTAATTTTCAAAACGAGAAACAAAAATTTTGTTTTTGTAATCGAACCACTTTTAAAAGTCAAAATGGAACTGACATTCATACCAACTTCAATTGTTGCAAGCACTAAAAAAAAACATGCACACTTTTAGGAGCGTCAGTAAAATAGGCTTCGCTTGTTAATAAGAAAAACCTTAAAATAAATAAAAAACTTGATCATTGTAAAATCGAAATACAAAAGAAAAGGGGTCCGAAGACTACAAAGCAAAACTTATCAGAAATGAATAAGGAAATTGAAACCATTCCGATCGAATTATCTGACTTTCCCGTATATTCTAGGGTAATAAGTAATGATTTCTTTTCGTTTTATTTAAGTCATAATGTTAGAAAACCTTTTTTTAAAATGATCCATTTTATAACAATTTATTTCAATTTATTTTTTATCTCTTTTAAATCTTCTTAAAATTTATTTTACTTAAGTCTTGAATCAAAATGTAATCAACAACCAAAAACTTCAGAAATAAAACTTTAAGTAACAACATAAACTTCATATTTCATTTTTCCGTTCGTTTCTTCTTTTTCTCTCATTTTCTTTACTATTCTTTATCCCTACATGCTCAACCTTAATTGCAACACGACAATGCGATAAAAAAAATAAACTTAAACATCCAATGATATTAAACAACAACAACAACAACAACGACAACAATCGAATTGAAAATGCAGAGCCAACGCATGAAGTCAAAAGACAAACAGCATTTGAAAAGGAAAAAACTCTGAGACGCAACAACAAACGTTACGGTCATAAAACCCATAAAAAGAAATATAAAGATTATCTACGCTATTCGCAGATAATGATGATGCCCGCAACTAACAGCACCCCCATACCGGAGAAAAATTCTATGAATACTACAACAAAAATGGCCAAAGACAATCATAATAAAATTGTGCTGAGTGAAGACGATGTTGCCGATTTAAATCTGTTGAAGGATAAACATATCGAGAAATTAAAGTTGGAAAAAATTAAGACACTAATACCACCAGCTCCCATATTTGTTTTAAAGGCCCACGAAGATAAGGAGAATAACGAGGATATAACAGAGTTGGAGAAAGTAGAAGAACCCACTACCAAAGCATTTTATGAAGGTCAGATCAATTACTTTTTAGAAACACCTGACGATGATAGCGAAAGAGCTAATGAGGTTAGATTTATAACCAAAGGAGAGAGAATGGATACAAATGATTGGTATAGAAAACTAAGTCCTGTCTTAAGAAATGGTAACAAAAAAATGTCTTCTGCGGCAGAAGAACGCAGTGGCATTGGTGTGGGACGCTCTAGGGCTGGCTACTCTCCTTATAATTATAACAGACCACAAAACCAACGATTACATCAACATGGAAAAGCACGAAGTCATCACAATCATCACCAACATCACAATCAACATCAGCAGCATCACCACAATCGCTCTGGCCATCATCATCAAATTGTCAAGCACTCACATCATAATGCCTATCAACGCAAAATGATACCCAAACGTCTAACCACAACTACTACACCGATGTCACCGCCATCAAGAAAACATTTGGCAAGTCGCAGTGGGCTAGCGGAAATGGGTCATCAGATAACCGACATCAAGGATCTCGATCGTTACTATGCAAAGTGGCCGCATTTAGCCAGAGTTCAGTCGCAACTGCACGAGGAACAAATGCGTGAACAAGAATTAGAAAATTATCCTGATTACGAGTATGACAATGATGATTATCTGGAAGATAATGACAATAAAGAGGATAATTTGCCACCTTATATACGCAAATTTAACAGACGCAATAAGCAGTTGCTTGATTTATTAGAGGGCACCATAGCCCCGCCTACCAAATCGCCACAACAGTTAAGGTGGTCTGGTTCCAAACTACAGCCTGGACCGCGAGACTCAAGTGTGGGCAGCATGTCGGTGCGCATAGACGATGATTATCTAAAAGAAAAACGCAAACGTTATCACCAACGACAACGTCAAATACACGATTTATTTTCCCAGCAAAGAACTTCTACAACCACATATGCACCACCACACTATCCCTATGTCACAACCAAAATAAATAACGATGATGATGATGATGTTGATGCTGATGCAATGACAGCTCAGCAACTTCCACATACAGAAAATCATTTACCCGATGAAGATGTTAGTATTTCATTGGAGTCAAATGAGCAGGATAATGAATTTAGCAGCAATATTGTAAAACATGACGATGCAACTGAGGATGCTGCTAATGACGACTCAAAACCAGAAGCAGATTTTTGGGAAAAGGAAATTGAAACTAAATCAGTAAATATTGCAGACGGAAATTCACAAATAAGAATGGAAAAATTAATAACAACAACACCCACAGCTACAATTGCAGCTGCAGCTGGTGGTTTAACAATAAAGAAATCAGCAATACATAAATTACCATCATATCCATCTATAGCTGGTGGTTATATGAATCGTCCTAGATCACGTAGTGCACAATTTGCACCCAGTTCAGGCTCCGAATACCGTAGAGCACCCACGCCATATCTAAATAATTTTAATAACAACAATGACAATATCAACAATAACAATAATAACATTTTTATCAATGCTGGAGGCTTCGTAGCCTACAACAAATCTCCAGTTATAAGTAAACAAATTAGTGGCCGCTATTCAGCCAATACACCAAATGATTACAATAAAGAGCAACAGCAATCAGTATTAAATACAACCTCACCGGATGCAGCTAAAATGCAAAGTGGCAGCAGCATTAACAATCATCTAAATCCACCCTCTGCATCAATGCCTTCATCAGCTTCGGCTACAAACTCTTTCATTTATCATCGTGTAGTCGATGCCTCTCCACGTATACTGGGCGCTGGTTTTTTAGCTGGACGTAAACAGCGTTTACCATTTGTAGCCATCACCGACAGACGATTGGAAACTTCAAAGAAATCCTTAACGGATCATGAAAAAGACTTTGAACAAAATCACTATCCGTTGCCTTAAACTTAAATAAAATAAAACAACAACAACAAACAAACAAACCCCTCCCTTTAAAACAATAAATATCAATTATGAAAAAATACAATAATTTTACTGTTTTGCCGCTAAATTTTTCTATCTGTAATTAAAAAAAAAATAACAACCAGAAAACAAAAACAAATCTAAAGTGAAAAAATATAAGTTTTGTAAAATCGTTTCGTGGTATGCTGTGGTATGGTGTATTACGTATTTTTTTTTTAGTAGCACAAAAAATATTGTAAAATAAATCAATAAATAAATTTAAAATGAAAAAAAATATATTAAATAATAGTAATTAGCAATTTGTTTGTAAGTATACAATTGTAACAACAATAATTATCTCTTTATGTACACAAAACTTAAATTTAACGAAATTAAAACAAAATCTTTTAAAAATTAGGCTTTAACAACAACAACAAAAAGAAAGAAATCGATCTTTGTCTGCTTAGATGTTAAATGAATTTATGCATAAGTTTGTATCATATATATATAACTATAAATACATATATAATATATATACATATAATTAAAATATTATTAATATAACGCACACTCAACCACATACACATACATATACACAAGATATACAATTAAATGAAGACATTGCAGCACACTTATAAGACGGGTTAGCACACATTCATCGGTTTAGGTTTTCTCAGTTTATTTCGATACTTATGGTTGTCATGAGGTTCGATGCCTGTACATGTTTTTTTGTTTTTATTTCTTAATTGACTCTGCTTTTGAATTTCTTAGCATCTGAATTATAAAATTGCATTTGCAAACTGGCAACAAAATTCGAGAATCGCTCTCTCATTTATGGTTCGCGCCCCAATCTCGATTGAACCATCGTGTTACGCCATACACCATTTCATTTGTATGGAATGTATTGAAATCGCTAAAAAGTCAATTTCCCCAAAAACTGTAAGTTAGGACCTTTCTACATGATACCAGCGATAATTGAATGTATATAAGTATTTAAATAAAAACGCAGGAAATTAAATAGTCAAAGTTATTTTAAGGCTTAAAATGACGTACAAGTATGAACGAATCAAGAATATGTCGCTATCGAACTATTACCATAATTGTGAGTGAGTTTGTATGTTCGTTTCAATATAACTCGAACACCGCTTAATGAATTTAACTTTTTAAAGTTTAAAATCGAAACAATTTGGTACTTTTTATGTTTTTTACCAATTTTGTTTTACATTAACAGCCCGTGTACTTTCTTGGGAGTACAATAAGGAAAAGCTGGTAATTTTGGTAATGTTTGGTTTTGGTACTATTTTGTTTTTCGATAAATTTAGTAAACAGATAGGTTAGGTTAGGTTTCGAGGGCCGTCACGTCCAAGACGAGACGCACTTGGGTCCGTTAATTCGGTCCCTTTGTGATACCCTGCAGCGGACAGGGCACAGTCGATTGATTATTCAATTTCCTGTGATTGTCCTGTCGCCGAATCAAACCATCCTGATTGTTGTAAAAAGGAGGATAGGCTGATTAGCCTCATGTTCGCCAGACTGTCAAGGTCTGGCAGAGTATTGAAGCCCAAAGTACTTGCCCTAACGCTATCAAGGGCGGGGCACTGACATAGAAGATGAAGAACTGTTTCTTCCTCCTCCTCATCGTTACAACTTCTGCAGTAGTCATTGTAACTTAGGCCCATCCTTCTGGCATGAGTCCCGAAGCACCAGTGCCCTGTTAGCACTGTTATTAATCGTCTTGTATGACATTTACCAAGCCTGAGCAGATCACGAGTTCTGTGCAGGCTGTAGCGGGGCCAAGTGGACCTGGAGATTTGACAGGTATGCTCTTGTTCCCACCTTTCTTGAGCAAGATTGTATGATTCCTGCTGGATCAATCGCTTGCAGTAAGATAGAGGAATGCCAACGAAGTGGCATATCATCGAGTTGCTCAATGATGCGCCCCTTTTGGCAATTTCGTACGCAATATCGTTTCCAGCGCACTCTGAGTGCCCTGGAGTCCAAACTAGTGTTACTCTTGAATGTCTCGCTATCTCGTTTACAGATTTCCGGCATTCATTCACCACAGATAGTTTTTGCCTTCATTTAAATGTCGTGTGAACAAAATCACTAGTAAAAGCTTAAATTTATATAAAATTGCTTCTTCATTATTAACACTAAAATTCTTATATTTTTTTACTGATGACTTAAAGCCAGGAAAGGCTCTGCAAATAGAAAACAAATCAAGTTTCTAAAAACAATGTGAAAATTAAATATTTTCCAATACAAAATGCACACACACACACATACACATTTCCATGTATTTATAATTATTTTATCAGATTTAGTTTAATTTATAATAGAAATAAAAAGAAATTCTTGCAATTTATTTGCATTAAAATGCAGTATCAGCAGCGCTAGTTAAACATCATATGGATGTCATATTATACTTATAGTAGATTTGATAGCCAAAGAAGGGAGAGTTAAATTCTACATTTTTGTGCATATATATGTATGTGTATTAAGGAGGAACGACAAAAAGTTTTCGCTAAATTTATTTTTCCTTCATACACGGAAATAATATTTTAGCTTTCTGGTAATGATGCAGGGAATTTTAATTTTTAAAAGACGAAAGTTTTTAGGTAAAAATCTTTTTATTCTGTTCCACAGACAGATATTGAAGTATCAGTTTTAAGTTTGGAGTATCTTCGCATGTGCGTTACGTTTTAATATCAGTATTAAAAAGGTAAATATATGCTTAAACATTAACAACAAGCATAACCAGGGTGAAAACATGTCTTTCACTACCAGGAAAAACACAGAAGACATATATTTCTTAGTATCAAAAACATAATAAAAATTTGCTGTTTTACACTCTTTGTGATTTGTGATTAAGAAATAATCAAGCTTTTTTTACATGGCCACAGATTAACATCAAAAAAACTTTTTGTCAAATTCACTGCACCCTAATATATGGCATATATTCAATATGTATTATAGTCAACACTATGAATATGAACATCACAATGAAAATGGTATGGTATCGTGAAAATGAGTTTTTATTTTTTAATGAGTTTAAATGAGATTTTAATAAAAACAACAAATGGCCGTAATTAAAATTTAAATAAGTTAAAACTATTGAAAAAGAAGAATTATTTTTAAATAATAAATAAGTGTTTAACTGCAAAATATATGGTAAGAAACAAGTCATATTTTATCCTAAAAGTTTCAATAGTAGAGAAAAACAAAATTTTAAAAAAATATATATTAAAATTTACAGGTTTGCATTTCGTTGGTGCCTATAAATCATTACGTGTCGAGCTATAACAATATTGACAGGACAAACTTTTAAAAAATTTATAGATACTAAGGTAATCCTCACTGGTCCTTCGATCAGCCCATAATTACCTTTTGTCAGTTAACTAAGGAGGGACAGAAACAGCAAAAGTGGGTAATTGATTCCTCCTTGTATTTCTTTAAGCAACTCCTACAAAATTATTTGGGACACTAGTCTCATTAACTTTAAATGGTATACAAATTGGCAGGGGCCCGTGATCGCTGCAACAAAGTCTTTGAGACGCTACTGAAATCGGTTAAAAAATAATTAAACTCAAATCGAAATAAAATTTTTTGCTATGCTGTTTGCGTGCCGCCTTTTTAAGGATTTACATTTGCAAGGATAATTTACTTCATATTTGTAAATATTTGAAAAGAGAAAGAAAACAATATATACCAGCAAAGAAAAAATATTACATCACTTTTATAATTCACACGTACGTTCTTATGTGTACAATGTTTGCATGAACCATTTCGAAGTTTACAAACTGAATTAAAATAATTGTTTTGCTTTTTTTTGCTGATTCCGCACAACTTTTTATAAATATTTATATTTTATTAAAAATATTCCTTTGAAGAATAAAAAAAGTCAATAAATAATTAATTGAATTGTAGGCGGATAAACTTGTAATATTTTAAAAAAAAAATCAATGGACATTTCTACATTTGAATTTTACAATGATTTACTTATATTTATATAAAAATAAACAAAAGAATGTATTTTTTGGTTTCTTATATTATTTAAAATATATTGAATTTTTCACAAGAAGAAAAGTTTAGCCAAACTATTCTTATAAAGCAGAAATTTTCATTGATATATCTTAATCTTAGCTTAATTATAAGGACTTAAATATCAATTTCGGCAACAGACTTGCTAATGTGATTCAGCATTTTTTTGACTCTGTAATTAAAAGACAAATTTGTTCTAGATTTTCGTCAGTTCCTAAACTGACAGCTTTCCAAACACGATGTGAAATTGAGTTTTCACCTTCAGCTTGGTGTCTTCGAAGGCACACCAGTGTGAGTTGCAACTTCTTGAGCGTGGGCCACCCAACATGCAGAAATGCCTTGCTTAAGCTACTTGCTACTACTACAGCTTTCTCTATTATTTCATGATTAATTAGTGACACATAAGTATTTTCGGTTATACGCTAAAGGTTAAAACCAAAGGTGTGGTTAGTCACCAAGATGCAAAGCCGTGCTTCCGGTGGCAATCATGGGATTCTTACGATAAATCCCAATATGTGATCAGATTAAAAACACAGCTTTATTGATTGTCACAAATTTTTAAATGATGATGCATTTTATTAGGCTTCAGGTCACATAAAATAAACTAATTCAAAACACATAACAAGGTCAAACTAATAACTTCTGTATATTTTTCTATAATGTCCGCAATGCATTTTGCCAGAACTTAAGTATAGGGTAGATAAGATAGATGTGAAATGTGTGAAAAGTCTTATAATCCTTACATGTTAAATCTGTTAAGTCTATTTTTAAGAATGGGATTAGATTCACCTCATTAAATACAGACCACTTCGTCTTCAATTGTATTGGATCATTCTTTGTGGAATAATATTAGTTTTTAAATTTAAAAGCATTTCATACTTTTTTAATGGGGCTAGTAGCAATTGAAAATAGAATTTTGATGTAGGGTACTATTTGCCCTTAAATGCAGTTGTGAAAACAATGGAATAAATTACGTATTTTTGTTTGACTTTTCAAATATAACATTTTATCCATAAAATTTACAATTAAATATTGCATTCAGTATAAAAGAAGTGTTGCAGTAAAGAATGGAAAAAATTATTTTATCAGATAAAATTATGTTTTTTTTTTCGCAAAATATTGATACGAATTTGTTTTAAAATTTATATTTACACACAAACAAAGCGTTTTAACATGAAAAACAAACACAATATTTTATCACAAAATAAAAGCAATAAATGATTTATAGAAAAATGGAAATGATTTAAAAAAAAACTAAATTCGAGATTAAAAAAAAACGAGCATCAATATCAATATAAAAAAAAACTATACAATATAATAAAACTTTAAAAATACATTTAATTTTCCACACAAACACTTACAAATATATGAATTTATATAAAAGAGAAGCTTAATTTACACATGAATTATTAAATGATTGAAAATAGTATACAAAAATAAAAGTATGTATGTAGTAAAATTTAAATTTATTACAATAAATATACTTACAGTATTGTAATTATTTTAAAAATACAAAAAACAAAAATATAATTGCAACAAAAACTAAATAAAAAATTAACTGCAACAGACACAAGAAAATAGCGATTAAAAATGATAAAAATCAAAACAACGTGTATTTATAAAAATGCATCTGGCCATGTATGATTTATTTGTATGTTTATGTTTATTAAATGAACGTTAATTACATAGAGAACGTGAACACAAATACATACTCCAATTTACATACAAACACATCTAAATTTAAAACACAAAAAAAAACAGCTCATCCTTCTATTTTCTTCCATACTCTCTTCATATTTGTTTCCATATTTATCTTACTCCAAAAAAAAAAAAAAAAAAAAAAAAAAAAAAAACAACAACTATACACTATTATATTGCAGACATGCATACAAACTTACAATCCTTTAAACATGTAATTATGTGCGCCATAAAGTTAATGTTCTATTCTCAACACGCACCGTAAAATATACTATGGTTTTTTGTGTGATTTTTTTTATTTTTCTACTTATGTTTTTTTACAAGCGGAAGTCCATGTATAAGTATTAGTAAACAATACACATACCGGTGCGTTTAACATACAATATAACAATATAATAAATTAAGCTAATTATTATTTAATATTTAACACAAATAACACACATATCAACTAACAAAACTAAAAGAACAATTAAATAAAAACACAAAAAACGCAATAAAATGAAATCAAATTATATTAAAGAAAAATTAAGAATTTCATATACTTATATGCGTATAGTTTTTTCATGTTTAATTAAGAGAAATTATATTTGTACGGAACTACATCACTTTAGAAAAACAAAAAATAAAAATACTTTCAAATCTGACGGCATATTAATTGGTGGGTATATCAATTTTTATAGTAAAGATCTTGATGCAAAGACGGCAACAGACTTCCCAAAAAAAAAACAGCATAGTGGAAATCGCTGATTGTAGAGTAACTACACCTAATTGATTTCTATAATTTTCAAGTTGAAAAAATGCATTATTGAAAATCTTGGTGTTGAATTTCTCATCAGCTAAGATGGTTTCACCTGTCTAGGATAAGTTCTTTTTTTCACCTTCATTTGTGTAGTGAATGAACCTTTATTTGTATTATGATGGTTTTGTCATGTCAAACGACTTTCTATGCAATTTGCAATTGAGTATTTCTGCATACTCTTTTCTTTGATATATTCTATACAAGAGCAATGAGTTCGATGTCAGAATATCCGCATTTTTCTTTGTAAGTATCGGTTGTATATTGATTGGTTTTTAATTCCACGAATTATAAGCAGACAGTATGGATTTAAGGCGGCATTTGAACACTAAGGCAATAGTTATGAATAAGAGACACATTACGCGCTGTCTGCACTGCTATTTTCGAGGTTTTTTGTTTGTGGTTATAATTTCGTAATCAAGACTTGAATATTGAAAAAGTTTAAATTGGATATTTCGAGCAACACATCTAAACAACTCTTTAGATTTCAACTGCACTGGCTGAATAGAACAAACGTTGTTTTCGGTAGAAGCCACTAAACCTCGTCAGTATACCTTGTTAGGTAGCTCTTTTGAACGTGATTACATATTCCATTTATTCACCATTACAAACAAATGGAATACGCGTCTTCTCACTACTAATTGGTTGCTAGCTGGGGAATTTTTTATTTTTTTTAATTTCTCACTATATATTAAACATCACAGTGAGATTTATTTTTCAATTATAAAGCAATCCAATGAAGCACTCATAACAATGACATAAAAACTTCCAAATTTTGCATTTAAATGATTTAAATTCCAAAATAGTTTGTATAAACTCCAATATGAAAGCTTTGTCCTTAGACAATTTGATAGTAAGAGTGGTTTTACTTGATATAATTTTCTTTCACATCTGATTGGCAAAATTTTCCGTGAACCATTTAAAACATTGGTCTCTCACTAATACATTTACCAAACGATATGGAAAGTTTTCAATAAATATAAAAACATTGTTCATATAAATTGCTCCTAAAATGATGCAAAATCCCAAGCAAAAGATTATTTATATTTATATGAAATTAATTGCATTTGAATTGTATTTTTACGAAAAAGTTTATAAGTATTTTATTTAGAAATACGGCAGCAAATATTTATTTTAATATATGAAATGTATAAACATGCATAATTATTTATTTTAGTCCATTAGTATTAAATATTTTTTCATTTCCTTTTTTCAATTATGTATAAGTTAATGAATAAAAAAAAATACGGGATTAAAAAAAAACATTATAGTATCTCCTATAAAGATATAAAATCATAAATGATTAACAAAGTTGCAAAAACCTAAAAAACAAATCAAATCAAATTAAACTAAATTAGAACAACAAAAAACGCATAAAAACAAAAACACAAAAACAATTAGCAAAAATGAGAATGTAAAAATGAGAAAACCGACGTGATGATGTTTTATAAAATGAAATGTTAAAAATATATACATGCAAACAGACATACGAGTATATTGGAAGTATAAATCATTTTCAATTTCTTTTTTGTTTATTTGTAAATTTTAATTTAATTTAATGGTTTAATAAAATGGAAAAAAAACTGTACAGAAAAGCAAAAGCATGAAAATGTAAATTTGTTATCTTTTTAATTCAATTACTACAAGACAAGTAAGTATGTAAGTTAACAGACTATTCTGGTATTGTTTATTTACCTTATTCACTAGTAATTACAGTGTTTTCATTATATAAGTTTATATGATAAGTATATTTTGTTGCTAAGGGAAATGTAATAATTAAATCATATCTCTATTTGATCTCTATTGA
Source organism: Lypha dubia (assembly GCA_947311025.1). Classification (NCBI taxonomy): domain Eukaryota; kingdom Metazoa; phylum Arthropoda; class Insecta; order Diptera; family Tachinidae; genus Lypha; species Lypha dubia. The sequence continues at coordinate 84,152,154 of OX371262.1, read as the reverse complement.
GTTGTGTAAGCGCAATTTATGAGACTAATTACAATATTTACAAAAATATATTTAATCAGGAATGAGTTAAAATAGAGAGAAACGAAGAAAAGAAAAAGGGAATAACAATATCTGCATTGCAGATATTTATGTAATAAAACAAATATACTTCAATTGATCTCTATTGAGTAGTTATGGAATATTTACGAAAATATATTTGATCAGGAATCAGTAAAGTAAAAATAGAGAGAGACGAAAGAAAGAAAAACGACATGACAATATCTGCATTGCAGATATTTAAAAAAAACCAGTTTCAAGCTAAGTTAAGCTCTTGTCAATATATGAAAAAATGTTTTAAGCATTGCAGATTCGGAAACCCATCCAATAAGTCGAGTAAAATTCTACATAGTAGAAAATAATTAAAATTGAACTTAATTATAATAAAAAATTTAAGTAGAACTTTGAATATGAGCAATTCTACATAGTAGAAAAAGAAATTAAATAAAAACCTTAAAAGAAAAATTATTAATAAAATTTAAACAAAACCTTCAAAATAAATAATTCTACATAGTAGAAATACAAAATTAATAAAACGCTTAAACAAAAATTATTGTTGAAAATTGCAAAAGGATTAAAATTCTACAATTTTGCAAAGTAGACCGTAACTGGATTTATTCTTTAATTTTGTCCATAAAACTATTAAATAAACTTTTATACAAATTGGCTGAAGGCGTTATTTATTTTAGTATAGAAATACTATCAAAGGAAAATCTGGAAAGGTCCATTAAAGAGATCTTGCAGATAATCACCCTACACTGTGTTTCAGTAGCAAAAGTTTAATTTACACTGAACACAATTGAAAAATTAACTTGTATAATATTTCTCTCTAAAAAATTTATAAATTCATTTAACTATAATGCAAAAAAAAAAGCAGAATAACAACACCAGTACACGTATTATATTGGTCGGATGTCCGTTTGGCACATTCTCAAAAATATTAGTAAGTTGCGAAAGTTTGCTGTAAAAGCTTGCAACTGCGACTGTTCAAAAGTACTAAACTTTTATTAATAGTTGTTAGTATTTATACAGGCTAAAGTTTGTAAATTTAATAATCAGAGATATATTAAATATACATAGTTAACATACTCGTATTTCGGGCAACAAAGGAAAAATTTAATATCTAAACAACGCTTTAGATTTCAACTACACGGCCGAATTGAACTTTTTTTGTGAGTGTCATTGTAATAAACTAATTTCTCTACGATGCAAATATGTATGTATGTATGAATGTGTTTACTTTTTCAAAATTCATCCATAAAATACATTATATGAGTAAATTGTTTACAATACGCCGTATACTTTATATTCAATAAACGAGTCAGTTAATATTAATCATACGTCAACGTTTTAAAATGCAAAAATAAATTGGGCATAACAATTATTTTGTTCGATTAACTTCAATTGTCGGCAATGAAACTTTTAGATTTATGTTATTTTATAAAATTAATTTGCTTGTACAACATCGATTTGTGAGTTTCGATGATTTCAGCTGCATTAAAAGTTGTGGATCTCTGCTTTAATCTATTCCATGTCATAATTATTTTGCGTTGATCGTATATTTTTTGCACTGATACTCTGGTTAGACATATACAATGTATTGGCAAATTTATCGCTAAAAACTAATATGTTCTATTTAGAATTAATATAATTGTACAAAAAATGACACTGAATAGCAAAAACTAATTTTTTTGAAAGCACAAGTTTCTAAAGACTGAAGATGCTAAAGGGCAGTACAAAAAATATACGAACGTTTGAAGGAATATTACATTTCAGGGAAGCTGCATTTTTGCATGTTAATCAAGATAGGAAATCATAAATATCACATTAAATAAATTTTAAATTTTAATGTTGAATATCATAACGATAATTTGTTTCAAACATTACAACGTTCTAACTCTTCGAAAAGTATTTTTTAGTTTGCTTCTGAAAAACAAACTAAACCTTCAGCCGTGATGTATCTTACAAAAATCTTTGGCGCATATATGTTTTTGTACAATTCTGCTATAAGTCTTGATAGATAGCGATGATCATAGATCCAGAAACAGTGTAATATTTTAATTGTAACGAATAATCTATTATTTATTTGAAAGTAGAATTAAAAAATTTCCTGTTCCGTTTCACTGTAAAATTGTGCAACAAATTTGCCTAAACAGTAACACACGTATGTTTTTTTAAACATCTAACAGAAACAGTAGTTGTAAGCAAGTTTTTATTGTATATTTATGTACACTAGGTTTCTGCTGGTAGCGTATGTCTAAATTTTAATTGTAACGTTGTGTGTGATAAAACGGAAATAATACACATAATTTATTAAATAAAAACTGTCCAACACCCATTTGATATGCAAATATTTAGTTATTATACTATATGCGTCATTATACACAGAAATAACAGTACACAGTGGGATGAAATAATAAAAGTTGTTTTTGAACTTCTAAAATATAAAAACGATTAACAAAAACAAGTTTTAATCAAAAATTTTTGGGCACATAGAAAGGATTCTTTAGCATTTTTTTAGCGTAAATATTGAAAAATAGTTTTTGTTTAAAACTACTGTACATATTACATATTACAGTTGTTAAAAAAAAAAAAAAAATTATATGACAAAAAATATGCACGATAGTTTCCGCAATCATTCATTCATTCATTCAAGCATAGAAATTTGCTTTATACAATTACAATAGCAATAAAAATGTAAACATGATTACATTTTATGTATTTAAAGGTAAACAGCGTCTTCAATTATGTGCCCCTAACTTGGTCAGCCAGGTGGCTTACTGGCAGCTCCAGCACCAATATCAAACGCGTTAGTCTTAGCAGCTGGTCATCTTAAAAACAAATTATTACCGAACTATATTAAGATACAAATATGTCACCTCAATAAGATCCGATACCAACTGCAAAAGTTCAAAGCTGTCGAAAAAGTTTTTGACACAAAACACCTTTTAGATCGGAAAGTCTCTCAGTTTGATTTCTGCTCAACAGCACCGACTTATATCCTTAGGAATTTATTAAATATTTTTTGCACGCCACTGTGCATCGGCAGCCACACATGTGTAGTCGTACACGTGTAAATACATATGTATGTATATGTTATTGTACTACAACACGTGTGAGTTTTTTAATTAAATTATATTTGGTGTTTAATCTATTATGTGTGTATGTATATAAACATGTTACTTCCATAAATTAAATTAATTGTCAATATAGGAATAACTTAGAGATGTGTTGATTGTTTCGCAAATAGAGGCATAATTATTACTTTCAAGTTTTAATGCTTTTTTAAATTTCTTTTAAATATTAATTTAATGTAGACACTCGTACTGTGCTCATATGTATATTGCGTGCAATATATTTTATTAATAAAAACTGAGCTAATATTAAATGTTAAAGTATTTACCACTGAATCTTTTATTGTTACAACAATAGCTCCCGTACGGCTGTCGTGTTAGGCGAAAATTGGTAGTGTAAAGCTTCTTCCTAGTTACATTTGCAACTTAGATTGTTGTCGTCTAGTTTATTTATGTATACATAACTGCATTTGATATACAGCGTAATCGTTTTTCTGCAATAGAAAATAGTTTAGAGGTAATAACTTCACCTGTAATGGAATTATGGTCATGTCTGGCGACATCCAAGAAACTCAGGATATCTTGATAAATGAAAAAGTTTACTCAAGAACAATACTTTTAAAAAAACTAATTCACATGACAATAATATTTCTTACAATAACATTGCCAAAGACTTATACTTGATTTAATTTTGCAAATCTTATTGACGTATGACGTATACATATTTTAAGTCTTACTGGTTTTTTTTCGAAGAGCAAATTCTGTTTCCAGAAATGCTTTAAAAAGAAGAGAAATATTTCATATATTGTATTCAATTGATTTACTTTTTAAAATTTTACATATGTTGCACTTTTTAGTGAAGTTTAGTTCGCTAAAAGTAGCAAGGAGTTCCGTAAGAAATATTTAGTTAAAACGGAAATAAATTAATTTATTATTTTTTGTATTATTTTATATAAAAAAATTGAAAAGAAACTTATTTTAGCATTTGGTTACATTTCTAACCTTACTAAAATATTACCAATGTAAGCTTATTATATAATTGAATCTTTCAACTGATTGTAAACTACAGACAAGCAATATTTTAAGAAATTTTAAATTTTCATTATACAAAAATTACAATACTTTTCTAAGCTTAATGCAGATGCTTTTTACATCTGATTTCTAGTATTAATGGATTATGAAAATGTTTATAACTTAATTCTGCAAAGAAAAATTCTGTATTATGAATGGCAATTGAATTGATAGTTAAGTTGTAGTTGTCAAACTCTTATTATGGTTTAAAACTCAACTCAACTTTTAGCTCAGTTAAAATTAAAATTAATTATATATAACAATATTTTAATCAACCCTTAAATTTTAATAATCACAATTACTATTTTCATAACTGGTTGCACACCAACAATAAAATTAATACAATTTACAGGCTTTTTTTCCATTTCCCTATCGAGCCTTTGTTACATTAGGTATACCTGAAAAAAATTCAATTTTCAACTTAGATATCATGAGTTACTACTTTTTTTAAATTGCGTAAAAAATATCAAACAAACATCTTGTATCATACTCAAATATTAAGAAAGCACTAAAATTGAAATAAATTCAAAACTTTAAAATCTAATTTATGACTTTATTGCAGCAAACGCTCGAATATGTAATTTTACTTTATAATTTGAAAATCCTTGCTTGTCTGATCTTTTTTTTTTTTTTTTTTTTTTTTTTGATTTTTTAAATATTTTAAAAATTTCTTGCTTTTATTTCTTTGTAATATTTTTTTAATAAATCATTCATTTTCATGTTGGTTTCATTCGTTTGCTGTTACTATTGATGTTGATGTTCATTTCTTGTTTTCTTTTCATTTACTTTAACTTCTTTTGTTTGTTTGAATTTTTGTTTTATGTACTCGTACTTGGATTTTCAACACTATTATAGAATTGTATGAAATAACATGAAAATTCCATTATACTTGTCTTTATAAGAAAACTTTACTTTTTTCTTTATTTTCCTGCCAGAAAAGAAAAGTTTTTCACTTTTTTTTTCGTTATTTGTTATTAAAAGTTTACATTTTACATGGAGAAGAAAAAAAAAACTGACTGGAAGAAGTTTTTCTTAACTTTTACAGTGGGCATCGACTTTATGTAGTTTGGGAAAAGTTTTATTTTGAACAGCTTATTCTTCCATGGCCTGATTGGTTATATAGCACATTATAAGGTTTTGAATTAAATGAAAGCCACTAAAATTTAATTTTATTTATATTTTATGGCAAATAATATTAGCGAACCGGTAGGGCAGAGTTCGTTGAAAAGAACCACTGTGCAGAAAGTTTTAAATATATGTATATTGTTTTCCCATTCTATTACGATGTCATCATACGAGTAATAAAAAATTCAAATTTAAGTTTAGCAGCAAATATTTTTATATGTGTGTATGTATGCACGTGTTATGCATTTTATGCACATACGATTACACACATTAGTAAAACATAAAAGTCTAGAAACCTGAGTTTTACTATCACCTCCATGTTTTTAATTTTTCGAACACGAACACCAACCAGAGGTGAAAGTGTAGCTGTTTGAAGGAGCAAAAATAAAACAGATGTTAGATAAAATAATGCAGGTTGCATAATACTTAAACATGCACACATATTCATAGTGTTGCTAAATATATTCCGTACACCTACACACACAAACATATTACCATCATCTACATTATTTTTGTTCGGTTGAATAATTTTCGTGGAACATATTACAAATTTTTCATGCTCTTATTTGAAAAAAAAGGAAATGTAACAGTGAAAAAAAATAATTTAACATTATAATGAAAAATGTTTTTAATTTAATTATCGATTCAGTCTTTTTTCTAACAAATCCAAATATTTAAATTTAATTATCAAGTGAATTTTTGATTAAGTTTTATTTGTGATGAAATTAATCACTTCGAGTGGAATATATTTGAACCATAATTTTACCACAATTGAAAATTGTTACTTTAAATTATTATTGATTTTGTGATAATTGAAATCTGCAATTTTAATTATAATACATAAATGCTAATAAAAAGAATCAGGAACTTTATTAATTAACTCTTGCCGCATGCAGATGTGTTAGAATTACAAAAGCATTTAATGGTAAAGTTTTGAAATACCTAAAAATGCAGACATGTACATACTTTGAGGATGTATGTTACTATTTTGTGTATACATTTATTACTAGATCTATCACAAATATTATTTATAATTGAATATTTGCTGGTGACAAGTATTTAACACAGAAAAAAAGTAAAACAAATAACGTTAGACTAATGTAATTGCTTCTGTGCAATTTTCCTTTGATAAATAGATTGTAATTATTTGCAATTTGGCAAAATTAGAACATGACAAGTAATTATATTCGCGGCTTTTTTATACACCTTTGGTTTTTTTTTCGTTGCTTGCTTTTATTTTAATTGCATTTTTTGCGCAAACGATTGCAACTCAAAACATTTTAATTACACTGCCGGGCTACAAATAAAAAACAACAACATAAATAAATGAAATACAGATTTTGCGATTTAAATGATGACCTGTCTGATTTATTTGTGTTTGTAAATAACACCTCATCTCCTTTTTATCGAATAAAGAATGAAAACAGTTTAAACTGATCTGTTTTCATGTCCTTAACCGTTTTTTATGTACGAGTACATTTATGTGAGTATGTATTTTATTAATTTTATCGATACTGAAATGAAAAATACATATATTTTCAAATAGATGGTCTTTGTTTGCAGAAAATAGAAAATTCTTTTTAATAATATAAGGATTTGATGAAAAAGTCATATTTTGTATGGATTTCGATATAAATCTATGCGCCATAAAAGCTGCATTCATTGAAGTCATTCAAACATATGCAGATACATAAGCACATATAAAATACTATCATGGCTTCATTCGCATCGGCAAATTTATAAGTACATTAGGGCAATAACAAAATTTTAAAAACACAACACCGCCTGTATTGTTCCTTTACTTGAGTTTTTCTTTAAAAAAAATTGAAAAAATTGGCTTTTCCTCAATATCTTTCAGCTCAATTTTTTTTATTATTTTTTAATATATTTAAGCAAAATAAAAGAGTGTACGGGTTTAAAAACATAAAATAAAGGTATGAACAGGTATGTTCAACATTATCGTTCTAATCTGATTGTGATCTTAACACTGAATAAAGTTTTGTGACTGCTTACTTTAGATTAACTATCTATCGAATTTGAATTTTGTTAGAGACCTCACGTGGGATAACCGATAACCTTTTTCCCCCGGTGAGCAGAGCAGCCAGGGGTGGTCACCAAGATGCAAAAATTATTTGAAAAGTTTAGAAAAACAAACAAATTTCTTAATTTACGTCAATTACGATATTTTGCCAAAATTTCTTAAAAGCTATAGCCCTAATGTGCACACATGAATGTATTTGATAAAAAATTCCGAAGAAAAATTGTGTAAAAATAGAAATTCAATTGATTTTATTGTGTGAATTTGCTTATGTGAAAGCATAGAGATTAATGTGTCTGAATTTTTTGGAATCACAGCAAAAAAAAAATAATATTGTTTTTTGTTCAAAAACTAACAGATGAACATTACTTCAATATTTGCCTAAAACTTAATACTGTGGATTTTTCTTTAAAATCCCACAAATATTCATATACATACAGACGTATTTGTATGAGATGTTTTATATGTAAGTGGCGCAACTCCAATTTTTTTTTCGTTAAATTTGCTAAAGTTAAATTTTAATAAAATTTAGTCAATGTTTTATTAAAATCAGCATTAAAAAATTATTTTATTTAATATCTTATATCATCAAGAGCAAAATTGACAAAGGAAGCAGACGGCACAATTGTGCGTATTCCAGATGTAAATATTTTTATCGATGTTTATTTTTTCTACAAAAAAAGATGTAGCAATTGTTGACCTTTTCATTAAAAATTTGCATTATAAATGATTTTTATGAAATATTAAATTTATAGGAAGTTATTATCCCTTCCCATACAGAGATAAATTTAAAGTGGCAAAGATCGATAAATTTATAAAACTTTTACTATCACAAAAACCAAACAAACCAAACTGAAGAAAAAGAGTATCTCAATACCTTCTTTATTTCTAAAAAATTTTCATAAACATATCTCTATCTAAATCGAAGTTATAGCCACTTACATGCTCAAGCCGTCCATATAAATGCTTAAGTTTTGAAAACTTTAAATCCATTTTTCCACGTTTAAATTTTCCTCCAACTGTCAAGCAAATGCAACAATGTTCTTATAGAAATACGAGTATATACAGAAAACTAACCTAAAACCCTAAACAATTTTTGACAGTTCAGTATTGCACAGCTGATGATGACGTAGGCTAATAGGGCCCCCTGGTATTGAATTCGCCATGATCTGACACATTTTTGGTAAAAGTAAAATTATAACTGTATGTATATGTATATTTTATACAAATGTATTACTATTGATAATTTTCTGAAAAAAGTCTGCATTAAAATCTCTTTTAAAATTATATTAAAAATATTTGTAAGTAGTCAAGAAATTGAAAGAATTTGGAATATAGTTTTATAGAAAAATATACCAAAATAATCACTCACTCATTGAAATTATTGAAGAACTCGTGTTGAATACAAAAATTATTAAATTATTAAAGCGCCGTACCGATAACCGTTTTTCTTGGATTATTTTATTTTATATTCTTCACACAAAATAAACACTTGATGATTAATTGAATTTAAAGTTTTTAACAAGGCGAATTCAATTTATTCGCTCTGGAATTTCTTTAAATTTTCTCTACTTTTGTATTAACATTTATTTTTGATTTTCTCTGATTTTACTCTATGCCGGTGCAAAGCAGGACAAGACCGGCGACTCTATAAAATGCACATTCATACACACGAACACATACTCTTGACTGAAGAATGCTTTAAGTAAAAACACTAACAAAAAAAACTACCGCCAGACACAACAATAAAACAACGCTTGTTTGCGTTTATTTCATTCTGTTTTGCTTTTTATTTCTCTAATTAATTATCAGATTTTCCTCAAACTTTGAACAAAATTCAATTTATTTAAATAATATTTACAAATTTGATTGATGAAAAGATTTGATTTTTTGTTTGTTTGTTTGTTTGAAATGAAAGGCTCCGAAACAACTGGACCGATTTGGATGAATTTTTCGGGGAATCTTCAGAATATTCAGGCGGGTGACATATGCTATATGAAGCTTTGATTGGACAAAGAGGCGTGGCACCGCCCACCGCCATATTTTGGGCATTTTTTGACCTACGTCGATGATATTTGGTAGATATGGTATTGGCATAATTTGGAATACGTACCAGGAGAAAAGTGGGTGGGACCACGCCCCTTTTTAGGAAAACCAAACCCTTGGACCGATCGTCCTGAAATTTTCACAGCATGTTATTGTGACTCTGGAAGGAATAATAGGCGGTATGAAGTTTTGATTGGATAAAGAGGCGTGGCACCGCCCATATAGCCCAAAAATTTAAATCGCCATATTTTGGGCATTTTTTGACCTACGTCGATGATTTTTGGTATATATGGTGTTGGCATAATTTGGAACACGTACCAGGGGAAAAGTGGGTGAGACCACGCCCCTTTTTAGGAAAATGAAAAATCGTAATATAATCTACACTACTGGACCGATCGTCATTAAATTTTCACAATAGGAATTTTATTTTATAACGAGGGGGTAGCGAAGCGCACCGGGTATATCTAGTTTAAATAATATTTACAAATTTTCATAATTATAAAAGGCGTTTAATTAAATTTTTAATGCATTTTAACCCGAACGACAACGTACGTACGTAAAACGACCGAGATTGATGGTGACGCCGTGAAAACTAAATTTCGTTGCTAAATTAAGAGCAAAGTTGCTAGTTAACAAATATAGGATTTTTTTTTTAGTTACTTATTAATTCTTTATATTATTTATGTCCCTTTCAGATATACATATAAGTAGGTTAACCCTGCGTTTACACATGGAAATTTCATGAAAATTCCATGTTCTTGTGTAGGTACACCTTTTAGTTTTTTTCGACTTACTTCAACGAACAATTAACACACCTTATAGATACTCAATTACGAAAAGCCGGATTGACGATCAACGTGAAGAAGAGTTGTTTTGCTCTTAGTAAGGTGCACTATCTTGGATATGTTTTTGGTAATGATACTTTACAGCTTGATGACGACGGGTTTTGGGAATGACTGTTTAGTACCGAAGTTTCATTCAGGATTATACAACATTGACTTTCCTTCTCACAGAATTATTGACAAAGAAAAGACTTTCAACTGGACAGACAAGACTTAGATTGCGCCATTACTAATCCACCCTAATTATAAAAAGGCATTTATTCTACAATGTGATGCTAGTACTTGTGGTATAGGTGCTGTATTGTCGCAGAAAGATTACAATGGAACAGAGAGACCTATAGCGTTCATGTCGCAAAAGTTGAACAAAGCGCAGTGTAATTATTCTATTACAGAGGTCGAGTGTTTGGCTGTCGTAGTAGCCATAAAAAGTTTAGGCCTTATATTGAATTGCAAGAATTTAAAGTGATAACGGATCACGCAAGCCTTAAATGGCTAATGAGCCACAGGAAATTGTCAGGTAGATTGGTAAGATGGTCCTTAAAATTACAAGGATACAATTTTTCAATTGAACATCGAAGCGGAGAATATAACGTGATGCTGGGTACTTTATAGCGTTCTTATAAGGGTACAATTTTTGTTAACAGTACACAGAGCCAAAACTGCCTAATAGAATCAATAAGATTTTCTCTATGAAACGCTTTTAGGCTAAGGGGTATCCCAGCAGAAAGAAGCGAAGATTTTTTCGAAGAGATTCCTTATTGTTTTTATGTGGTAAATCTTAATTAATTTTTTCAATAAGGAAACCACATAAAATCAAGAAGAAAACTTGTTATTTATAATTTTTTTTACCCAATTTCCGTTATTTTTGGCAGCAAAAAAACAATCCATAGAGAAAAACTTCTTGATTCTATTAGGTTTTCATATGAATTGTAAATAAAAGGGATTTCTTATTGATTTCATTAGGTCGTCTTATTGTTTTTTTCAATAAGGTTTTCTTATTAATTTCATTAGGTTCCCGTATGATCATGTGTAAATCATCTTCTTAATTTTTTTAATAAGAATATCTTCTTGATTTCATTAGCTTGCTTGTTATTTCATACATATAAATCAACAAAGGAACAATTTTTTCATAATTTTTTTGTGCTACAATAAATCATCTTCTTAAACTGGCTGCTAACATGTATACTATAGTAAGGTGTAGTAGTGAGGTGGTTAGAGTGCCAATCTACTAAACCGAAGTTCTTTGGTTCAACTCCCTGAATACGTAAGTTTTATAAAAATGTTTTCATCATCCCTCCATCCAGATTATACAAATACATGTTGTAAATAAGCATTCGGGACGTACCATGACGTTCTGATGACATCAAATTTGCATTTCCTAACATCATAACAGAGAAAACAGTGCCTAATAAATACCTAATAAAATAAAACAAAATTAATAAGATATCTCTACGAATTTTTTTCAAAAAGGAAGTCTTATTATTTTAATAAGGAAAACCTTTGTGAAAAAAATCAATAAGAATACCTAATAAAATCAAGAAGAAAACCTTATTGAAAAAAACAATAAGAATACCTAATAAAAACCATAAGATTCCTTATTTATTTTTTTTAATAAGGTTTTCCTTATTAAAATAATAAGACTTCCTTCTTGAAAAAAAACCATAGAGATATCTTATTAATTTTGTTCTATTTTATTAGGTATTTATTAGGCACTGTTTTCTCTGTGTATAGAATTTAATTCATTATCTTCGGTTGATTTGTGCGCTTAGGCTTTTAATAGTGCTGAACGTCTTTTTTTTACATATCCAGCATTTCCATTGCGACGTCAAAGCTGTACCTGTTTTTTTTCGGGAAATTTACAAAGATGAAAAAGAAGAGGAAACCTTCTAATACGGCAACACTCGCATGCAGTGGATTCTTGGGCAAGATGTACAATATCTAGATTTCAAGTTATTGATATCATGTCTATAGATAAAATAGTTTTTAAACAAATAATTAGCTTTAGCAAATAACTTTTGAAGCAAAATTTTGCCATACTTTATTCTTTGATTCGTTAATAAGATAATCGATGACTTTTTCACATTTCAGAAAAGTTATCGAATATTTTTTTTATAGAAAAGCTAAAGTAAAGTAAAGTTTTGTGGATTTTTCAGGAATGAAAATACGGTGTTTTAGATAAATTTTCTAAAACTAAAAGGAGTTATTGATAAATTTTTATAAAATATAAAAAAGAAGTTACGTTTTATTGTAACTAAAGGTATCAATAACTTTTATATAAAAGCGTAAACATATCGATAAATAATAAACAAATACATACAAACATATGTATACATTCCCAGCAGCAAAATTTTAGAGGCCGTCATTTATAAGGCTCTCCGTAAGGCCTTCCTAGAGCTTCTTTTAGATTTTCTACTTATGCTCGTTTGTCTTCTCACGAAGGCATTATGGAAGGCCTACCTACTTCCTTCTAAAAATGTAGTTTTTATTATGGGTATGTATACATCAATAAATAAATAAATAGTTTATCCTGAAATTGAACATAATACTATAATCACTATTTTGTAGAGTTAATATTTTGACACTTTCATGGATTTTTACTTCGTTTTTGCAATTCTAAAGGTAATTTAAAAATAAATTTGTGACTGAATACGGCCTTCTATCAGGCCTGTGTAAGTAGGGAACTTAGAAGGCCTTGGCTGGCTAAGACATCGTGTGTAAAAAACGTATGAGTATGCAATGGGGCAAGAGGCCACGTAAGGCCTTCCAGAAGGCCAAATAAGGCCTGCTTAGTGCTCATTTCCGCCGCTGGCTTAATATGACAAGTTTAGGATGTGCTATAATAAGTTTAACTGAAACCAAGGCTAATCAATACCATGTAGTCTTATTCCTACAACTATAACAGCCCTACAACTATAACATTCGCCGCTAAATTTTCCTCTTTAAAATCACACAATATACACTGCAAGTGTAATTAATAATACACTGTAAATTTATTATATTGTAAATAAAACACAACAACAATAACCTAATTCAATTTATTAACTCACTTCGCTATGAGTCTCCTTTTATGTTTCGTATATTTTCTTGTAACTTAAACTCCATCCTAATGTAACTAAAGGTCGACACAATTGACCGTATTCTAGATATAAATAAATATTTTTGTAATGTTCATAGACACCATTATGTAAATGCAAAAAAAAAAACTGTTTAAAAACATTCATACAAAATATTCTTCAAAATAGATAACAATTGATTAAATATGAGCCACAAAAAAAATATGTATTACTTTAGTTTAGTATATGAAAGTATAGTTATGCTTTATTTTCATTATGAAATTTAATTAGTATTGTTAGCCACAATATTGCGATCATGTTGTATATAAATTTCTTTCGACACACACATATACAAACATACACATTTCTAAAACACAACAATAAACTTTATCTGTTTGTGACATCAGGGCCGGTATATTAAAGCATACTTACATTCATATATAATCATTTCGTAATATGGGGCTGTGTAAAATAAAAAGCAAACTGTTATTGGCAAACCAATTCACTTTAACATGCCTGCTTATGGGCAAAAAGCCAGTCGTCCATTTATTCAATCCATTCCTATGGGGAACAATGAAAAACTGACGCTAATTAAAGTTTGTAAGCAATTTGATTTTAAACTACAAGTTTCAATTTAATTCACTTACACTCCCTTTTATTTAATCTACACTATTTATTATAGGCAATCGCAACCACAAAACAAGAGCAAATATTAAGTCATATTTACATTAGGGCCATACACAAAAAAAAGGTGCAAATATTATGTTACATGTTCATTAGGGCGAAATGAAAATCGTCGTCCTAGATTTATTTAGTCTATTCAGTTCTTGTAACTTTTAGAGAAATATTTACTTGCTACCGGTTTTAGAATTGCATTGTAAAGAAGATACGTTAACATTTATCAAATATTTGTCCAAAAAAACGTAGCCACTAGTTTTTCTTAGGTAAAGTGTCATTTAACTTGGTTTTTATAATGCAAAATAAAATAAATTATTCTACAAAAAAGTATTTTTATACAGTTTTTAAAAAAATGCAAAACCAAATTTAAAAAAAATATTGGAATTAGACGAAATAAATTATTAGTTTCTTTCTTGGTCACGTTTTTTTCGACAATTATGTGTATGATAAATGTGATAATAATTTCTTCTAAAAAAGTTTAAAATTTTTGTGTACTAAGCATGTCTTAATGACTGCATTTCATTGGTGTTTATACCAAAATTGGAGTAGATTTAAATCACAGTTACAAACCGTGCAGAACTTTTTGAAAATTACACAATTAAATTAGCGTAGACGGCTTAGGAAGTTATGAAACAACACAACAAACTAATTTTATTTGATGTGAACTAAATTTTTTTAACCATCAACACATTTTTTTTTTTTTTTTTTTTTGGATAGGACGGAGCAAATGTAGAAGAATATTTAAGCCTTTTAGAACTCTGCTATTGCGAGTTTAGTTACCTTTCTTAAGCTCTTTGTTTACCGGCAAACAGCCAACGGCAGTTCATGCGAAAATAGAGTCGATCACACAGTCTGTTCATATTAATTTAAGTAGTGGAAAGGCGCTTATAAAGCTGCTTTTCCTGGTAGTCAGACATGGATTAAGTGCCTCCTTTTACAGAAATTCCTTTCCAAGCTTGCTTTACATTGATTTGACTCACTACAGAAGCAATTTTCCTGCTTACCAGGGATCGATAATGGGGATTATTTGCTCCGGAGGGTATTTTTTGCTTCTTTTATCAGAGCGCCCTTTTCTGTCGATTGTTAACATTTTAATTATAGGGAATGACATTTCGTCCACAAAGCGGCTTCCTAAAACTCAAATGGATTTTTATACGACCGAGAGCCGCAACATTTATCTCGTCGTATTGCTCGGTTACTAATAAGCTCATAAATAGCTGAACCCTACATACCGCTAACATTCGGGTGATACGTAACTATACAATCCGTAAGGTAGAGATCCTACAGTATTGTGGTCATATACTATTAGCAGAGGAAGCAGATCTTTGCGGAACCTGGACAAACTGAGCATACCTCAGCTGTGAAAGTAAACTGCGTTAGATATTTACGAAGAAGATGCAACGAATATATTATTATAGAATACAAATCTTAATACAAATATTTACGAATAATAAAAAAATAATATTAAAAAACATTTAGTATAAAAAATACATAAAACAGAAAAAATGTTGTAGAAAATTTCTTTGTACAAAGAAATTTTTATATTCCTCTTTATATACTTAAGTACTCTACTTATTTATTCTTTTGCAATGAATTATTTAAATTTTACTTTTTAGCAATTATTTATGTATGTGTTTTAAGAAACAAAACTAAAGATGGGGTGGAGAATTTATTTCATGCATGCCAGAACGTAAAACATGCATAAGTAATGTAGAAATTATATTTTATTTTATTTTATTTTATTTGAATACATGTAGATTACAGGTGTTCTAACCAAAATTCAATTTTGCTACAAAACATTTACATGGTTAGTATGAAAACTTTACAAGATTACAATCGAGCATAAGTAAAAAAATAGACTAAAAAACAAAACAAAAAACCTATACAGTATCGATAAAAATAAACCCGCAATAGTGCAAAACAGTTATTAAATAAACATAAAAATGAGGAAATTAAGGTTTCCACATACTGGTCCTTAATTTAAAAGGATTTATAGATTAACATTACTCTGTGACCTTTTTTTATCTTCCCAGGTTTTATTATACCACTACTGAACTATAAACTATTCTACAGTATTGACACTCATATTAAAATTACTGTAGAATAAACTAATTTTTTTTTTTTGACATGAATTTAATTATTACGAACCAATACCTTCGAAAATCACACGCTTAAAAGGAACATGAAACTCTTGTTTGTAAGTCACTTCCATTAATTTTTATTTAAAAACCCTCAATAATCAGATTCCTCAATTTGAATTTCCAACAATTCCACGACTTAAGTACTTCAATTTATCAATTTAAACTTTTTTTCATTGAATACCCTTATGAAAGCTTTAAATGAAGCCAATTGCTTAAATAGGTTTACGAAATTTGGAAGGCAAAAAAAAAAAAAACAAATATTGTATTAGACAGCAACATAAAATTAGTTTAAAATCATTTATACATACAAACATACATACATATGTCCGTACTAGAGAGTCTATGATAGCATAGATGCTGAAACATCTGGTCTTTTGCTTGTATTTTCAATCACACAACATATGTATATGTATTTAGCTACATAAGTATTTACATATGTATGTATTTGTGTATGTCCTTTTATGTTGACACGCCTGATCATCTACGACATTGTATCGGAGATTTTCAAAAATGTCTTGTCTTCTAAAGCAACCAATTTAGAATTTGAAGCTTAATGTATTAAAGCATGTGTAAAAATATTTAAATTGATTTGATTATATATACCCATACATGTATATGTATGTACATGATGACAAAATGGTTCTTCATTTTGTACATCTTCTCTATTTTGACCCAAATTTTGCTTGTGTGAGCTTTTAATTTAATTTTACAAATTCCTAATACAATAACTTGAATGCAATAAAAGTCTAATCTTGCCTAAAATCACATAATGAGTTTAAAAAGACTAAAAAATTAATGGATGTGGTTGGTATTTAAATCAAAATGTTTCAAAAATTTGCTTTTGTGTTTAAAGGGTGTTGTTTTCAAATTACCAACCGACCATTTAAGAAGAAAAAAAAAATTCTAAAATTTCTGATTAATTTCCATGTAAATTTTCTATTCAAGTCGAGCATAAAAGTCTTTAATATAATTTGCTCGTCAGAGACTCTGTAAAACCTTTGCAAATATAGAAACATTGTTGTTTACTTATTACAAAGATATTTCTTAAAGAGCAAAAATAAGGATATTAAATACAGAAGCAATGCTAAAAGACATGAATTTTTCAAAAGAGGAAATACTATGAAAAAACGAACTGAAAATAATACCGATAAGCAACACGTTTTTAAGCTTTTAACAATTATCCTGCATGAGAACTTAAGTATATGAAAGCTAAAAGCATGATGGGATTCACTTCCATAATGAAGTCTTTTTCGTCAACGACTTTTTGCATCCTTTTTCGACGGAGTATAAAACATAAGGTCATCAGTACAAATCATCTACCAAACAAACAAAAAACACAGTACATTTTCCCTGCAATATAAGGATTATATGAATGAAATTTATTTATTATCTACTCGTATTTTGCTTATTGGAAATGATAAGAGAAAAGTAATCTAAAAGCGTGCTTACAACGTGAAATGAGTGTATATATTTAACACATTGATTGCAAGCAAAATAGTAAATATATTAACAACAACTTTTTATAAGCAGAAGTATTATTTACTTTGAAGTCACGTTTACAACAATTGAAGTTGTCAAAAAATGAAGCAAAAAAAATATATCAAAAATAAATAACAACTTCAAAAATGATGAAAAAATCACATGTTCTACGTGACTTAAAAATTATTTTAACAGAATCCTAGCAAACATTTTGTATGAGATCAAAAATAAAATTATTTAAAGGGATAAATATTTAAAAATTATTTGAATACAACTAAAATCGATTAAAAATCATCACTGTGAAATTTATCCTTTTCTATCATGTACTTGAACAAATTAAATTTTGAAAATTTCTAAGTCAAATATTTACTCTTTTTACACGCTTTATATTATTTCCTTCCGCTGTATGCATGTGTGTGTGTAATGCAATCTTTCAACTCGATTTTTATCTCGATTTTAACCCGACAGATTTATGCAATATTTTGCGCACTTGTGAAAGACGGATGAGAATACACTAATTTGATCACTTTCTGCCATTGTCCCAATGATTAAGTCGTGTAACCTATACCCCTGAATGCTAAATATCGAATAACTTCTCCATTTAGGCGGTATTTTTAAATTCCTTCTTTTATTTAAGAGTTTAAATGGCGTTTGATTTCCTTTTTCTGTGGGAATCTGATAGGAAAGTTCCCCTCCACTTAACTCTTCAATATATTAATTATCAGTGATAATTTATCACAAACTTCCACGTTTGTAGACCGATCATGATTTTTTTTTTATATTTAAAAAGGTTTGCATTCACTTTGGTCTTTTAAATTATTGCCTTTGATCTAAAAGCGTGGGGTACTCTTTATTATATTTTTTCAATAACTCTGCATTTCGCAATAAAACCAGTAAGAAATAAGACAAAGACTTCTAGATCAAAGGCAATAATTTTTTCGTCAATGATTTCATTCTTATATTAAAAATATTTTTTTACTTTTTAGTTTGATTAACTATAAAAGCGTTTTTTTAGGTTTTTTATAAAAATTTGAAGACACCACGTAAATATAAATTTCAGAAACAACAATAATGCAGAAACATCTAGTATACTCGTATATCAGTTAGCGATGATGTATTGAAGACGTGGTCAAGCATGTTGTAACGTCATGATTGCATACACACATTCAAAAGAACAACCTTTAAACACGTACATATGTCTATATGTATGTACAATTGAAGTTAAAACAAAGAAATAAAAATCAAATTGTTAACATCGAGTTTGAAAACAAAAATTCAATAGAGAAGTGTAAAACATTATTGAAAAATCTATTGAAAACTTAAAATTTTATATATTGTAGATAGTTGTAGATTGTTTCAGAAGCAGTTAGGGCTTTAAAGTAAGTTAAGCTGTCAGAATAAAATAAAATTCAAAAAGTAACACGAATAACAAAAATATTAGATATTGAAACACGATTATTGTGTTACTTTTTTTTAAATGCGTAGAATTATTTGCAGTTTACTATGCTCATCTAAGCGGAGACTGCAGTAGTAAAATTTTTTATGTTTCTATTCATATTATAAGTTTTTAACTTAAAATAATTTCGATCATTAAAACTGAAGAATAAATTGTAAAAACTATTAAGAAGCAAAATATATTTGTACATTAAAATTCATCTACTGCATATTTATTTATAATAAATTGTTTCCTTAAAGCATGACCTAAAAATATTTACAAAATGAATTGTTTAAAAAAAAACTATCATAAATAATAACAAAAATATATTTTTGTATTTATATGGGCAAATGTTAAGTATGAAAAACATTTGGAACCGAAATAAATATTAACGTTAAATAAATTCAGTTAAAGTGGAACACTTAAAAAGACACAGAATTTACAAACCAGCCTTATGATTCACAAAAATTAAATAAACATTCCAAAATTGTTAGGATGTTGAACATAATTGATGAAGAAATTTTATAAATATTTTATATCGTTAACTAAAATCCAAAAGGCCGTAACAGGTTATAGTCTGTCTCTCAATTGAGTTTTTCATTGATAATAATATAATTAACAAGGATGTATTTTTGATCTTTAAAATTTTACTCGTATATTTACAGAAATAACGATTTTATTGAGAGAATTTAAATTTGAAATTATCATATAAATATTAAAAAATTAATAAAGTATTTTGCTGCTCCTGTAAAAAAATAATAACATGGGCAGTTATGGTCTTTTGGCTTTTAGGTGAAGATATATTTTTTAGCGAAAGGTATCTGTTTACAAATTTTAAAACAAATAAATCATGCCAGAAGTAACTTATAAAATTTGAAACCATTCATTTCAATTAATTTGAAAACCTTTATATCATTGGACTCATGTAGAAAAGCCCTAACACACAGTTTTTCGATATTCACCCCCATCACGAATATTCCCTAGGAATTTCTCTCCCACGGAAAATACTTTTCTCGAGTAAAATTTCCTCCAATTAAAATGTGGCATCACTGAATTTTGAAGCCACACTTATTGACTTTTAAATTTCTTACGTTTTTGTTTCCAATTTGCGGTTTGCAAACATAAATTAATTTGTTTTACATAAAAATTTTAAATAAAAATTAGAAATTAATAATTTAGCAATGCGAGCACTTGTGGAGGAAATTGGTAAATATTTATTTATTTATTTAAACTTTATTTTATAAAAAATTACTTACATTTTTATGTAAGCTCCCTTCTGTTTTCTAAGTGAAATATATTTAAGGAAAAAACTAAATTCAAAGGCATTCAGAATAACTATTTTTTCCCCATTCAGTTTAATTCCCTTTCACACGGTTGATAAAAATGGTACAAATATGAGGAAAAGGTAAAGTGAGAAATCTCATGCGGGATTTTTATTCATAATTGGAGGAATGGGGAAAGGGAGAAAACTCCCGCGGAATTATTATTCGTAATTGGGCTGATTGACTTTTTATGAGATTTCAATACATTTCACTTAAATACACCTTTTCACAAAATCTTAAAGCAAAGTAGGTTGCAAATAATTAAATAAAACAGTTACGTTGTGATCATCAACCGTTTGTATTATGTTTTTACCTTCTCCTGCAAAGTGGCAATTATGTTAGTTAGATCCTTTCTATATGAGACTAACGATTTGTTTGTATAAGAGTATATGCATACTTCTGTGTTCCATTATTCTCTTTAGGCAATTATATGACATTGTATTACAACAAAGAAACCAATATGTTGTCATGGACAATATTTTAGGAAACTTATTTATGAAATATTTATAAAATATATAATTTTCTACTAATTCTGCTTATGTATATACATATGTATGTATGTGTATTTATGTGTGGTACTCGTATAAATCAAAAAATTTCTTGTGTCCTTTCAATAACATCAATTGAAGCAAACAGTCAAGAGTGAATTAAAATTGTGCAAATTTATTTATTTGGACCACACATTCAATTGACCTGAAGTGGATACATTTCACACATTGTTTTGTATTCCATTTGTGCTTCATAACTACGATGTTTTCAATTTTTCTATTTCCATATTTTAGTTTTTATTTTTTTTTTTGCTTTTCTTAAACTTTGTTATAGACAAATTGCTTATGTTTCATATCTTGTACTATTTTAGTGTTTGCTGGCGAAAGCTGTGCCATGAGTATTTTATTAGTTCACCAGTGGCAAAAGTTACTTTGATGTTAAATCATCTATTGAATTTTTTTTTTTTGTATCCGTTGTTTCCTTTAACTTCATATTGCAATGCAGTATTTTAGATTTGTTTTACTTTTTTTATTTTACTGAGTATAGAAAAGAGGAAAAGAATCAAGTCGGTTGAAGTAAAAAAATAACCAACAACATATAACAGTACAGGCTAGATAATGTGTACAAATGTAACTGTCACACATAAATGAAGTTCTTGAAACTAACAAAAAAAAATTGCAACAAAAAATTATATAGAGCTTGATAACAGCGATGGCAGCCACAGATGAAAAGTTCTTTGGGTGTGTTGTCGGATAAACATTTCAGATTTGTTGGGGCTGGGAGATGAACAAAATAAAATGTTCTGTTAAAGTTGTGTTTTCATATAGAGACTTTTGTTGTCCTAAAGGAAGAACAAACATGTATACTGCAGGCTTGTATGCATTCTTTTTAAATTGGCCTTTTGGTTTATTCATTAAAATAGTTGAATGCTTTTATGCAGTATTAGAAACTTTGAATGTTTTTATGTTGGTGCTGCCTGTAATATGTCGGATAAAGAAATCGTACATAATGCATAGTAAAGTACGGTGAATGAAAAACCTTATATTAAAGGCGAAAATTAAATCGTGCGCTAAATCGAAAATCGCCACTTATGGACAAAGTAATATAGTGATCCTTAACTCATTTAAAAGGTCTTGACATTCTTACGGTAATTTTATAACAAAAAATACTTTCATTTAAACAAACTAAAATTTAAAAGGTTTTCTGCTAGTTAATGTAAACTACGTATCTTGGAAACCGTAAGAGGCAGAATTTTGAAGTTTGCAAAAAATTCAATTTTAAAAATTTTTAGTTAATTAATTAATTTTTTTTAAGTGTATCTAATAAACCGCGGTTATTCGACACACAAAATTTAACGTTTAAAGAAATAATTAAGTACAAGAAAATTCCTTCCTCTAATGAAACGAACAAGAACACAGAAAAAAAATTCATAATAGTGAAAAAACTCCAAAACGTAAAAAAAACAAAAAACTGAAATAGCCGATAAAATATCGTAATAAAAAAAGTCATGCAGCAAAATAATTTACTAAGAGGGAAAAACCGAAAAAAAATCAGTGAAGAAAAAATAATCGTGAAACTCAAAATAAAACATGAAGAAAACGAAATTTTACTAACTGAGAAAATCTGGTAAAAATTGCAAAACTTATATATCGCCAATAAAATCGAAATCACTAAAAATGCGAATTATCGCTTGACACAAAAAAAAAAAAACACAAAAAATATTTAAAATAATGAACTAAAGAATAAACTGCCGAAAAATCGGAACACTTTTATAAAGGGTTATCCATTTCGTGGTTTCAAAAGTATATGACTGGAATTCGACATCTGTCAAACTAAGTTGTTAAACCAATTTTTTTCTTTTCAGTTGAAAGTCTGACACTGACGAAAATGGATCGCTTAACTATCACACAACGCATAAAAATTAACAAAACATACTACAAAAATGGTGATTCTGCCACAGCCACATATCGTGCTTTAAGAAGAGATTATGGTTTACATAATCGTCCAACTACGCAAGCAATTGGCAAAATTGTGAAGAAATTTGAAGAGACCGGAGCGGTTACAAATATTGTAAGGCCTGTGCATCATCGTTTCGCTCGTTCCGCTGAAAATATAGCTGCTGTAAGTGAAAGTGTTGCCGAAGACCCGAATGTGTCGATTCCTCGTCGTTCTCAGGAATTACGACTGTCTTACGGCACATTAGGCGTATTTTGTTTTGCCTGCTATTGAATAATACGATTTGGAGAATATGTGGTTTCAACAAGACGGTGCCACATGCCACACAACTCGAGCGAATATGGCTTTATTGCAAGAGACATTTCCTGGCCGCGTAATTTCTCGTCGTGGCGATATCAACTGGCCACCAAGATTATGCGATTTGACACCATTCGACTTTTTTTTGTGGGGCTACGCGAAAGACCGTGTTTATGCAGATAAACCTTTAACTCTTGAGCACTTAAAAAGCAAGATTCGTCAAGTTATGGCTGAGATACCGCCCAATATGTGTCAAAAAGTAGTCGAAAATTACCTAAAAAGAATCAATGCTTGCAACACTTCTCGTGGTGGTCATTTAAATGATGTAGTGTTTCACACATAATGTCAACGTTCAAACTTTATAATAAAAAAGAAATATTGTGAAAAAAAATATTTTATATGTGTTTTATTTACGTTTACTTTTGAAACCGCAAGTTGGATAACCCGCTAAAATATTAAATGAAACGAAAACATCGGCAGACACGAAAAAAGTCAAAAAAAAATTTACAAAATTTAAAAATTGTAAAAAAACACAGATTAAATATCGTCAAAACTAATATATCTCCAACAAGAACAAAATCACTAAAACCAGAAATATCGCTAGACATGAAAACAGTCATAGAGATAAAGCAAAGAAAAACTGCCAAACAAAAATTCACGGAAGAGAAAATAATCGTTAAACTCAAAATAAGACATGCAGAAAAAGTAGTAGGAAATTTACTTATTGGGAAAAGGTAGCAAACAATATCTTTTAAACCAAAAAAAATAAATTTATTAACTTGAAACCACTGCCGAAAAATCGCTAATTTAAATATAAAAATATAAAAAAAATTGACAGACGGGAAAAATATCTAATAGACCAACCTAAATTACGACGCAAAGGGCAATGTAGTTTAGCGCTTAGCTTTTACGCTGAAATGAGTAACCTAAATTAGAGCGTTAACGTTGCGCCAGAAACAGTAATATTTACTCACTTTAATTAATGAAAAACTCTAAATAAAAATAAGAAATAGAGTTGAAGGCGCTAAATTGAGCTGAAAGTAGCTAAAGTTACATTACTGAACAAACAACAACAGCACATTTGCAGTCAACTTCACTTCTTGACGCGCTGTCAAAATTGGATGTTCCAATTGCAAAGCGTTGATGCCGCATTATTTCGGTTGGTTTCATACATTTTGTATGGGCATGAGAAATTTTGACATACAGACACGCTTTGCGTCGTAATTTAGGTTGGACTCTAAAATGTCTAAAAATTTACCTAAATGGGAAGAAAATACATTAGAAATCACAAATTTTATATATCGCCAAAATGAAAAAAAAACACTAAAAACGGAAATATGCCATAAAGATTAAGAAAATTAATTTATTGGAAAAAAGACTGCTATAAAATCGCTAATTTTTAATATCGCCAAAATGACAAAAAAAAACGTTACAATAAAAAATGTAGCCTAAACTAATACATACAAGATTTAAACTAACACCTTTTTAATAGAATTTCGGAAGTAATACAAATAGCATCACCATCATTCTTTTAATTTTGCACCAAGAGCTTAACTTGAATAGTTCTTAAGTTGTATTAAAGAATTATCCCTAAAAAAAATTACTAATCAGGCTTTGCAGCTTTATGTTATGTAACTACTAATACACTAACATTTTGTTTTGTTATCTTTTTGTTATACTTTTCACAAATAACAAAGTAATAAACTATGAATAAACAGTGAGTGCCCCATAACTGGATTCCATAGGACCATATTGGTTTCAGATCGCGTTGTATAATAGAAGTTTACAGTCTAGGCTTAGTATAGAATTTCTACCAATAAGCCAATTCATTTGGGCTAGAACGCCTAGATATTTTACTGCAGTGTGTTGCGGTATAGTCTCGGTGTTGATTTGTATAGGCGGGCATGTTTTTCTGCGCAACGTAAAAGTGACGTGTACACATTTCTGCTCATTAACTTTTATCCGACATTGTTTTGGTCATGTTTCCAGTTCTGATACGTACCTTTGCAAATTCCGAGAAGCTTCTACAGGATTTTCATGAACGCTTAGAAAAGCTGTATCGTCAGCAAATGTTGACGTGTGAATTTTACTGCTTAACGGTAAGTCAGAGACATATATTAAATAAATTGAAGAACCGAAAATGCTGCCTTGAGGGACTCCGGCTTCGATCGACTATGGAGGGCTTAAAAAGATGCCTTTTCTAACTATATATTTTCGTTCACTTAAATAGCTTTTTAAAAGCTTGACGATATTTGCGGGTAGATTTTGTGTTAATATATGACCTTAATTTAAAAACTGGATAATATAAAAAAAAAACGGGTACTTTTAATACAATTGGTACCTTTTATTTATAAAAACTTTTTACGTCGACTTGTATTGTACTTTCGGGGGGATGTATCATAAGGAAAAGCAAACACTTTTGGTGCTTTTTGCTTTAACTACTTCTTATTTTTTTATTAACATGAAGAGTGAACAAAGTCTCGGCTAAAAGCTGGTACGGTACCATCGAGAAAAATATTATCTAGATTTTAATAAAACTGTAGCTTTTGTAATTTCTTTTCACTGCAAGCACAGAAATACTCTCACAATGACTATTCATGCACTATTCAATTGGAAAACTTTTTTTAT
Source organism: Lypha dubia (assembly GCA_947311025.1). NCBI lineage: Eukaryota > Metazoa > Arthropoda > Insecta > Diptera > Tachinidae > Lypha > Lypha dubia. Next base: position 84,126,444 of record OX371262.1, on the reverse strand, counting down.
TTTTTATTTTTCATTTTTAATTTCATATGCATGTCATCATTACATAGACTCACACGGGTTAATCACGTTGTAACATAATGTTTGTATTGTTCATACTACTGTTTTAGTTACTAACTCTCATGTTTGTTGCATGCAACAGTGATCTTCGTACAGGCATTCATACATATGTAAGTTATACATACAGATATACATTTATGTAAGTGTAAAAGTAAGTGACGGTAGGAATAATCGATGTAGTGCCTGCTGGCTGGCAAATAAAACTGTCAACAGGAATAATAGTCAATTTAATAAAATTTTAAGCTGACATCATCATTATTCTTAGGCAAATGAATTGAACTCACAGACACACATACACCCAAATACACAATGCCGTACACGAGGAAAGTAACCTCATACTTAGAAAGAGTAGACATCAAAGTATCTATGTGTGAACATATGTATAATTTTAGAAACATATAACAAGTTACAAGTATCGCACTCATATCAAATTGTTTAAATATTCATGTATTGCTCTTGTTCGTAATAAATAATAAGACCACTCTACTGTTTTATGTCGAACTTTGTATTTTATAAAATTGCAAACTTGTCAAATAGTTAATTAAAAAAAACAAGACTCGAAGCGAAGAGCATTTCTCAGAGAATGCATTTTACTATAATTCGCGTAAAAAATAAATAAATTTTTTTTTTTTTTTTGGAAAATAAAAAACAAATTTAATATAGTTATCAAAGTCATAAAACTGTTCAACAATTAAAGTTTTTTAAAATTCACCAGTATTTTTTTCTTAGATCAGATAAATAATGTGGCAAATTTAACCCTTCAACATATATAAGTTTTAAAAATATTCGGCTTCAAGAAATAGAAAGTTAAGTTTTTCCACAAAAATCATGGGAAATTTTACGAATAAGGTGTGAACAGAACTAAGGTTATTTAAATAATTTAAAGATTCACTAATATGTGTTAAAGATGGTGAAACTTATATAATTTATCTTGAAAACTTCTGATCTACTCAACCATAAGAAATATTTAAAGGACATCAAATACATTTCAAGTTTTATTTTAAAAATGTTGGTCACGTTTTTTCACATTACCTGAATATTTAAATGAAAAAAAAAATAAAACTCTTGTGTTAAAGTCTTTAATATTGTAACTTAAGCTTTTCTATTATCTATACAAATTCATGCAGAGTATATGAATACATATTTGTAAAGTATCAACAGTAATATATATGTATGTGATTTTGTGAGTATCAGTGTTAAAGCATCTCCACTACATTTGCAATGTTTGTTAACATTTAAGTGTACTCTAGAGTTAAGCTGAATTATTCCCATATTTGTAAGTTACTCAAAATATTTTATGTGAGTGTGTTTGTATGTTTTAACTTAGTATTTTGAAATGAATGTTTGAACACCACTACGAATGCATGGCAATATATTCATCATACATAGTAAATATGTACATGCATACATACATATATTTTTTTTCTGTTTTGTTTGTCAAACACATTATTATTAGAAAAACTGTTATATTTGCTGAAAATTTACATGGATACAAGCAAACACATATACATATGCATTTCTAAACTAACGAGTATATAGAAAAGTAAGTATTGACTTTAGCCTTTTAAATATTTGTAGAATACAAGGACCTTGAGATTGTTTTCATTGTTGTCAACAAAGTTTAAGTAATCTTGCTTGTGAGTGTGTATGGGTGAGTTTAGCTGAAGGGAACTATAAACTAGTGCAGTTCGGGGTTTTACAGTTGAACTTATGTTACCAGAAGTAGAACATGGCTTCTCATTACGATAATACTGTATTTGGTATGTTACTGCATAGCTGCAGCTCACACATACATTCACACATATAAAACTGTACTATGCATGTACATACATACATTTGATGTCACCAATCAGCCGCTATTTGTAGCATGTAGACAATCTTCACTCTTGGTTGTACTTCGGTTCATTGTATTGCAGAAACCATCAACATGCACATGTACAAACGTGGTTAACTTAATGAACATTTTCCTAATGAAGTTGCAAATGTCGTTAAGATTTTTTTTTGTAAAAAATTCAAATAGTTTTTAATTGAAAAGAAACAAATGACATTATTAACATTGTTAATTTTATGAAAAAGGTTCGAAACAAAGTTGGCTTATAGGAACAATTAGATTAATATTAGATTAGTGGTTCCCAAATTATGGTCATGAGGGCTCTTTGGCTTCGATAACAACATTTAAGGGGATAATAGAGTGGTGTTGGCTGAAGTGGTTAGCGCGTTGACTATTAAGCAAACAATGACTTGGGGCCTGGGTTTAAACCCTGGCCACAGCAAGTCAATCAACATCATTAATTTCTCTAATGTACATTAGTGAGACATTGTATTAATTGTTGTGGGACTATTTAAGTGATGAAGGCATAGCACTTGTCACTAAAAAACTATTCCCACAGCGATTGATGCTGTTCCAAGCTAATGTACACAACATCGCCCTCCTTCGTCGGTTAGCAGAAACATCGGCGAAATAAAACAATAAATAAAATGCCTGATAATACAGCGTAGCAACAAAGTTAATGCGTCTATTTAACTCCGAAGGCGCCTCAACACTGCCATAAAAATTAACATAACGCGAAAAGCAGAGTTGTAAACGTGTTAAGCCTTCTAAATTTTCAATATTAATCTTCTCTACTCTATCCCTCTCTCTGAGTTCCGTCACAATGCACTGCATACGTCGAGGTCATCCCCAGAGTGTCCAGTTGGTCCTAATTAAAAAAAAAAAGATCGATATAAGTGAAGTTCTAATAACTTTGATCACCTTGGGCATAGCCATTGTAGTTTGGAAACTGGAACGAATTTCACTAAAAATTTCACACCTCTTGTTTCTGAGTAATGCCTTAGAAAACGAATATGGTGGATATGACGCTGATAATTTCTTAAGCAATTAATTTTTTAAATTTGGTGAAACAGAGGGTAGGAATATTTTACAGAACAGTTTTTGTCGTTGTTAACAAATTATTTCACAATTACCTTTCTATAAGCAATTTCTGCGTGATGAACATGTTGCCAAAAAGAAAGAAAATAAACTGTATTAAACATGGATATAAACGAGTTTAGTTACACAAATCTACAAGAATTAGATATTTTATGTAATAAATGCAGGTTAAAAACGATTTAATTGCATTAAAATTCTACTATGGGTCTTTAAAGTATAAAACTTACCGTAATTACAGTTGTTTTAATTTATTAATATCTGAATTTACATATGAAATTGTTTTATTGCTTGGACGTTTTAATAACTAAAAAACTTTTTCCGTATTATTTTTGTTGATAATATTTAAAATATTAGACAAAAAATAATATTTGTACTTTACAAAGACACCTACGACATTAAAATCGGTTACATTTTACTAAACTTGCAACTTGCGTAAAATTTTTTACCCAGAAGTCGCCTCAACGTTGCAACTATCGTCTTCTTTTATAAATAGCAAATTGATTCTTTCAAATCGGTTTCATAATATAAAAGTTACCGAATTATTAATATTTGTTAGTTTCACTCCAATGTGCATTGGAGTTGCGGATACACAACATTGCAATTGTAATTTCGTTTTAATATTACTCATTCGTCACGTATTTCCATATTCTTAACAAGCCAAAAAGTATACAATAGTTTTCATACCAATATTAACGGTTGCGAAATATTAATTATGACTGACGAATGTTGCTCATACGCCGTTAGTTCGTCAAGTCGATTATTACAACAGGGATGGCAGGCTATTAAAAAAAATTTGATACAAATAGATGTCATATTTTTAGATAAACTTTTGCATTTCACTGTAGCAATTTAGCTACGAAATTTCGGTACAAAATTTGATGTATGTTTACTAGAAATTTGAATAGAACTAGAATTAATTTAATGCTGGTATTGTTAATCGATTAAGGATTTAGGTTCTTCAAAAAGGCTGTTATATTTAGTACTTTTTTTTTTTGATAAATTTGGTACATAGATAGTTTATTGCCTACATTGATATGTACTTTGAACGAAGCCACAGGTAAAATCTAGTAAGTTTTTTCATTAATACCTCAAAAATGTTTTTTATAAAAAATCCATAAATACCTTTATTTTGTTTAGAAAGAATTTTTATTAATCTCTTCGTTTCAAAAATTGTTCGAGAAATATGATACAAACAGCTTGTTTACACTTGAAATTGCTAAATCTGTCCTAAAAATTATATTGTTTTTATTATACTTACAAATTAGTAAAATCTAATTTCTTCCCTTAAGTATCAATTCTTAACAATATCGATAAAATTGTAACCCATTTAGCACTATGTAGGCCTCACAAGAGCTCAACCAATTACATGAATTACAAACAGGAAAATTAAAAGCAACAAACATCGTAATTACAGACATTAAGACAAAATTAATTTATTTTATTACGTATTTCTAGCAAACGTAAGTATTGTAAATAAAATTGCACTAAAAATAAACAGACCCTTCAAAGCAGACAAGTACAAAAAGAGTCAGAGTGGCGCAACCATTAAGGCAAAACACAATGTCAAACTGACACAGACTAAGAGATATGTTTAGACATATTTATCACTAAAAGCCAAAGACTTGATAAGATGTACTCGTAAAAGAAAAAGTAACTACTAAAGCATCACCAACACAACTAAATAAGCAACCAAACAAAATAGAGGCAAAAAAAATTTCCAACTAAATCCTAATAATGATTTTAATGACAGTAAAATATGTACTTGAGTACTAACAAACTTGATGGGGATTAGACAACAGTGCGGCAGAATGTGTATGAATGCGTCTACAATGTCGCTGTATCGTGGGCTGTAAGTACTCGGATCTATGAATAAAAGAAGAAGTAATGGAATGGGAAAAAAACAAAACAAATTTTATATTTATAATAATAATGATGTTTACGTTAGAACACTATGGGCAGAAGAGCGAAATTTTAATCTGCTTTATTAATTTATTGTATTATAAGCATGCATTTTAGTCGTTTTTATAGCAACTCATCAGTAGACCTCTTAAGCTACGTTCACACTTACTAACTATTCGGCGAAAAAGTGTGACCAACAGATAAAGTAAAGTTTTATTTCCTTTCGCAATAAAAAATCTTTATAAAAATAAGTTTTTTTTCAAATCGCTTACTTTTGCTTATATCGATATATAATAAATACGCGATAAGACCAAAATACTGAATTTCTATATTTTTATAAATACGAGTATATCGATGGCTAAATATAGAAGGTCGTATCTCGTTTTTTTTTTAATCGGTTTTTTATGTGTTCTGATAGACAATACTCAAATACACCTCCCTTAAATTCAGTTTCCTATATTGACGAATAACAGATTTACAGTAATTAAAAAAAGCCCTAACTAATTTAAAAAAAAAATTAAAAAATAAACCAGAATTGAATTTCTTGGATGTTTTAATAAAAATCTGCTTCAGAAAAAAAAATTATATTATTTTTTCAGATTTTATTGTGTTTTTTTCCTGCTTCTGTAAAGTAGCTAAAAGTTGAGATGCGACCTTTCTATATTAATTACATCGAAATGTAATTTAACTTTTTAATATAAAATCCAATTGAAATGACATTAACCCTGAACAAAAGTATACTGATGAGACACCATAAAAGCTAATAAAATGCATATTGACATGTTTCGCATTTACACTACGCAAAATTGTTGCATGTAACTCGATTTTTTCAGTTAAACCTACAACAAATTAACAAAATTTTCCAAAATGAAATTAAGTCACTATCTAGAAAATTATATTGATGACTAACTGCCTCTACTCGTAAAATCGAAATATAATATAGAAAAGCATTTACTTAACATTATAAGCAAACATAAGTGTCATCCCCGAAGCCATAGTGCAGCATTGAAATGAAAATGAGCACCACTTCAAGTGAAAAGCAACTTTAAACGACAATAAACGCAACAAAATAAAAGCGTAACAAGTTTACAAATAATAATTTAGACTCTTGTTGAATGCTTGTTAAAAGAAGAAAAATTCAAATTTAATTTGCATGAAGCATTCAACAGACACAATGAGAAGAGTACAATGTTCTCAATTTAAGCATTTGTAATTTTGCAAAAAAAAAAAATATATGAAAAATCAGACTCTTTTTTCTGTGGTTTCTGCGGCATATAAAATAATTTTCCTATCAATTCATTGTAAATACTTGTAAATTAAATATAATATAGTTGAACATCAGAAATATCGGTTGAATTGAACACCCTCATCTCAACTCAAGGTTTAATTTGAATTTATAGCTGACAGGAGAAATAAGTTAACTTTAATTTTTATATATTTTTTTTCGTTTTCAATTTTACTATAAAAATAAAAAATATCATATTTGACTTAAATATTTACTCCAACTTTTACTTTTACACCAATATGAACTTGAGAATATGAAAACAAATATATCCACTCATACATATGCATGTAGTAACTATGTATGTAAATACTTTACATGTTTTCCAATACTATATAGATTTATGTATAAATCCAGAAAAAAAAGAACAGAAAATGAAATTTTTATGTTTAAATTGCAACGAGAAAAGATATGAAGATAATAAAACTTTAAGCAAATAAAATTAAAAACTTTCATTTCTTTGGATCTGTCCTTCGTCAACTTTTTTTTTCTTTTCAATTATTTGTGCCATAAAGTTTTTATATCCTGTAGACAGAACACAGATATACACAGTGAACTAATAAAAGACAATTTCTCTAGTTAAATATAAAAATTTATAAGAAAAATATAAAAGCATATTTTTCAAGCTGTTTTGAAAATAGGAAACTATAAATTTCTATAAATTATAAAAAAATGAGGAACTAAAATTGCATTTTATATACTGCCGCAATTTTATTACCATAAAAGCGGAGATAGATGATAAGTTTTCGATCAGCTGAATTTCTCTTTTGTATAGACTTCCAAAATATTTTTTTAAAAACTTTAATTAATTTCAATCCTTAAAAATATATCATGGAATTTTTTTGGAAAATTTTTTATGCATATTATAGAAAGGTCGATTCAAGTACGAGTGATTTAAGTGCACTTCTCATATCATAAGCAAATGGTTTGAGTGAAAAGGAGCCATTCAGTTTTTTTTAAGATTATAATAAAAATTGTTCCACTTAAATCAAGTGTCCGTATTGTACAAACAAAACCTTAATCCCTAAATATTTAATTCAATCGAAAAAAAATCTTATTGCAAGAATGCGTCAGGCTTGAATTTTTAAGGCGAAAAATGCCTGCCTTAGATTGGATGCATAAATCATCATGCACTCAACTGAAAGCTGTAAACATTTCTTTTAATTATCATATTTTCCATTCCTGTCATAATTTACTGTAACCCAAATATAACATAACGCTGTACATAAACACATACATGTATAAACAAATTTATTTACTTCATACATGAATCACTAACGTCTGCAAAATTTTATATCCTGTAGGGATTTTAAGTACTATTTTGTTCTACAAATATATTTATCTCTATGCTTGTATATACACGAGTATTTGTATTTATATACATACATACATATGTACGAGTATATCGATGGCTTAATATCGTTTTTTTTTCAAAATCGGTTTTCTTACATGTTCTGGTAGACAATACACAAATACACTTCCCTTAAAAAATTCATTTTCGTATGTTGATGATTAACAGATTTAGAATAATTAAAAAAAGCCCTAACTCATTTTAAAAAATAAAACAATATACATATGTGACCTTCTCCGAGAAAATGGACCTAGTGTGTGAAAATGAAGTTTTGAGAAAAACGCATTTAAAGTTTCATAACGCATTATCACTGTGAACACACCTTCAGTTGGGAGATGCGATTTGGTATGGTTAGTTATGATTGGGTGTCGATTTTGGTGACGTCATGCCTATGTGACGTGACGTATTTTTTTTTCGCATTTAGTGTGACAATACCTTTGCTATTGTTGCTGCACCGGATCACGAGAAAAAGAAAGCTGAAGTCAAAGCGTCGAAAAAAGAAAAAAATTAAATCGTCAAACGGATGAAAAACGAAGTGCCAGATCATGAAACACCGAAAGAAAATCCAAACTACAAAAAAATTCGAAGACTGACGAAAAAAACAATTTAAAACCAAAAAATCAACATAAATAAAATTTTAATGTTTTTCTCATTTTTATCGATTTTCCCCAAGTACGTTTTGTACGTTTTTATGGGGTAAATAAATTTTTATCAGAAATCTAACTCATTTCATCTTATTATAAACCATTTTAGGTATCAGAATCCACGCTTAAGTCCAACCCCGTTTTTTGACACACTAGAACCCTTTTCTTGGAAAAGGTCACAGTTTTTTCCTTCTCCTGTAAAGTAGCTAAAAGTTGAGACACGACCTTTCTATATTAAGTCATCGCTATATAAAGCTTATTATATTCTTGGATTTGTTTATTTTCTTTTTCTTTAGCTTAGTTAGCTACACATTTATCTAGACTGAAAGCCAACCAGTTAGACATGAAAAAGTAAAAAAAAGTACCGAACCGTGTCTGTTGTGAACAAAATCTTATTATTGTCTGCATCTGCATTGACAATTCTTTAAATGCATTTATACCGTGTCGTCTGTTTTGTACTTTCACCTCATGACATCTTTTCAAATCTATTTTTAAATATTTTGTACATTTTATTGTTATTGTGATTTTTATTTAACCTAAAATGTCATCATCTTAACATTCAACTAATGATTCTTTCCCTTAGAAAGCATTTGGATGAATGAAGGATATTTTAGATTTAAGCATTTATGGATTTAGTGGATTTATTCATTTGTGGAAAATTTTTACAGATCGTTTTTAACACACAATTGAATGGATGTTAATATAAGAAATATTGCCACTTTTAGTTTTATTTTATGGTAAAGACTACAACAATAATCAGTAAAATTTAAAACTAAAAGTGTATTTCATCACTTAACTTATTGTTGGCGATGTTATTTTTACAATGAGTTGTATCTTGGGATATGTAAAACGCAAACTTTTTATAGCTTTACTTTTCCTAAAATAGCCAACGTCCGACACAATTGCCCGTATTCTAGATGTAAATGATTTTTTGTGGCCTAAAAACCACGATGTTCGCCGATATTGTTTGCAGGATTCCAAGACATGTTTAGTGTTTTTTTAGGTTGTTTGCTTTAACTTACAAACATGTATTAGTATCAACTTTAAACGCGTATAACTCCCAAAATACTGAAGGCACATAACCCTCAATATATCGTTCTCTTTTGTAAAGAAAATTTTTTAATTTGGTACAAAATGTGTCAAAATCAGTCAAATAATAAGGCCATATAGTCCACCACTAAAAACGGTCTAACCTATTAATTATAAAAGAGATTAATTTTGTAATATTTTCAAAAGGTTATTTCCACTAAAAATATTCTAATTTTTTCAAACATATTTGGGTTCTTTGGCACGCTTATATATAAGAATGTAAGTTCTCCCTTAAAAACTCATAAAACAAAAATCACATATTATATTAAATTAAATAAAACTTCTGCTCAGAACATAATGTTTTTTGTAAAATAAGAACGAAACAGCCTTTTGACATGGGTCTGCATTTTTATTTAGGGCGCTAGAAATTTTATATGTGTTAACGTAACTATCGTAGATGTAATGAATAGTTTCTTTCCTTTTCAAAGTTGAAGCCTGTCAGACAAAAAAAATCCCTCTTTAGTTTTTTTTTTCTACTTTTAACCCAATAATTTGACAAATTTCTTTTTTAAGTATTTTTCGTAACATTCCTTATGCATTTGTTTTTCAAACCCCTGCCAAATATCTTTCATTTAAAAACCTTTTGCTAACCTTTCCCTACAAGGGTGTGTCCTTTTGAAACTTGAATAGAGTGAATTTCAACATCAAGTCAATATGCAAAAACTATTTTGAGTTGAATTAAATCTTTTAACGGAAATGAATTGCTGGCTTTTGTTTAACATTTTTAATTTCAGACAAATTCTAAACATGTACAATTGAATTTTTTTCAATATAATAAGATTTCTATTGATAGTTTTTAAAGAGATGATTTAATATGATCTTTCTAAATTTTTTAATAATTATTCTTTAAATAATTCTATAAAATTTTATTTGCGATTATTTTTGGTAAATGATGTCATTAATGCGAAGAAAATGAAAACTATAAAGATTTGCATCTGAAACCCCCGCAAATCCCTGAGAAATTTGTAAAAATCCCAATAATGGAATTTTTTAATGAGTTTTTGTTTTTTTTTTATATTTTGCCAGGCACGAAAACTGTTGGAAAAACTTAAAAGCGCATAAAACCACGTTTTTTTTAATTTATATTTTTAATAAAAAAAATGTACATCCGTATAAAGCCATTTTTCTAAATGATGACTCGAGCATTTTCATTTTTTAGCATTCGTTATAAAAAATTATTAAGAGAAACGATGCATTCATTCAATAAGCCCTGTTAAAAGTTCATATATTTTAATTTGCCCATTCACTATGCCAATGCGCCAGAGGTGGAAAACTTAAATCTCTTGTGTGTGTGTGAGTTTTTTTTTTTTTTTTTTTTGTTGTAGTGATGTACAGTGTACCACCACTAGAAAACAGTACTTCGTATATATATTTATATTTTAATTCAAGTCAATATAAAATTTAATATTTTTTCGCTTTTTTGTTTAATTGTTATACACTATAATTCGCTTCTACAAACTCAAAAATCTGCTTTAGATTAATCCCCTAACAAATTTCTAAATCTTTGTAAAATCATAAAAATATTCAAAATAAATTTATTTCACATTTGGGAATTTACAAGTATTTCATTTGAAATTTATTTCTATTGAAACATTAATTTTAACTTTTGTTTCCATGATTTCCTATTTCGTACTTAAATCGTCAGAAAAAAACAACTAAAAACTTATATTTTATTTAAACTTTTGTATCATTAGTTGCAGCTTTAGCAAACGTTTTATCTAATGTATTTGTAAATGAATGGAAACCCTAGAGACTTGTCCTTTTTTTTTTTTTTTGTTTTGTTACTATTTCTCGTTAACTATTTTTTTAACATAAACATTGTACAATAATATGTTAGATTTATCTGTAAGAAATGGGTAACCAAACAACACCGTGAGTGAACCCACAAATTCATTTCATAATAATTTGAGAGACAACAAAATGTTGCCCTTGCACGAATATCACCAAATGTTACAATAGCGTGCTTCTAAAGAAGACATTTTGCCTTAAATGTAAACTATCATCTGTATCTACTCCTCGTACATAAGTTTCTTGATAATTTTGCATTCGTTCGTATGAATCAAGCATAAAAGATTAACAGGTTCAGAATATTTCTACACAGGAAAAAAAATAGTCCCAAACGTACTTAAATTAAATAAGCACCGATTTTCTTGAACCAAATAAAACAATATTGATTCGAGTACGGATTATTCAGTAGCACAAAAAAATTTGTTCCAAAAGCGTCCGCTTTATTTACGGCTCAATGACTTCGCCAGAGATTGGATGCAAAAATCCTCGTCCAACATCATCCGGCATCCAATTGAAAGCCGTACAGATTTATTTTACCTAAAAGCTATTATTTCGCATAATTGAATCAATCTCTAATCGGGATTATTTGTTCTTTTATTATCATGAAATCACACTGGGGCCCAATCAGGTTCCAAGTGGGCTGGAATCTACTTTCTTTTCACATCAACTTGCTAACCTATCACGGAACATAACTTAATTAATGTTTTTAATATTTATCTAAAATAACAGCCGTCGATGTCGAGCGGTATCGATCGCTGGATTTCTAGACATAAAAAAAACTAAATTGTATTTCACTTAAAACCGATTTTATTAAACTTACAAATTGTTTACTGGCACAAAAGCTAAATATATGTATAAACAAAATGGGTGGTTAGAAGATCGATCGCAAAGCAGTTCTTTTTCTTCTACAATTTCAGCATTTTTTTTTTTTTTTTTTTTTTTTTTTAATTAGGACCAGCACTCAGGGGATGACCCCTACGTATGCAGTACATTGTGCCGGAACTCAGAGAGAGGGATAGGGTAGAGAAGATAGATGTTGAAAATGTAGAAGGCTTAACTCTTTTACAACTCTGCTTTGCGCGTTATGTTATTTTTTATAGCAGTGTTGAGGCGTCTCCGGTGTTAGGTAGACGCATTAACTTTGTTAAGCTGTATTGGCAGACATTTTATTAATTGTTTTACTTCGCCGATGTTTCTGCTAACCGACGAAGGAGGGCGATGTTGTGTATATTAGCTTAGAACATCATCAATCGCTGTCGGAACAGTTTTTAGTGACCAGTGCTATGCCTTCATCACTTAAATAGTCCGACAACAATTAATACAATGTCTCACTAATGTACATTACAGAAATTAATGATGTTGATTGACTCGCTCTGGCTTGGGTTTGAACCCAGGCCCCACGTCATTGTTTGCTTAGTAGTCAACGCGCTAACCACTTCAGCCAACACCACCCTCATCGTCGAGCGATCGACATTGGAGGGACGGGTCGTAAATTTATTTACTTACTCATATCAAATGCAAAATTGTGTCCCTTGTTGGGTATTGAATAAATTGTCTCATTTTTGTAACACATCGCCTTAACCAACTCAGTCACAAATGCCCAAAAAAATATGTTATTATTTTATTTTGCTCATTTCTAGTATTGAACAGAAGCAGCTTGAAAAAGTGTTTAATCGGAATTGATTCAAGTACATTTCGGATTAGAATTTTTATCACAACTCAAACTCATAGTATTTCTAAAATATTATATTATATATTATTATTTATTTTTTTTTTTGTGTAAGATTTTGATTATGAAAGTGTGGTGAAGAAAACGTGTTGCGTGGGTCGCATATTTTTAATATCATTTACGGACGAGTAAAAAATTTCATTCAGCGATAGGAAAAATTGTGAGTTTGATGGTATTTGTGGCAAAGAGCAAAAGTATATTGGCTTATGACTGTAATAACCGTATTCAAAGTATTGTGCTGTGAGAAAAACATGTACGCATAAAATATTGGCGTTTGCGAAATATTTGCAACAAATATTTATAAGAAATATTCCAAAAAAAAATATTTAAAATAGGGAAAATAACCCGATAAATATGGATAAATAAAGTTTGATATTCACACCCTTATACATTAATGATATAACATCAGAAAAATTTACAAATTACAACATTAATGCACTCAATTTTAAGTCTTAAGCTATAAACACATAGATCACAGCAGACTTCATAACATCAGCCTTCAAATGCAGTTGGCTTCAAATGCTGCCATGAATTATTTTGAGAACGACAGCAACTAACAAATGAACTTGAAGTTTCGATATTATTTTTCAATTTTTTGTTTTACTACATATTTCAGAGCTGCCACATAAATATTTCACAAGAATAAAAATGAAATTACCAGCTCAAAACGTTATAATATCGAGTAAAAATATAAAAGCACATCAATATATTTATTTATTTTAATTTTATTATGTTATTTTCGGTTAAATAACACAAAATATTTTTAGCTCTCATTGCTGTAACATTTATATTATATTGGCAGCTTGGTATCAGCTTATTGCTGCTTATGAAAATAGAAATTAGTCTAATTTGGCAGCAACAGCAAAACTAGCATAGACAACAACCTGCTTCGCTGTCCTCAAAATAATCAATTTCATAAAAACTCTTGTGTTTTATTTTTGACACATTGCTACTTGCTGCTCGCTGTGGTCTATGTGTTTATAGCTTTAGACTGATAGTCTGCAAAAATTTCATGTGTAGTTCTCTCACTTTTCTCGATATAAAATCCCTTGGCAAACAGTCGGATATTTTACCTAAAAAGAATTGGAATTACTTATTTCAACTTTGGTGTTCAGTTTTTCGTGAATATCATGGAAATATTTCTTGATAAAATTAAATAAAATACATATTCTTGATAAGCAACCAAAAATTCGGTTAGAAAAAATATTTTTTTGTGAAGGTGTGACAAAAACTTCAACAATTTTTAATAATTGTTATTAATGTGAGTAGAAGATCTTTATATCGCTTGGCGCGCACAAAATTTTAATATTAGTTTCGTGGTTTCTTTCAAACTTTTCTGTAGTGTCGTTCGATGCACGTACATACACACACACATATAGACTAGCGATGATACGAATATAAATTTTTAGTATACGAATATTTGAAGCAATATTTGCCGAATACGAATATTACTTTTAAGGGTTAGAGCCACTTAATATTTCAAATTTAATTGGAAAAATCCTTTCCCTTGACAGTAACAATATATTTAAAAAAAAAACTGTCACACTACTTTAGATATTTAATATTATTATGACATTGAGATGCCGAATTTCAAGACCTCTAGTAAAGATTTTTAAATTATTTTACTTAAATACTTTCAGATTTCGTTTTTCTTACTCTATTTGCGATTTTAATTAGTAATTCACTGCAGTGTGGGAGAACATAGTTTCGCAGAAGGCTTTCACATATGAAATTTTAGTTCTTACATTTGTTAAATCCAACATTCCTCCACAGAGAATTGATTACTAACTTAACATGATATGAATATACATATAAGACTTTAACTTGTAATGCCAGTTGCAAAATATATATTTGAGTCTGTTTTTAAAGAAGGTTATTATCTTGCGTCAAAGATAAAGGGTTTTATTTAAATAAAAATTATTAAAATTTAATATATTTTTGTACAATTGATGTACTTTATAAAACTTTTTTTTTCTTTGGAAAGTATGTGAAAATTATTCGAAAAATATTCGCTTGAATTTGATGAATACGAATATGAATATCTTGAAATAGGCGAATAGTTGAATAATCGCATACGAATACGACTATTCCTAACATCACTAATACAGACATATGTACATATGTATATCAGGAACCTACCTTCTTACCCAAACTAAATTTACCCAATTCACTCACCATATCAGGCATTAGAAAAACTTTAACTTATTATTATTGCAAGTGAGTGTGTGTGTGTGAATGTGAGCGATTGTGTTTATTTTCAAATGGCTAGAGCATTTAATACAAAATTGTTCGTTCCATATTTACTTCAGTTATGAATTTATATCGAGTCTTTTCTGCAATAGAGTCATAAATCAACAAATCTGATTTTTTAGTTCTCTATAATCAGCCCAATTACGCATAATAATTCCGGGGGAATTTTTTTCCTTTTCCCATTCCTCCCATTATGAATATAAATTCCGCATAAGATTTTTCACTATTCTCTTTTATTTACATATAATAAACAAAATTTTATCCAAATATTTTTATGCTAACTTTTTGAGAGAAAAACAACATTTTCTTTTGCCATTATGATGTCAGCGAATTCCAAAATTTAAACTCGTTTTCTGAAAAATTATTATTATTTTTCAGTTATAACTGTTATGCAGCAAAGGCTCTATATGACTTTTTCTTTTATTTCTAACTTTCCAAAATTTCACAGCAGCAGTCTTTTATCATCATTCATAAAATTCATACCGACATTGAAATTCACGCCATTTAAAGCTTAACAATTTCCTACAAAGTACCCACACAAGTTTTCTTTTTATTGTTCTACAACATCTTTAGCAGGCAATTAGCAACGTTTCTTCGTACTTTCAGCGAATGGCATAAAATAGAAAGCACTGTCTTGAGAAATCGCGTCACCGTACTTTGGATAAGGGAAAAACTCGAATGCGTTGTTCAAGTTGAGATTCATTCAAAATGTAATTTTTGAATTATGAATTCTCAAAATCTTATTTTTGTTTTTTTCAAATTTAATTTTTTTTTTTTTTTTTTTTTTTTTTTTTATTAGGACCAGCACTCAGGGGATGACCCCTACGTATGCAGTGCATTGTGCCGGAACTCAGAGAGAGGGATGGAGTAGAGAAGATAGATGTTGTATAGCAGTGTTGTGGCGTCTCCGGTGTTAGGTAGACGCATTAACTTTGTTAAGCTGTATTGGCAGGCATTTTATTAATTGTTTTACTTCGCCGATGTTTCTGCTAACCTAAACTAAAGAAAACTCTGCCTGAGCAACAATAGCATTATTATAATGGCAAATATTAATATTTAATTAGCTTTTTGCTGCATCTTGTTCCCTCGCTTAATAATTGCAATTTTATTTTGCAAAACTCAATGCGTCGTCTTTGGTGTGCTAAAATGAATATTTGCTTGTTGTGTTGGTACGCGTATTTAGTATTTAGTTAAAGAAAACTAAAAGTTTTTCTCAACTGTTTAGCATACTTTACATATTTTTTTTTTTTTCTTTTTGTTTTCTTTGCTAAAGCCAATGTTCATTTCGAAATTGTTTTCATCTACTTTTAAGAAAAATAAGGAGAAAAAAATTACTAATTCTATTCTTGTGAAATATTTAACAAGTTTTTGGCTTTGTATACGCAATATTAGAACGTGGAAGTTTATGTGGAATCTTCGTGTGTATCGTAGAGTTCTAAGTGTCTGAGTGGGTTGTTTGTTGATTTCACAAGAAACCATGTAGAAAGAAATATATTTAGATTGTTGGATGTGAATTTCCAACATAAAATGTTTATCCATTCAAAACACTTTTCAATACATACATACATATGTATATAGAATTTCTGGTGCTCCTATACATACTTATCTATGAGTACTATTTTGCATATGTACGTATTTTGTGTACATCTCCAAAATGGAGATGTTGGGGTCTCTTGAGTAAAATTATGCAACTCAGTGGCCATGAACATCATTTGTTTACAAACTGTTTCCATTTAGTTAACGTTTGTTATTGGCCACTCACACACTTGACTGTCAAAAAAAAAACTGTTTTTTTGATGTAGTAGTTGTTGTATTTCTATATCCACTTACGCGTAGTATTTTACATGTAACAGCCGTTGTTAACGTTTATACGCACATGCATATTTAACACGCATTTTGTTGAATTTATTTTTTTTTTTTTAATTTTTTTTTGTTTTTGTTTCATTTGCTTTCAGAAAGCACATTTGTTGAATCCGCTTAAATTTTATTTACATTTTTAAGGATTTAAAATGTGTAAAAGTCATGGTCGATTGGAATGTTCATTTGAAATTTATTTGCGTATTCTATTTGTGTTAAGTAAAATTAAGTTTATTTTTTTAATGCATCAAGAATAAAACACATGGGCTGACTTCTAAAACGTCAATTGCTTAGTGTTTGAACGAAGCATCACATTTCATAACGCCGCAGTACAATAATTATACAATGTATACCATTTCAAAACGCCACCGCCAAGTATTTTTAACGCAGTAAGAGAGCAAACAAGGTATCGGTTTTATAGTTGATTCATTGTTTCGGAACTTTGCATATGTATGTGATTTAAATACAGTAGCAATACTGTATACAAACTTTGTATACGAACGTTTTGGAAGTCAGCCATTATGTTTTGGATAAAATATAAACATTTACATCGTTTTACGAATACTAGAATCATTTAATGCTGAACTTAAAAAAATGGCATGCATTTTTAATGTTTTTAATTTGTAACATATGTTTGTTAAATAGACAGTTTTCATGATTAATTTAATATCAGCCTCTAATGGATGTGATTTAAGCTCGGCATAGTTTAATTTATAAACACGCTAGCTTTTGCCTGTGACTTCGTTTGCGCTACAGCTAAATCGAAAAACAAAAAGTACCACAAGTAAAGAGTACCAAAACTATCAGCTTTTTTTATTTTACCCTCAAGAAAGTACACTTTAAGTCAATGTAATACAAAATTCTTAAAAAAAGTACCAATAGTACCACCATTTATTTTATTTTAAGCCCCCTCCCCCCAAACACACATTAAATCAGAAAATAATAAAAAAAAGTACTAAAAGTACCTACTTGTAGCATTTTTACCTCTTAAAAAGTACGCCATATACATATAGTTTTGAAAACATAAATTTAATACCTCAAAATCAGTAAGTTTAACACATCGAAAAATTGCCAAAACAAGAAAATTTCACTTTAGTCAGTTTCTTATTGAAAAGTTAGCGTTCATTGTTGCTGGTCCAAAGTTTCTATCGACGTTCTCATATTCACTTTAATTTCTCATATTCTGTTTTTAATTTAATTTTAATATGTTTCTTTGGACCACAACAAAATAAATGTGAATGAAATAACTCTACTTTCTTTTCGTTTGCATGTGTGCACGTTTGTATATATATACATATATTTTAACCGCATGAGTGACAGCTTTAAATTTTTACAAGATTTGAACAAAGCAAAATTTTAAATAAGTGCGGCCAACACAGACAACGATTTTTTGTTAAATACCTTCAAACCCTCTCTGCAGTGATCAACTTTTACACGCGATGTAAATATTTAATCTCTGAAAATCTTTGCTACATACAAATCATTTTGTATAGTTGTGGCTATAAATTATATTAAATTTAAGCAAAATACTTTTCTTAAAACATTTATTTAAATTTTGTTGTACTAACTGTTGTATGGATTGTATCTGGTATTTTTTTTTTTTTTTTTTTTTTTGTAGAATTGTTTTTATTTTTATATCGCCTACATTTTGTAATTGAGAATACAATCAACACACCAAATACAACTTATACAACAATAATACATTCTTGTGAATTCCATTATACTTTTGGATTTGTAATAAAATGTTTGCTGTTATAAAATTTTGCAGATACATACAAACTCTTGTCACACTGAAGTTGCATCACTTTAATTTCGAAATTATATTAAATGGCCTTAATTTAACATTAAAACTATTATTTGGCGTACTAAGTATTATAAATGTTAATTAATATTTAATACTTATATTTATGTAGTATGTGAAATAACACAACATAATTATTTAACTTTTATTTTTGTTTGAATAACATGATGCGGTCTTTAGCAAAGAAATTAATTTGAGCAATAAAAACATGTAAACAAGAACAGATATAAAAATTGTTTATAATGAAATTTTTATTAAAACTTTTAATAACTCAACCATTTATTAAAAACCACTTTGATAATATTAAAACATACATACGTATGAAATATTCTTTTACCACATCGGCATGTAAATTATTAATCATGTTGAAATTATTGGTTGTTGCATTTATACATTTACACACACATATGCTCCCTGCAGGAAATATCAATAGTGAAACTGTACTGAATCACTACTGACATTGTCAACACTACTAGTGACTTATCATACCCCATACAATGCTATTCACTATAGACATTTAAAATTTGCGTGTCATTGAAAATCCACTACTGACATTGGTACTATTGACTAGGTAGTTCTGTTGGGACCATTGGAACCATGGATTCACTACTTCATTTTAGGAATTATAGTCAACACGTTGGGTGCTATTCTAAACCAGACGTCGATAATGAAAATGCATATTTTGTTAGCTTAACCGACATATTATCAGCCATCTTCCGCCGCCACAAATTTTTTTGTCATCAAAGTTAAATTTAAAAATGTAGACGCTTTATTGACAATGTCGCATAATAGTCACCAATATTGTAGATAAAAGTGGTGACTTCGAAACACTTGCCCCCAGGATTCCTTCAGGGTTACAGTACAATACGCATATAAGAAACTCGTTTATAAGAAAAACTCGGCTATAAGAAACACTTTTCCAGACACCATGTAGATTTCCATATAACTACGTGCTAAACAATCCTTATATAAGAAACTCGCTTATAAGAAAAACTCTGCTATAAGAAACAAATTTTTTTGAAAAATTATATTCCTTCCCTAGAAAATTGTACGTGTATAAGAAAGTATTCTCACAATGAAATTTTTTTCAATTTGGGGAAACATATAAATTTTTTGATTATATTTTACAATTTACATCTGTGAACACTGGTCCAAATGTCAAATGAAGTCGTTAATTTTTGTGAAATCAGCCGGCTTCGTTGTTTTTTTTTTTTTTTTTTGTACAAAATAATCATATCTATTCCAGAAAACGCGTCGAAGAAGACCCATATAAGAAAATATCTTTCCTATATGCGTGTTACATATATAAGAAAATATCTTTCTTATATGCGTGTTCTCTTTATAAGAAAGCTCGCATATAAGAAAAAAAATCTGTACATTTTTAGACTTTCTTATATGCGTATTGTACTGTATTATATGTACGTATGTATATGTATGCAATTATATTAATTAAAAATTTAATAGGAAAATCTTTGCTGGAAAACTATTTCAACACAACGATATTTTTTTCCTACATTTAAATTGAGCGAAAAGAGGAAAGATCTCAAAACGTTAGAAAATGGAATATAAGAAAGAAAATGTTGTATATTTTCTTTTTTTGTTTTACTTCCTGTTTTTATTCCGCAATAAAATGCAAAAAATTGCGTTAAAATTGCGATACGTGGAGTTGACACCATTGCATCGACACTCTGTAACCTGGAATCAAACAATTTATGATGTTACCTGAAGGCATAGTATGCTTTTAAATTTTTCCAGAAATATTATCTACTTCTGGCGAACAGTAAGAAAAATACTCTTAAAATACTAAAATATTTTCATTTGCATAAATAAATACTGAGATGACATAAAAGATCTCAAAAAAAAAAAATGTTGTAAACTGCTAAAAATTCAAACTTAAGTGGGAACTGATATTGTTATGGCCAGTTTTTTACTTAATTTTTAAGTATGTAATTGGTTAGTTTTTATTTAAATTTATGTTGTATTTAAATAAATTTTAATTTTTTCGGTGAGTAATTAAAGTTCTTATTTAAATATGAAAATATGGTACCACTATGTAATATCCGCACAAAAACATAAATGTGAAAATAAGGCCAAGTTCGTATCCAAAAAGTTTCGGCCATAAAAAGTACTGAGATCAAAATAAGGACCAAGTTCTTGATAGGTACAATTCCATCTCATTTCTAGGCAACCTGTAAGCTTGGCAAAATTTGTTTGCCTTTCTATATTGGGAATTCTTGGAAAAATATTGCCAAGCTTATAGGGTGCCTAGAAATGAGATGGAATTGTACATATCAAGAACTTGGACCTCATTTTGATCTCAGTACTTTTTATGGCCGAAACTTTTTGGATACGAACTTGGCCTTATTTTCACATTTATGTATTTGTGCGGATCTCACTTCTTTTTTCTAAGTTGTTTTCGTATAAACATTTATATGTACTCGTATTGCTTATCTGCGCCTACCTGTGTAGAAAATTTCAGCTTTCTAGCTATACTAGAAGTGCCCTATAAAAAGGAGGGGCACCATAGACGCACCAGATGAAAAATGCCGGTTTAAAAATCATATTCGTTAATCTCACTTCTTTTTTCTAAGTTGTTTTCGTATAAATATTTATATGTACTGTGTACCAAATTTCAGCTTTCTAGCTATACTAGAAATGCCCCATACAAATAAGGGAACCCTAGTCCCCCAGGTGAAAAGTGCCCGTTAAAAAATCATTTTCGGTAATATCTCATCACTACCTGCCTGTGTACCAAATTTCAGCTTTCTAGCTCAACTAGAAGTGCCCCATACAAAGAAGGGGCATGATTGTCCCCCCAGATGAAAAGTGCCCGTTAAAAAATCATTTTCGGTAATTTCTCTTCACTACAAGCCTTTGTACCATATTTCAGCTTTCTAGCTATACTGGAAGTGCCCCATACAAAGAAGGGGAACCCTATTCCCCCCGGGAGGAAAGTGCCCGTTTTCAGATTTTTCTGGTTATTTTCTCACCAAGACCTACCTGTGTACCAAGTTTCAGCTCTCTAGCTTTACTGAAAGTGCCCAATAATATTGATGAGTGAGTGAGTCAGTGAATATGTACTAAAATATGGACTTTTCACACCATAATATCTCGGGAAGCTTTTATGGTAGAACTTTCAAATTCAACCTGTGAGGTCACCTCTGTGGGGAGACCTTATGTTTAAAGTTTCATTATTCTGTTATGATCAGAAGGAGCAAAGTTATGAGGGGGTAAGAACAGCTCGAATGGTTTCGTGTAAATATACACAATGTGTGGCCGAACTTGGCCTGGCGCACTACCGTGCGCATTGATAAAAAATTTCCCTTAAATTTCCCAATACAACAGCTGACTAGAACAAACAAAAAATCCCCAAATAAACTTAAAAACTTAAAACGTTAAACTTAATTATTATTTAAATGCACAAGGTTGTTCATTTAATTATTAATTAAGTATTTTTTTAAATATGCACTGAAAAATTCAATTTGATATTTAATTAGAACTTAAAAATAATTATAACTTAAATATGAAGTCAAAAACTGGCCCTTAATGAGGTGAAATTGCTTTTTGAAAATACCTAAGTATTCTAAAAGCATACTGGGCCTTCGAATTTTTAATAGGAGGAATGCAAACAGTTCTTCATAATTGGACTGATTAAGTGTATTTTGGAAGTCTCAAAAATTATTTAAAAGTTGTCGCATTAAATATTTTTTAAGGGAATCTTTTCACCATTTTTTCTAGAAAGATGCGAATTTGAGTATTTAAAAACTTCTGAAAAAATGTTCAACGCCGGGTTTTAAATAATAAATATCTTAATTAAAATATAAAATTCCAAAATATTTCCCACACCGATTCACTATTAACATTACGTAAAAATCAGCTCCCCTTTGGAATATTTTTATTTAAAAAATATGCAGGCACTTTCAAAATATTGTAGTTATCATAAGTATGTATGTAGGCTGAAGTACTGATGAATAAGCACAAACTTTTAATACCATCACAGAAGCCACAGCCATGTATACTTTTATATATATGTACATAGCACATGTTCATACATATGTACATACATATATTTATCAAATTTAATGATTATTGACAAATAGTTTTAAAATCATTGTCACAACACTTTACAATAACGCTTAAGCTGTCAGCAGTAATTTGTTAATACATAATAACAAAATATAATTCTATTTTTTCGTCACTTTCAAATGCATTTTTGCAATTTATTTATTTATTTATTTTGATATGACCCACTAAAATGGTTTATGTTTATTTGCTATTTAATCTAACATTCATAATCATAGTGACACACATGCAAAATTAAGTTACACTGTCGTTTAATAATAATATTAGAGTACAACAACAAGTTCTTGTGTTAGTGAATGTTAATTTAACAAAAACACTACAAACAATCAACAGCAATAATAAATTTTTAAAATTTAAATAAACAAAAAAGAGCAAACTTATCATTGATAAGAATAACAAATACATACATATATAACAAGTAATAGTGCTATATTCGGCAATGCCGAATCTTTTATGCACTTCATCAAGCCTACTTT
Organism: Lypha dubia; assembly: GCA_947311025.1. Lineage (NCBI taxonomy): Eukaryota > Metazoa > Arthropoda > Insecta > Diptera > Tachinidae > Lypha > Lypha dubia. The sequence goes on along the minus strand of OX371262.1, from coordinate 84,103,209 downwards.
TATGATTTTTTTATTTTTGTATTTAAATTGAGGACGCGTTAAAACTAAAGACCATAAAATTTTGGTCGCCCAGTGTTTGGAGCGGCTCCATTTTGAGTTCAGAATGATTAGCTTTATTATCTGCGAGGACTAAACTATAATAAAACAATTATTTTAGGTAGTCGGTTCCAAACTAAATTTTTCATTTCTGGGCACTTCCATCTTTAAAAATATGGCATTTTAAAAAAGATGATATGACTAAGTAAATATACACTTCACATAAATAACCTTCGGTAGGTAGTGCTGATGCTGTTTATTGAATTATAATCCTGATAATTCAAGATTCAATCGTGGGGCACTGTGATATATTGGGCCTTCAATTATTGTACTATATTAAAGAAACACACAACATATTTCTTTAATCTATTACAGCAGTCGAAGTTGAATCGAGAACCGTAATAAGCCCCATTAATAAATTTAACTTTCGGAATGGTATGTATGTACATGTATGTATGTATGTATATATAATCAAATATCGGAACCGATATTTTATTTTCGCTGAATTTCAATACGAATCGTTTTAAGACTAATCCTTACACATCTCTCTAAGACTCAGGTCTCCAACTTTTCTGGCTGTTTCCGAAAATCAATTTCACGTACAGACAGACGGACAGACTGACAGACGGATATGGCTAATGCCACTTCCCTTTGTAGAAGGAACCAAAATATATATATTTTATGTGTCTCATATGAATATTGTGTAAATTACACACTGAATGACAAACCTATAAATGCCCTTAACATATTTGGTGAAGGGTATAAGAAATAACAACAAAAGCAATACATATACAAAAAGTTGCTCTTTTTTTCTTTCTTGTGGCTGTTATTGTTTATTTAACAACAACAATACCACTATATTTGCGAAAATAAATACCATCTATCACACACTTTATCACTAAAAAATTAGGCAAAAGACCTTTGAATGCGTTTAAATTTAATTAAACTAAATTCAATAGTCAGTCATATGCTGCACACAATTGTCGATAGTGTGTCCAAATAAACATAGTGTGTGAGTGTTGGCCGCAGACGTCTTGATTTAGGGGCTGTGCACATATTACGTAACGCTCCCAAGGGGTTGGGGGGATTAAAGATTTGTTACGGATTGGGAATTTTGCACTGAAAAATTAGTAAAAAGCGTTACGAAGGGGAGGGTGTTGAAAAATCTCTGAAAACAGCGTTACGTAATATGTGCACTGCCCCTTAGAAACAAAAATTTTGTATCTAAATAGAAAATAATTTGGAATCAAACTATCTTTTTAAGAGCAAAGAACTTATATCCCCTCGCATTTTTCCGTAATGGATTTTTTTTTATGAATGTGTACTTTTTACACAAATGCACCTCGTCACAAAAATTCAATAAATTTTTACCAAAAATAACAGTTTTACAAGATAATTAATAAACAACAAGGTTTGTCGTGATGGACGTCATGCACACATTATTCAACCGATTTTGGCAAAAATTATACCAAATTTAGAATATTTTTTCACAGAAGTGAACGAGATATTGTTGGTTATTGCCGGTTCATTATTTTGGGAGCTATAAGTGTTTAAAATTGCTACTAATAAACGCATATAAGTTAAAAAAGAAACTACGAAACCTGGGGGTTATTCTGAATTCCGATGCGAAAGCAAATGCAATACGAAAACAATGTAAATAAGATTGAATTCGCATCGCATTTGTTATCGCATCGCAATCCAGAATAACCCCCCTGGCGTATGCTTTCTTCCAACAGGTACCGCAAAGAATGTTAAAACAATAAGCCATTTTTTTCGTGCAAATATATCATTAAATAATTATGGTTGTGGTTGCTGTATGACTGTTTAAATAAATATATTTACGGTTAGAACACGGTCGATTGTGTCTGCCGTTGGCTATACTACTCCTAGTTATAAAAGCTACGTTTGATCATGTTTTTACCTCCTCCTGTTTCACTTATGTGTCTTTCTACATGACACCAAAGATATGCAGTTTGTGAGATTAACTCAGCTGAATATTAAAATTTCTCAAAATAATTCCTCCAAATAACAACCGATTATCACTATTGAATCTGGGTTAAATAAAAAAGTAAATCTCAAATTGTTTTAAGAATCATATTTATGGAAAAATATAAAAAAATTTCCACTTACCAAATGTTTGTTGGGTTTTGCTTTAATATCTCTATGTACGTAACACCAATAATTATATTGTATTAGGTCAGTAACTGATAAAATATTCTCTGGTTTTTTTTTTTTTTGCTTTTAATTTTTTATTCTGTATTTAATTGTGTGAATTATAAAAAAATTCAACAGAAATTTGCTCTGTACTCGTATGTATTTTATTTCTACATATTGTTGTATTAAAAATACAATAAAAATGCAAAATAATATGGAAAGTTAAGTGTACGACGCATTAAGAATCACGTAGTTTTTGTTTTGCTTTCTTTTTATGACCGACGTTGTTTTCAATTTCTTATTTAAATTTTTAAAGTAAATAAGATGGCATTTATGAGTGCAAACAAATATATATTTTGGCATATTTTGATAAGATTATTTAAAAATGTATGTGTATGTTTTGTTTTTAATCTTCGTAAAAAATAAACATGTACATACATACAATATGCAGGTAATATACAGGTCATAGAGTGACTTTCATATTTGAAGGCGCATATTCTCTTCATACGCTCAACATTAACAATAAAAATTTTAGTTAAAATATAAATAGCGCTATTAATAATTTTGTCAATTTGTGGTTTAATCGCTGCAAGATCTTGTAATATATCCACGGTATTACCGGGATTTAATGTGATAAATAACAGATTAACATCAATTTAGTAGTATAGCAATTCTCGTATTAAAATTTTACAAAAAAATTAATATGTACTTAAAAAAAAATTACAATTTTTAGACTTAAGATGTACATAATTATTGATAATTCGATTGAAGGTTTAGAAAATAAAAAAAAAAACGTATAGTGAGAGGATGTCTGGCGACTTTCGAATCCAATGAATTTATGTGCTGCTGTATATGCTGAAATTTTAATTAAACGCATTCAAGGATCCTTGAAGAGAACGCATGGAGATCTTTGAATTTATTTGATCGCTCTTATGACAGAGGTATAGAAGGGAAGACATTTGTAATAAAGCCCCAGCAAAAACATATGTTTCCGGAAGCAGTTACAAAATTGCATTCTTTCGAAAAGCGCAGTTTTGAAGCGCTTCCGAGGCAGCACAAAAAAGGCAGAGAGATCGCTCAAGTTAATTTTAAGCATGTTGAAGTTGATCAGCTATTTACATATAGTTGACACGAATAATAAATTAAACAGCGAATGGAAGATAAAATTTAATTTAGATGCTCTCTTATTTATTTGCCTACAAATAAATTATGTATGTGAGTAGATGATGCACACGCAAAAACATGGTTAATAGAATCATAATCCCAAACTATCATATCATGTTCAGATTAATGATTGCAGCTACTGTATATTGCATTTGTCATCTAAGGAACATAATATGTTCTTCATAAATCTCCCTCTGACAATAACATTGCACTGCAAATGCTGAGAAATATGAGCGCATTATTGTAGCTATGAAAATGTGATTTTCCTGGTTTAGGTAATCAATTTTCTGAGATAAAATAAAAATGAACACACAAATACTTATTAAATTAAATCAAATCAAGTTATACTTTTGATAAATATTTTTATTTGAAAATATTTATCAAATAAACTTTTCTGGACAAATTAAATTTAATAAAATTCAAAATAATTAACTTATTTATCGGCATATTTATGTAAAATCCAATTGCCATCTTTTGCAGTTTCGCAGTATTTTTTTCTTCATGCTGCAAAGAAACGTAGATTCGTATATTAAATTCACTCCATACATCAGTATGTACACGTATAGGTACCATAAACCACTGATGTTGAAGATTTCAGGTACACTTTTATTTTTTGTAACATTAAATAACTTTCATCTTTTAATTATAATTTTAATATTAATTTTTTACTTCACATCTCCTCGTCTTATTTGATTCTATGAACGACTGAAGTTACATTCGATTGACAGCTATTTTGTTTCTTTTCAGAACACAAACAATGCATGGTCACAATAAACTTTACTTTTAAATAAACCTTTATTATTCTCATTTGCAATAGATACTATTGTAGCAGCGAAAATACTTCTTTTGATACATAAAGTTTTTGTGGGACGAAACCGAATAATTATTTTATTGTTTCATCAAATCTATATATATAAAATACAAAAAATGTTTGTACCCATGTTCGCTATAGACTCGGAAACTATCCAACCGATTTGACCCAAACTGGTGTCATTCAAAAGGGAATTTATAGAGGATGGTTTTAGGCTTTTAATATTTCAAGTGGGCGTAGCCCCTCCCACATAAATTGAATAACATCATATATCTTGACTATTGTGATAGCAAGAGTTTTGAAACATTGCAATAGTTCATATGTTACTAATGTGAGTAATCAGGACAAAAATGGGCGTTATCGGACAAGTGGGCGTGGCAGCTCCCATATAACCCAAAAATTGAAATCGCCATATTTTGGGCATTTTTTGACCTACGTCGATGATATTTGGTACATATGGTATTGCCATAATTTGGAATACGTACCGGGAGAAAAGTGGATGGGACCACGCTCCTTTTTATTAAAATTAAAAATCGTAATATAGTCTTAACTACTGGACCGATCGTCACAATAGGATATATAAATACTTTTTATTTTATTTTATAACGAGGGGGTGGCGAAGTACACCGGGATCAGCTAGTATTTTAATAATTGAAGAATGTGTGATGCAACCATATTTTCTTCAATGAATAATTATTTGGTTGTATACTTAGTATATATATATATACTTAGTTTACATGAACATTTTGCAATCATAGCTTTTGTCTGCCTATGGTGCGAACCGAATTTGTCGCCAATCGAATTTTGGCGGTTGCACTAACTATCATAGAATTGTGCTGCTACAACTACAATTTTTATGTACTAACTGTACATTATTACCATTAATCTAATAGTTGTAACAGCAGCCTAAAATTCGTTAACACCATGGAATTTTTATCCTGAAACACATTTTAATTAATATTTTTAATACAAACTAAATTAAATTGTTTTTACTGCCTTAGGCACAGTATTATTTTAAAATCTACAAAAATATTGAGTAAGAACTTATTTCATTATAATTGTTATGGAAACCAAAAATCGGTTAAGAAATGCATATAGATTAGCTACCCTACATCAAATTTATTAATTTCTTAATGATAATAAGTTATGATAATAACACTAACCAACTAAGTTGCAACAACCGATCGTTATTTTAATGAAATTTTATATATGTATAGAACTTTTTTAGTAGCAACGATCAATAATTGGTAGCAAAATCCAATTGAATGAATATTTTTTTTCATTTTTTTTTTCTACGGGTAGTTGTATTTGTGAGTAAGAAAAACTTGTACTCAGAGAATAGTACAACAATAACAATTACAAAAACTATAAAAGAATTTAATACGTCCTCGCAACTTGTTCTGTCTTCCCAGCATCATTAACAACTAATGGTGTTTTCTTTTCTACACACAAAATGGCACCTTGTTGAAAGGTACATGTATAAAATGTCTTGCCAACCAGCTTTTTATTTCACTACAACAAAACACAACTCATGAAAAAGTGGAACGCTGACAGCTGACAGCTAAGTTTTACAGGACACTTTCAACACTGTCAATTTTTACGGGGCATAAAATGCAATGCCTTCCACCATTATTGAGCGCGATTTTTTAGAATCAAACACACTTCCCTTTTAGAGGGCAAAACATTTTTAAGAAGAGAACACCAAAGTACATTTTCTGCTTGGATATGTTCCATTTTTGTGTAGAAAAGAAAACACCATAAATGCAAGAGGGTAAGAATAGGGCGAATTCACTTTGCAGGTGGTGTTAATTCTATAACAAGTAGAATTAACATATCTGCTTTGGTCTATGCATGCATATACAAGTTTTGACATTTAGACCATCATTATTCAAGAAAAAATGCTAAGGCTTCTCGGTTTCACGTTTTTTTTTTTTTGTGATTTAAGAAAACACAGTTTTATGGTAAAAGAGCAAGCAGCTTCTAAGTGGGACATCACAAATTAAAATTGCGTCATTTTGAAGAAAGTTTCGTAGCCGGGGTTAAAAAGCAACCACTAAATCTCTTTTAAAAAGCACTCTTGGGAAAGGAAATAATTTTTTTGAATATATAATTTCATACAAACAAATTAACGAACGTTATCAAAGTTTCCATTATCAAAGAAAACTTCAATTTAACATTCAAAAATTTGCATTAAAACAAACTTTTGTTTATATTTTTTTTTATTTATTTATTTAATTAATTAAATATATTTATAATTTATATCACTTTGCTCTTAAATTTGCCATAAAACTTATTATGGTATGTTTTTAAATGTTTGTTTGTTTGTTTGTTTTTATGTATTTATGATGTTTATAATAATGAGTTTCGACATAAAAAATGTGCACATGAAAATGTATTTTATGCAATTCGTTAACTAATTTTTTTTGTTTTAATTCATAAATTTATAATTATTTTTATTATTATTATTATTGTATGTCGGGGGTGTATATAATATATTACTTTACGATCTTGTATGATCTTTTATGATCTATAATATGAATATGCATTATGTAGATGTATATGAAATATTACCTAACATTTAAAAAAATAACTAGAATCTAAAATTTTAAAATTAAAATTTTAATCACGTGTAAAATTTCAAAATAATCATGAATGTATTTCAGGGTTTCTTTTAGACGATTTCGTTTCTATAATGTATTTTCTTTCTTTTTGTATTTCATATATTTTTCGTATTCTCCTTATTCTGCTTCATTTCTTTTTTCCTTTAAAGTATGAATGAAGTGGGTTGTGTTGATTGGTAGGTTGCAGTTATTATTGTGTTTTATTTATTGGTTGTTATTTTTGTTTTTTTTTTAATACTAAAATATATACTTTTTCTATATTTTTTTAAAGTTTTTTTATATAACTCTTTAATTATTTAGGGATGCTTTTTATTTTTTTTTTTTGCGTAGAGAAAATAGACATTTTTTTAAATATTTCTTATGTGTTTTGCTTTATCAATTTATATATAGTTTAGTTTTTTTTTGTATTAATATATAGAGTTATATTTCTTTTTTTAAATATAGAGTTCTATTACTTAAGCTACGTTCACATTTATCAAATATTTGCCCAAAAAAACGTAACCAATAGTTTTGCTTAGGGATAGAGTCATTTAACACGATTTTTATATTACAAAATTAAATTAATTCTTCTCCAAAAGAGTATTTTTATACAGTTTTTAAAAAATTCGAACCCAAAATTAAAAAAATATTGGAATTAAAGGGAATAAATTATTAGTTTTTTTCTTGGTTACGTTTTTTTCGACAAATATTTGATAAATGTGAACGTAGCTTTAAACATATTTATTTCAATATAGTAATTATTTGCTTAAATTATATTGAATAGAAAGGATATAGGAATTTTAAATCTTTTTGAAAATAAAATTTTTCAACAAAACTTTATTTTTTTAGAATATCTGACATTTTAATTTTAAGTGATATTTTGAGGCATATTAAAACAATTTCTAGAATAAAAGTATTTCAGATTTAAAGCTGTCATACCAACTCCATATACATATTTCTTTTTTTTGGTATGAATTGTGGCTGACAAATCATCACAAAAATTATCTATCGTTCCTTTACCCTTTTTATTTGCTTCCAGTTTACTTTACATATTTTTTTTTTTAATTTTTGTGACTCTAAAAGCATTGGAAAAGTATTTAAAATAATGTAAGGAAATATTGGTTAGCGACAGTCCATACCCGTCAACTCTAGGTGCTTAACTTTTGAATTTGTTACATAAAGAGGAGATTGAAATGAAAAAGTGTTCGCGGACCTATTTTAAAAATGCCAAGAATAAGAAAATCGAATATGTAAAAACTTCGCAAGCTGTACAACAAAAGTTTTATTGTATGGATGCGCAAGGAACTTCAAGAGAAAATTTAAGAAAGTTGCAGAAACAAAAGTTGACCCGTATGGACTTAATTAATTTTGAAAATTATTTTTAAAATACATACACATACATATGTATGTATGTACGCATGTTTTATAACAAAAATGAGGAATGTTTTGAAATCAAAATTTTATTTCTTGCAAAAGACTGTTAAATTTTCCAAAAATCTAACGATGATAATCAAAATCAAAACTAGTTAAGGCGTTACTGTTTAATAAACAAAACTTCGAAAGTAACTACAACTTATTTTGAAAAATTTTTAATTCAATTCTGAAAATATTCTGTAGAAATCTAATAGATAATTTCGAAATACTATCAATTATTAGAAAAAATGGTCTATACAATTTTTCGCTTCTTTGTTTATAACAAACTGAAAATAGAAAACTCTGTATAAAACTTGCAACTGGAAAAAATTTATCTGATGCTCCTGAAAGTATACCGTTTTATATATAAATTTAAAAATGATTTAATTACAAAGATATTTTGCTTTCTGCTGGAATTGGAATCATTTTGGAAGCGTCAATAAAGTTAATACGAGTGAAATATAAAAAAAAATTGTACACAGAAAATTCGAATACAGATCCACTATACATTTAGTAATTAAAAAATATTTGCGATAATTTCCAAAAACGTTTTTACTAATTTCAGAGTCAATATATATACAAAAACTTGCATACTTTTAGGAGGGATAAATAAATATTTTGCTCAATAAATTTTATACGGACAAGTCACACACACATCGGTATGGTTTCAATTTTGTAAGTTTATTGCGATCGTTCAGATTCCGTTTATTTATCAATGATGAAATTGTTTATACCTATAGGTGTTTGTTTAAATTGTTGTTACTAGCAAAGCACAAATTAAGCTTTTTATTAACCCGCAAAACTTATTTTACTGACACTCCTAAGAGTATACATGTTTTTTATTGTTCACTACAAATGAAGTTGGTAGAAAAATGCATTGTCAATTCCATTTTGGATTTTGAATGTGGTTTGGTTACAAACAAAATTTCCGTTTTGCATTTTCTAAAGACTCAACTTTCGGAATTTAAACTACTTTTTCTCGGAGTTGAAATCTGTTCTGTGCCATTAATAAGTGTGTCTTGTCTTTGGTCATAAACTTTCAAAACACGTTTAAATTTTTCAATCTAAAATTCATATTAAATAAAATTTTTTTTTTTTTTTTATTTGTAAATATTGTTGTTCTTTCTTTAAAATATGTATTTCCTTTTTTTTATCAATTCAGAATTAAGTGTATTGTTTAGCGGAATTAAATTTAAAAAAAATATTACTGTTACAGTTCTAATATTTTCTATTGCCATTTTCAATTATCAAAAGCCAATAAACAGTAAGCACAGGGTTTAACTATATGAAAATACTTCATTCCTTTATATACACATAGATTTGTTAAATAAATTCCTTAATAGATATTAATTTTAAAATGTTTTGTTTTTTATTTTTAGTTTTTACACCTTGGGCAGTATGTAGTACTCGTATATTGTATCATTATTTTAAATGTAGCAAGTTTTGTTTTTGTAGTTTTTTATGAAACGCCTGTTGGGTTTTAAGTTTCATTTAAAGTTGTTTGTTGTATTTTTTTTACTGAATTCACAGTAAACTTAAATTGTAATTTTTATATGAAGTTGCAGAACAAAAAAAAAAGAGAAACTATTTTTTTTTGTTTAATTTTCATTTTAACAAGTCGTTTTAATTACTTATAATACATATTTTTTTCATTTCAGTTTTTGTTAAGCTCGTGTGATTTTACATTATTTATAGCAAAAACTACAAAAACATTTAATAGGAAAAAACTATTACAATAATTATCATATAATCAATTTGCAACATGAAAGCCTTTTTTTTGTAGTTATCGTTTTAATTGCTCGTTCCTTTTTAAAAATTTTATTTTTGTGTTGTTGTTGTTTCATATTCCAGTATCAATTTGTTGTTGCTTGAGTTAAATAATTTTGCTTTTAATTAATTTTTAAAATATTTTATTTTAACTAACATTTAGAGAACATTTAACAAATTAAAGTTCTTGGCAGTTGTAATGCTTTTTATAAAAGTTTTCTTGATATTTTTATTTTGCTTAACTCATTTTAATTTTTTTTTTTTTTTATTTTCAAAGTTCATTTGTTATGATTAATGAAGGTTCAAAGTATCTAAATTCAGCAGTAAATCTTTCTTTTTTCTGATTTATTTTAATATAATTTTTTGTAAAAATATCAAGTATTTTAGACTTTGAATAACGTTTTGAGTTTTAATTAGTTAAAAGATTTGCTTACCAAGATTGTTTTTATGTAAAATAAGCTATTGAAAAATCCCCCATGTTGCATATATTTTTGTGCATGTCGTCTGATCTTATTGGTTTGGAGCAGCGATCCCAGTAACCCCTTTTTTAAATAAAAACCCATTTTAGGTTTAATATGAATTGTTTTGCTGTATACGCCACTGTTTGAGATTTGCAAATAAATTTTCATACAAAAGGTATAAAATTAAATTTAATTCAAATTTGGTTTGCTTCATTTCCAAAAAAAAAAAACAAAGGCGACACTTCCTCGACATTTTTAGGCCGATTGATATTTTTTAAATGGAGTTCAAGAAACTAAATAAAATTTCAGCAAATTTTCAAGAAACTTTCATTTCTAAAAAAAAACAACTCAAGATATATCAGTTAGTAAGAATGAGTAAAATGCATACGCGGTACAAGACATTATATTTTTATTTTAATAAAAGTGTATATAACTTTTAACGAATATGAATATTCCAAATACGGGCTGACTTCCACAACGTCAATTGCTTTGTGTTTGAACAAAGCACCAGATTTCATAACGCCGCAGTACAAAATTATTCGATGTACACCATTTCAAAACGCCGCCGCCAAGTATTTTTAACGCAGTAAGAAAGCAAACAATACATCGGTTTTATAGTTGATTCATTGTTTCGGAACTTTGCATATGGATGTGATTTAAATACAGTAGCAATACTGTATGCAAACTTTGTATACGAACGTTTTGGAAGTCAGCCTACATAAATGTGCTAAAAAATTTTCGTATTTGTTTAAACCATATACCGAAAGCCATAAACTTTCTTTGTGGTTTCAGCATTCCAAATTTAGTAGGGTATGCGCCAAACCAATAACGAGTCGATAAATAAATTTATCTACTCCACACGTTGTGGAATCTTTCGGAAAAATTTAAATACGTATTAAATTTATTCATCTGATTTGGCTTTCTTTCAATATTGTCCGTTTTACATTAATGGCCTGGCACTCAGTTGTTTCTTGTTTACAATTACAGTTTTATCGATCGATCGACATCGTGTGGTGCTCTTTAAGTTAGGGGGGTTTTATTTTACAGATTTTCTCAATTAAAAAAATTTGTGTAAAAATTTTTTTATTACTGCTTTTAAACTTTTTCAGCCTTTTTTTTGTTAATATGAAGAAGGCTTCAGCTTGTTAAAATTTCTTCTTCTTTAATGTTATTTTTTCAATAAGAAATTTGCTTACTCAGATTTCTTTTAAAGTTTAAGGTTACACATGAAATTTTGTACGAAAAAAAAGTATAAATAAAAAATGAGATCAAAAATAACAATGATTACAAAAATCTTTTTGGTTCTCATTTAATTTAAAAAAATCGATTTCGGTTTGATTTTTTTTTTTTTTTTTTTTGAAACGGCCAAATTATAGAATTTCAATCATTTTCGTGAATCTATTTAAGATTCAGATTAAATTTTTCCCAAGTATGTTTATGTTGTTGTGTTTGTTCTGGAAACTATTTAAATACAATAATTTTTTTTTTTTTTTTTTTTTTATATTCTATTTTATTTGACCTTTTCTTTATATTTATTAGAATGTTTGATTAAGCAATAGGTCTTTTCATTTAATATATATATATTGTTGTTTTATTTATATTTAGTTTCGATATTTCGCTAACAATTTGTTAGCATCTTCAGGAAAAAAAAATAAAAAAAAAAAAAAAAAAAAAAAAAAAAAAAAAAAAATTTTCCTGAAGATGCTAACAAATTGTTAGCGAAATATCGAAACTAAATATAAATAAAACAACAATATATATATATTAAATGAAAAGACCTATTGCTTAATCAAACATTCTAATAAATATAAATACAATAATGAAATTATATAGCCGCATTTATGATCTGTGGTTCCAGGGGAATTGTTTTTAATTCTTTCAAAGAAATATTCTAAAAGCGAGAGGCAAAATTGTTACCCTACTCCACATTAAGAATATTTAAATTTTTTCTTATACAAATCGCAATTATTAATAATAGGAATAATAATAGGAATGGAAAAAGAAAAAAACACAAATGGAGTAACTGTTATTAATAATAATTTGGGTTGATATTTTCCATAATATTTATAAAAATGTTTTACGCCGACAGAAATCGCAAAATCATACATGAGACTTTTTCAGCGGCATTGAAATTTTATTTACTACCAGAAAACTTTATATTACCAATATTTTCATTAAAAATCATGATCAATATAAAAATAATGTCAAAAATTAATTAGCACTTTTTTAAATGAATGATTAAATGAAATCGAAAATTAATTATTCAGTTTAATGCATTGCTCCCGAATCAGATTTTGTTACATCAAAATTTTATTAAAACTCTTATTTATTTGTTACTTTAAATTAAATTTTATGTTTCATAGGGAATATTAATAGTGTCTCTTTTTTTACTTTTTGATTTGAAATGTGTTTTTATTTGAGTTTCCAGAAGAAGACTATAAACAATTTCTGTTTTTAACAATTTAAATTTTATATCTGTATTTTTCAAGGTATACTTTTGGCTAAAGTCTTTAGTAGTCTTAAGAAAAATCGAAACAAATTGTTGAATTCATAATTAAAAGTCGACATTCGAAAATTATTTTAAAAAAATGCTTGCATTAGTGGCAAATTTTTCAGGTTGTCATCAGTTAATCTTTCGATGTTAGTTTGAATTGACCAAACTTCTATTTGTTATTAATTTTATTACAATTTCATATAATATCCCAGCAATTTAAATTAATTAATGGGTTCTGCCTGGGTGGGAACTGCCATTGAAGATCATGTGCTTGTGTGGGAATTTAAATAAAATTATCTTCATTGAAATTAATAAATTGAACCCATGCATTTTCCCTGATTCAAAGACGTTTTTTCACGGGTTGAACATAAATTTGTAATATTTGTCAGTATTAAACCATGGCATGTTCTTTAATTTTAAAACTTTTTTTACTATTGATTTTCATCACTTCAATAAAGATGAATTTATTCGAATTTAAGGAAACGTTAAACATAAATTTGCTTCGTGTAGTGATTAGGAAGGCATGAGAATGCCGAACTCTTTAAATTATGTACTTCATTTAATTTTTGCTCAGATATGATAAAGTTATGAATATTTATTGTAGCTCTAACCCAAAAATTTACATGCCTCCTGTTTGTACTAAATATTCTCGAGCTGATATTTATTTATTTATGAAAAATGTTATCGCTCATTAAGAGCACTGTAACGTTAATAATCGTTTAGGAATAAGAAGGTAGAATATTGTTACTTTCCTAAGTATTTTATTAGTGGGTAGCAATAGCTTTTTAGGTGTACAATATTGCAAGACTATTTGCACAGTACTGTGAATAGTTTTAATATAATATTTTTTTTTTTTTTGTTATTTATCAACAAACAACAGATTTAAAAATTCAAATTTAATTTATGTTTCTCTTTCGATTTACGACGCGAAACGATTGCTTGGTGTACTTATTTTTCTTTTGTAATCTTTTCGGAGTCATTTCTGATGAATGAATTTTGATGAAGTTTCTAAACTAAATTCTTGACATAATTTTACGCAATTGTTAAAGGCAAAGTTTCAAATAACTTTCAGTTCTTTTTACTAGGATCAGACTGAAATAGAACAGAGAAGATATAAAAGGTTTTCCAATAGAGATGATATGATTTTGAAGTGACGTTTCGGCCATTAGTAATATGTCATGATCTGTCATTTGTTTTTCGTTGTATTCAGTAGTGTTTACAATTTCATCATGGAGAGATAAACGCAAGAACAACGTTCAATCATCAGTCCGTACTTCTTTCGAAATGAAGCTGGTAACACCGTTAGTGTCAATGGAGAGCGGTATAGATCGACGATAACCAAATTTTTATGGCCGAAATTGGAAGAAGTTCAGCAGTTCATTGGTTCCAATAAGACGGGGCTACGTGCCACACAGCAAATGCAACAACTGAATTATTGCGAGAAAAGTTTGGAGATTCGATTATTTCAAGAAATTGTGATATTGAAAGGCCTCCAAGAAGTTGTGATTTAACACCATTAGACCGTTTCTTGTGGGGTTATTTGAAGTCATTGGTCTTTCGAAATAAACCAGACTCTCTTCAAGCTTTAAAAGTCAATATTGAACGTGCCATTCATGACATACGACTTGATTTAGAGGAAAAAACACTCGAAAATTGGGTTCATCGATTTCCTTTCTGCAGAAGAAGTCGTGAAGGCCATTTGAATGACGTTTTATTTACAACTTACTTGTATCGATTGTAATTCACATTAAATAAAAAACTTTTGAATTTCCTTAACAATAACAGTGTTTTTTTAGAGAAATCATATCACTCTTATTGGAAAACTTTTTAGTATGATAAAAAGGCAGACGAAAGCCTAATTCTTTTAAAAGCTTCTCTATAGCACGTTTTATTGAATAGACCTTCAGTAGTACTGGTAAATTTGTTTTAAAAGTCGTTAGTCGTGAAAACTATTGATAGTTGATCGAATTTCTTAGAAGTAAGGCTACTTTTTGCTTTTTTTTAAATTAAATCTTAAAATAAAGTACATATAAGAAATACATATTGTTTTCACTTATGATGTTTTACCAAAAGAACATGACAATATAGCTAAAAAAAATAATCTATTGCCTGTTGCACTAAAAACCAAAAAAGAGATTTCGTGGAACTTTCTTTTTTTAGATTAAAAGTAACAATTAAAACAAAAGCTGTAATGTGTTTTTTTTTAATTTTTCTTTGAAAATCTATTTGTTTGGCCATGCAATATTGTTAAACCTTAAACTTCAATTTCTAATGAGTTTATTGAATACCAATTTCAATTTTATTTTTCGTTTTATTGCATTTCTTTATCATTCTGATAACCGCCTCGCAGGCAGTTTTTAAAATTAATTTATTACAATTTTCGCCATTTTTTGTTTACGAAATACTTTGTTGTTTGTGTTTATTTTTTTTTTTTTTTTTTTTGTCTCTAGTTTACAAAATATAAGTAAGTACAATATCTACTTTCAAATTTTCTTCAAACTACTATTTTTCTTATCATTCAAAACTTATTGTTTGCTATTTAAAATATATAAAATTACTACGTAGTAATTAATTGTAGTCTATTGTTTTTTTTTTTTTTTTTTTGTTTGTTCTGTTTTTTGTTTAATACATTTAATAAATTTCTTTTAATTACTTTCTTATGGATTTTTATTATAATGACATTTTTAATAAATAAATTACATTGTTCTTCGTTGAAATAACTAATGTTTTTGTTTTAGATCTGAGTTTTATATGTTGTGTTGAAATGTATTGATTGTATGTGTTTACATTTAGATATTTGGGAGAGAGAGAGAGGCAGAGAGAGTAAATCGAGAGTAATAATTATTATTTTATTGTAATATGTAGTTCTTTCTTTATAACATGCACAAACTATTTTACCTCAATTAGGCAAAAAAAAAAAAAATATCAAGATAATGCATAAAAAAGCTTTTTGAAGCTTTCTTTTTTAAACGGTTTTTTTTTAATTTGAAAAAATTAAAAGATATCACTCAATATTAAGAAGTGTGACCACAAATATTATGTAACGTTCTAAAAGCTTTTTTCTTTAATATTTTTAAACTTTAAAAATATTAAACGAAAAAGTAGAATAGAAATAATTTTTTTTCAATATTTCATAACTTTTAAAATTATTGATTTTCAAACATTTACAGCAGTAGTATATTACAGCTGGTTCCAGCTCAACTATTTTGAAGAAAAGCTGACTTATGCCTCAGTGTATTTTCCCCATAACGATCAAATCCAAGATATTTTGCAAAAGCTTTAAGTGTCCGGTATCAAACTAGTTAACACATTTTTATGAGAAAAGGGAATAATACCATGAGCAATGAGACCAGTTTTGTATATTAAAAGTGGTCTGGAGCTGACGTAAATATATCAGGCTTCTATTAATTTTTATGAGTTCATCATTTTTTAATTATTATAAATTTATCTTTGGAAAAAATTGTTCCTCAATAACAAATTTCAATAAAATTTAACGGATCACGAACAAAATTTTTAAATTTTTAAAAATATTTCAAGTAATTGTGAAACCGAAATGAAAAAATTAAATTTTCCATTATTAAATTAAAAAAATTAAAAAAAAATTAAATTTAAAATTTTCATCTTAGATGGAACCTGAATAACTCAATTAATTTAATCAGCTGTTTTAGTAATTGATATTGTTTTTTTTTTGTTATTTTGAGAGAATAAACCATTACAAATTGTAGCAAAAAAATTTTTAATTTTTTTTAGAAGTGTGTTAAAATAAAACGTAGATAATTTTAGCAATAAAACGTAGATAATTTTGGCAATAAAATTTAATATGTAAATGTTTTTTAAAAATGTAAATGGAATTGCATGTTATGTGTGTGCTGGGGTATAAAGGAATGTTTTTCATACATACATATATATTATAAATTGAGCAAATATTCATAGAGAAATTTAAATTTAAAAAAATAGCAAATATTTCAAAAACCAATTGAATTTCCTTTACAAAAACTATAAATTAAATTTTAAAATAATACAAGAAGTAACTCAAGAAGACGTTGCTCACAAAAATTATTTCAAGAACGCAAAATATTTAATTATTTCAAATAAAATTTAATTTTTTTGCAAACTGTTTTGAAAAGAATCAATAAGTATTGAAGAAAACATGAAAGTGATAAACTGCGTACTTGAAAATGTATTTCAATTTTAGGAGGGTATTTTTTTGGCTTTCTTGGTACTTTTAACATCGAAGCTTTATTACAAGCTTTTATTTGATTCTTCTTCTTTTTTGGGGGGAGGATAGAAAAAGCCACAAAGATAGCCATAAATCCTTTCTGTTTAAAAAATATTTAATTTTTTATATGCTTTTTTCACTTTTGGTTTTAACGATTTTGGTCCAAAACAGTATCAAGAATGTTGTATCTTTTCCAGGGAGATTTAAAGGTAGAGAGTTTAGAGTTAAAGACTAGTTTCCTGAATTAAGAAATTTAAAAAAAATGAGTTTCTTGTTTTGTTGTGTTTGTTGGTGGGTGTTGTTGTTGTTATTAAATTGTTTTTTCCAAATGGCGCAATTTTCTACATTACAATTTATTCATGATCATTCATTGATTAATTGAAAATTAACTAAAAAATTTTCTTTAAATGTTTAAATTAAAAATTATTTGCTACTTATAATTTATTCGTTAATATGTTTATAAAGTAGCAAAACACACAAATATACACACAGTTCAAGCAAACAATTTGCTATGGATTTCTTTCTGCAAACATTTCCTGTTCTGGCTGGCCCCCACCAAACAAATTATGCATTTGTGCTTTTACTAACCAGTTGATCAGACTTATGAGTTCCATGCATGATTTATGTTGATAATAATAATGATAATAATACGTATTTGTTTGAAATATTATTGTTTGAATGTTTTGTATTCATGTTTTATAGATTATTAACTAAACTCCGAACCACTACTTCTCCCTTACCGGACCGGACGCAACAAAAAATTATATAATAACTCCTTGACTGTATTTGTATAAATTTAATCTCATCTCAGTAGCTCAGTAGTAGTTCACATTCATTTCTTAATGAATCGAAAATTTAACGCTGCTCCGAGTTCAATCCCAGCCATTTTCTTTAATCATATGCGCTAATTCTATGATGTATTTACCCTCCTTATATTTTTGACTCAATTCATAGGCATGTTCATATTTCCATCCTAGCGGTGTTTTGCAGCATTCACAATAGATATCGGCAACTGCATGCAGACCGGTAAGCAGCACTCTTTCTTCTGTCTGACCACAGGCCACATTAACGACAGAATTAAAGAGATATGCAGGACCTTGACTGCCCTGAAATGATTTTGAGATTAGCTCATCGTGTGAGGCCAAATGAGCGCGACAATGAACACATGAGTAGGTCCGATTAGTGGATGGCAAATAAGATTGAAATGTTTTAACCATTTTTGTATTTTTGTTGATATTTTTAGAAAATCTGAAAACAAAAAAGAGAAGAAATTTTTGAGTATCTTTTTAAACAAAAAAAATATTTTACAAAAATTTAATCATTTAATTTTTCATTTATAAAAATAACTACATTTCAATAATTTAAAAAAAAAGAAATCCGAATCGAATACAAATAACTCACAGGCAGGCAGACAATCGGTGGACAACAAGTTAAATATATAAGAAAAGGAACCCTATTGTGTTCGCTTCTATGTCAGTTCATTTCTCAGAGGATTCTATCTCGGGAACACTACAAGAATCTACAGACCTAAAAACATTGAAATAGAAGATGTAACTATGGTCGATGTCTAAGAAAAGATATTCTCAAACAGTTCACAAAGGTAACATTACAGGGTATACTAAAACGATGTAATATTTTAAAATTATACTGTTGCTTACTGCTAATCTTAATAAAAAAGGCACTTAAAAGTCTGATATTCAGAGTATTATGATAAAGACATACAATAATATGTATATAGTAAAACTTTATCAATATAAATATTAAAGAGTATTCTATCAGATAATGTCATACTGACGATAATGTATATCTTAGAGACCGTAAGATAACGAAATTTCCCAACAATTTCAAAATTTTAAAAGACAAAAATTGCGAACATAAAAACCAAACACAGCTAAAGCTTACAGAGTATCTCTTCCGACTCTTCCGTCCGACTTAAAGCCACATTTTTTTTTAATTAAGTGGGCAAGTTACACATTGCAATAGGAATGGTTTCAATAAAGAAATTCTATTCCGTTCATTTTATTTTACAGTCTTCAGATTCCGTTTATTTTGTTTTTTTGATGGTAAAGTCTTGTGTACCCAAAGGCGTTTGCTTAAATTATTTTAAACACTTAAAGCTTTTTTTAATGACGTCCCTAAAAGTATACATGCTTTTTATTGTTACAACTACAAATGAAGGTAGTAAAAATATTTATTGTCCATTCCATTTTGTAGTTTTAAAATTAATTTAATTACAAATGAAATTTTCGTTTTTCATTGGAGAGGATTTTTCTTTTTGCTAAAAATATTTTTTTTTTTGTTTTTCAAAATCAAAATCATTTGAGACATTTTCAAACATATCAGTATTATTAAAGTGAAGATTGTACACTTTATGAATGCTTGGTTATTACTCAAATATCTAATTTTCTTGAGTCATGACTCCATTGCATGACAGGCTCAATATCAGTACTGATCTCGTTCTTTGTTCATTTATATCAATTATCAAAACGAACAACTATTTAACCAACTTTCTTTGAAAAGATATAGAGTACAAGAAATCTTTTTAGTATCCTACATTCAATTTACTTTGTTGTACGATAAAAATTGAAAGTTTAAGTACTAAAATTGTAATTTGCAAACATTTTTAGAAAATATTGTTTCTAATCACATGATTAATTGATTCAATTAAAAAAATTAATTGAAGTCCTAAGATTAGTTTATTTTATTAATTTTTTTGTTTAAAAAGAAATTTTTCTATGCATGAATTAAAAAATCAAACTAATAATGATTCGTGGGAAGAAAAATGTACAAGACCATCGCGAGACATAAAACACTAAGAGCTTTTACAGCAATATTCAAAAAATTAATTATCCATCATTTCAAAAGCTTTAATGGATTGTTAGTGTCTGTTAAAGAGATTATAGTATATAATACACATGCAACTGATAAAGTAATTACGATAACCGTACACTGAAAAAATACATAAGGAATGACATTCATTAACCTGGATTCTTTAATATTTTTTATATCGATTCAATGAAATGCGGTTCATTAAAAGCATTTTTTTAAAGTTGTTCTTTAACAAAACTAGTAAACCAATTCATTAATTTTACTAGAGCTTTTCTCTTTAATTTTTGTTTCAGCGTATGAATCCCTTTATGTTTTTGTTTAGGAAATTATAATATGCACCAAATACCAAAGAAAAAAAGCTTTAGAAATAAAATTTGTTTACACACAAATAGCAAATGTAAACACATTAAAATCTTTACAAAATTCTTATACTCACTTTGTATAATTAAGAAAAAAAAAATATTTTTTACTTAAAAGTAGCACGTAAATATTTTTAAATCTGCAATAAAATTAAGCAATTTAAAAGGGTGTTAAAAACAGCCTATTAAAATTTTTTAAATAGTTTAGATTTAAATGTCATCATCGTCATTATCAGCAACAATGTTGCAACACTCACGTTTTGCTTGTAACATCAAATTTAAGTGAGAAATTAAATAAAATTTATGTATTTAGCACTCGAACTACTTGTTTTTCGTTCTTTAAATTGTTTAAAAAATTTTGTTGATATTTTTTATTTTCTCAAAAATTCAGTGCAAGAAAAAAAATTGATCACTCATTAAATAAAAAGCAAGTCTGCGGCACAACAATAATAATTAGAGCAAAAACCAATTAACTAATTGCAATTTAAAATAAATGAAAGCAACAAAATTTATTAAATTTTTTCGATCCGCACGAGAAATAAACAAGGTGAAAAAAGTTGTAAGTAGATAAAAGATATATTTTGTAATAACGATCACTTTTTCTTCGATAGTACTCAGTCTAGTTCAGTTCACTTTGCAGACTTCGAAACGACTCGTAGCAAACTTAATAACGCAAACTCAGATGGTAGACTAAATTTTGTATTTATTTTTACTTCTTGCTTTTTCTTTTCTTGGTGGCTCTAGGTGAGGTGAGTGAATTGCAGCAAGCAGCAGCAAATCTTTTATACCTGGCTGCAAGCAGTTAACGTCAATTCAGTTCGGTTCAGTTGTTCAGTTATTTAGGTAGATAAAAGATACGCAAATAGATGGCAAGGCAGGGAGGCAGGCAGGCAGGCGTCAGACATTCGAGTTGTATATACAACTCTCACGTCTAACATTCAAATAATGAATACTTTATAACGTGTATACTCGTAAAGTTTGTTTTGTTTTTATTACGAACGTAAATGTATAGAAGAGATCTTTAATGAAAGTTTATTTGTTTGCTTGTTTGTATCTATAATGTATAGAATATGTATTTACTTTAATGGCTTAACACACTCCTCGAATGTATCGTCTGCAGTTAACGTCGGCGTTGGCGATGGCGATGAAAACAGCAACAGCTGTTTTTAGCACGTTTATTTTTCTTAGTTTTTAATATAATTTCGTTTTATTAGGTTCAAATGTTTACTTTTTTTGTTTTTAATATAATTATTTTGTTGTTGTTGTATAGTTGTTGCCGTTGTTGTTGTATCTTTGTTCTGGACTTTTATATGGCAGCAGTATGTTGTTGTCTTTATTGCTCACAAACAGTTGGAGATTATTATTATTGTTATAATTGCCGTAGTTGTTTTGTTGTTGTCGTTTTATCTATATAGAAAATATATCGCTCCTTTATTGCAACGTAGTCATATCTCAAAAAAACTCAAACGTGGCAAAATGCATTTAAAGTTTTCAAAGCGTAAGCATTTATATGGACGGCTTGAGCATGTAAGCGGTTATAACTTGGGCTTAGATAGAGATATGTTTATGAAAATTTTTTTACAAATAAAGAAGGTATTGAGAAACTCTTTTTCGTCAGTAACTGAAAAATTTTGTTTTTTGAGATATGACTATGTTGCAATAAAGGAGCGATATTTTCTACAATGCAAATACACACGCAAACAACAGTTGAATGTACACATATATCTGTATTTTATGCATATGTGTGTATACAAATTGCTGATAAATTTAAGTCGTCGTAGTTGTTGTTGTCGTTTTTTCTGCTTTATTGTTGTTAGGTTCTTTTTTTAGTCTGGCCGAAAAACGCACCCACTCTGTTATTCTTAACTGTTCTTTGTTGCATTTATTATTGTAGCTTATTATCTAGTAGTTGGATGTCTTTGTCCAGCAGCAACAACTGTAGTATTTTCTCTCTTTTTTTTTGTTATTTGCTGATGAAAATTTATCCATAAATTTTAACAAGAGCTTTGCAAAACAGTTATATTAAGCCAACAACCACCAGGGCTGACTGTGCCGCCTTTGTGTTAATTTATTAAAATGAGACACAAAGTATAAAAAGAGATATTTTTATTTACCTCCTGCTATGAACTTAAAACAGATTGTAAGTCGTATTTTTTTAAATTTTTACACCATAGTACACTTATTCGTTTATTTTATTCAGAACACAAAATTTTTTTCTAATTCAGATGGAATGAATAGAAACCGTTCGTATAAAAGAAAATCCAGGGGAGAACAAGACTACGTTTACACAGACAAAGCTTTTGTTTTCCAATTTTAATTTGGGTGGAAGAAAGACCTTAATTAGAACTTGAGAAAGAAAAGATTTCCAGTATAAAAAGGGTCGAAGAAGCACTTAGGTGATGAGCCCCACTTATGCGTTGCATTGTGCAAGAACTAGAGAGAGAAACGGATATGGTAGAGAGCAGATAGATGGTGAAAATCTAGAATATACTCGTATTTCCAGTAGAGTACTAGAAAGTGGAATTAATAACCTCTTAGGCTTATTCAGCTTTAAGTTTTTTTTTACAATAAGTCTAATATTAATTGTTTCAATTAAAATTATATATGTAATTGCAAATTGCAATTTGCTGCAGTTATGATTCTGCTTTTATCATAAAACTAAAATTAAGTTACGAGTTTTTATTCGAACTGAGTGATGTTTAATAAGTGTCTGTTCAATTATTAGAGCTTCTACATTTTTCTTTCACAGTTGTTTATACAATAAAATAACAGCTGTATATTGCTAAGTATTGGTATCAGAAGGAATGAAATGGGAAAATGTAGAATAAAGCTCAACTTGAACAAAATAGACGTTGAAAAATCAAGTAAAGTTCCAACCCCTTAAAAATTATAAAGCTGTAGTGTATAGACTTACATGTGACTCAGCAGATTCAATTAATGATAGAGGATGTTTAACTACTATGATTGCAGCTGCCGTGGTGGCAGTGAGGTCTAAGCGGTAAACAACTCTGATGATGAGACTGTGGTTGGTTTCGAAACATCATGATGTCAGTTCAACCCTCCGAGCAGTCTATTTTTTTTTTGTCTGTTCGATTATTACGAGCTTCTAGATTTTTCTTTCGAATAAAAATAATAATTTAATTTATAAAAAATTAAATTTAGATAAAAGTAAAGTTAATACTATTGTAGACATTTTTTTTAAATTGATAGATCGACAAAATAAAATTAGCTATTGTGTAAGTTTTTGAAGTGAGTTTTTAAACCTAATTATTACAATTTTTAATTGAATCGAGATCTCGAGATAAAGTAAAGAAACGACAAAAGTCTTCCCCTTACTCCGAACTTAAAACTAAATACCTATGTTATAAAAAATGTCTATAACTACATACATATGTTATTAAAATCGTTGTTTTGATATTATTGACCAAATATGTCGATTTTCATACAATAATTACGCTTGTGTGCATGCATGTGTCTGTCTTTTTCTTCCAAGGGGGTTACTCTCCATTGCGATGCGATAGCAAATGCGACGCGAAAGCAATCTTATTTTCATTGTTTTCGCAACGCATTTGCTTTCGGATCGCAATAGACAGTAACCCCCCAGGAAATGGTGTAATCTAAACCGCAGACAATAGAGTTGTCTAAGCAATAAACTTATACAGTTTTTGTTTTTCGTTGTTCGAGTTTTCTTTGTTTGACATTTTATTTTTCCAAAAAATCGCTACATTTTCGTGTTTTTTATTTCTTAATTTTTCTATTTCGTTAAAGGGTAAATATACCTTCTGCCGCTGGTTTTGTAATAAAACAAAATGATGATTTGATGTTTTAATGCTCTTCTTCTGTTGGTAATTGTGGTTAGCTGTTTGATATCTTTATGTAGAAAATTCTTGGTATGATTTACAGAAGTAACAGCGAAATAAAGTAAAAAAAAGCAAAAAGCGGCATTAAAAATTTGTATTTGTATATTAATTGAGTGGAAAATGCATTAAACCCAAAAAAAAAACTGATTACATATTTGGCTTTTATTTTTCTATATTTATGTATGAGTGTATGCTTATTGTCCCTCTCATACTGTTTAAATATTGAATTTCCTGAAACGTAACAAAAAAGGAATAAATATTAAACGCAAGAAAAAGAGATTTCAATGTGAATATAATCAAATATAATATATGTCAAAGATAATAACAATACCAACAACAGCATTACATGATTGTGTAAATTTTTAGTGCCTGCAGCTTATCATGAACACACAAGTTCGAAAACCCAGCAAACGCATGATTAATAAAGGTATGTATTATGTATTTGAAATTAAATATATGTATATCAAACGTTAGTAAGCAATATAATAATTAGCTCAGTTAGCAACCAACACTTGTTGGTTGGGTTACGCAAAATCCCAATCAACATTATAAAGAATATATCAATTGATTGATTTTAAATCTATATTTCAAGCCTAGATTAAAGGATTATTCTCATAATACATACATGTAATCTTATAACATTCTCAATTTTTTTTACAAAACAGAAACGTCTTAGATTGTATCTTACAAGATTTAAATGATTCTCAAAAACTATAACAAAACAAAAAGTCGAAGTAAAAATCTTTAAAGCTTTAAGGAACGCATGTAGAGTGTTGTTAAATGTTTATCAGCTGGCACAATTATGACATAGCACACTAATTTATGACGGATTGTTCACACTTGTCATATTTTGGTGTGCTATTATTTTATTACATATGACTTTATGACTACAGTGTGAATACCCCAATTGTTTCTGTAATTCATTTCGAGTAAGTGTTCATGCTTTGGAAGTACACGTAAACTTCTTAGCTACACATCTATTTATGTAGCGGTCTGGTATGTTCATAGCCCTTCGCAAACAATTTCAAATAATCGAACTTAAGAGTAAGTTTGGCTTAAGTTCATTTTAATGTGAATGCCAAAGCCACTGGTTTGCTGGGTAAGTCTATCTGTCCGACTTAAAAACTTCCATCTCTGTTTTTTTGTATGTAGATTTTTTTAATGGTTTTACTTTTATACTGTGTATGGAGCTTACTCGCACACTGCACAGCAATAATAATAATCAGTTGGTGATTAAAAATGCAATTGTTGCATCTTTTTTTGCTTCTTCTTTGTTTTCATTATTGTTTATGACGTTAAGGATGAATAATTTTATTTACAGCCGATTGAATTGGTTATTGTTGTTTGATTTCATTGTGGGAAAGAAATCATCCAAACTATTAACGATGTCACAGTTATACGTATAAATAAAAATGAACAGTGCTTATACCTACGATGTTGAAAGCAAAAAACACGTCATGTTTAATTTTTAGAGAAAAATTATGGAAATATTGAGTCGTCGTGCAGACGATTGAAACTGATTGAAAATTAAGATTAATTTCGCGAGGCCTTTGAAAGTTTTTTTTGTTTTTAAGGAGCCGTGCACATATTACGTAACCCTTCCATGAGGGGAGGGGTCTGTTAGAGATTTGTTACGGATTGAAAATTTTACCTGAAAATTGTGGAACAAGCGTATTTCTTGAGACGTAATTGTTGTTGCTCCAAAAATATATCCAATGGCAAACACCTACGAAGGGTTCTGAAGATATGGAACACAAGTTTTGATAACTCCAAGCCCATGCAAAGTAATTAATTCTATAAAAATATATTAGGAAGAAAATTTTATAAAAAATATTTTTATCAACAACATATATTTGGGACTATCCTCACTACTTCTGAGATTATGACGAGTATTACTAAAAGAAAAAAAAATTTTTTGCTGCACAAAAGATCCTTGGGTCGCGGTACACAATTTGGAAAAATGAAACTCCTCTAAAAATCTATGGACTTTATAGATCTTTAAGCTAGGAATTCGCCTAAAGTGTTAGATACCACCAACAAGGTGAGGGTATATGTATATGTTTTATATTACAACGCATTTTAATTGTCAATAATATCAACGACGATCTTTTCATTTATTTGCCTTTTGGATGTGCTTTGTAAAGACTAATTTGTTTAATCGGATTCTATTCTTTAATCTTTTACATTGTATGTAAACTGTATGTATGGATGTATGTATGAATAATTGATTACTTCAGTGTAAATTTATATGCTGTCAATGTTAAGTTGATTGTAGGTATGCACTCTTCAAAAAAATAATAAAAAAAAATAAATTCGTAGATTGTATTCTAGCACATCTCTAGTATATTCATGGAAGAACACTAAGAAAAATAGTCATACAATGAATTACAATAATTGTGGAGAGAAAAAAGCTATTGAACATTGAAAAATCAAGAACCACGTTTGTATTTTAAACATGTCCAACGAACACAAATGGAAAACAACAACCAGAGACTGCACAGTCACACACACAACCAAATATGTAATGACAAAGAAAAACACTTAAGAAAATTTATGAATACAATAAAAGTTGAACGTATGTATGTTGAACATTAAACTCATTTAAAAATAGCAAAAATAAAATATAAAAATGGCAAAATCCAAACAAATTGATTTTTTTCATTAATTTATTAAATTGAATTAAAAAAATAAAATAATTGCTTGGAGGTAAATCCAGGCCTCATCGAAAAGTGAAGATGGCAGTACTACTACTCAAAAATACAATAGTAGTAAATGCGCCCCAATTAAATGCCTTCATTGCTTAAATGTCTTATGTTTTAGGGACAATATTTTATATACCTGCAATAATCATTCGATTTTTAAAGTAATTTCTAATAAGATGTGCAGCGCCAGAGCCCATTACTAAGAATTGCTATTTTATTATTAAACAAAAGAACGATTAAGTCTAAAACTGATTTTTTTATTTTATATAAAAAACCGTTAATTTATTACAGATAAATAAAAATTGCATGTTATATTTAAGCAATAATTTTTATCTGCATCATAAATTTGCCCGAATATGGCCTCGATATCCACTGCACAGATAAAACTTGTATATGGATACACAAATACATGAAAATAGATCAAATTTAGTTTGTAAACGAAACCCGCAAACAACGCACAGTAAGAATGAAAGTCAATGTTCCTTCATTTATCTCAGCTTTCATGTAATTTTGAGAAGCGCATAGTAGGCACTAATGCAATTTTTTTACATTTAAATTGTGTTATTAAAGGCTACGTGTAATGCAAAATACTACATATACCGTTGGATAGTTAACTAAATCAAGATTTGAGATACAGTGTAGCCTCGCTTAACTCAACCAATAATTATAATTCAACTGATCTGAACACTTTTGCTGATGAAATAATTAAAGCGTTTTTCTTTTTTTTTCTATTTTTAATATTGATAAAATGTTATAAGGCTATCAAAACATTTTTTATTCTAAATAAAAAATAAAGTATTTTATGAACTAACAGTCTGAACAAATACCTTTTGCAAAATATATAAAATTTTCTATAAAATTGCTGGTTTTACTTCACTTTTATAAGGAATTTAATTTTACCAATTTTGGCTGAACATTATTGTGAAACACAATATTATACCGGCATTTTTAAATCCATCATTTCATTCATGCGGTGTTTTGTAAATGTGTAAATTTTACATTTAATCGAGGTTCACTGATATGATTCCCCGGTTAAATACCTGGTAATATCTGCAACTTAACGTGAGAACTATAGTAGTCACTATTAAACTGTTTTTATAAAATTATCCCTTAAACATTCGGCCATTTAACAATAAAATAATATTTAAACCTCTCTAAACGTTTCAAGATGTGAAAGAAAAACTGGGAATAAAAATAAGTGTAAAAAAACAATAAGAGCGAATAAAAAAGATGAGAAAAACCGAAAGAAGCATATAATTAAACGCTGGCAAATAAGTAATACAAAAAAGGCCTTGTTGTAATAAACTTTACTAAAAGTATGGGTTGCAACAGACAAACATAAAACACATAAAAAATTAATAAAGTATTTTCTGCTGCATGTGACATTGTTAGGATGGTGTGATGTAGTCACTCTGTTGCAATTGTGGTGGCTGTAAATATTTTAACCACATCATTTGGTATTGAAAGTGTCAAAGCAATCGATAAAGAAGAAAAGATAGTAAGATAAAGTTTAACCGCAGGATAACCACATAGTTTATTTTTAACAGAAAGTAAAGAAAATTAAAGGTTGAATTTAATTTTGCTTAATTTTATAAAATTGTAAGAAAAGTCATCCTCCCTTTTTTTTAAAAAAATAAATCTGTAGTATTGTTTCCGATCCTTTCGGAAAAAATATTTTTAAGAAGATTTCCCATTAAATTATATGGTATATTATTTTTAATAAGTGCTTTAATAGAAGAAATTTAGGCATTTCAAACAAAACTGCTTTTATTTCCAAAATATATAAGCATATCGACAGCTAAAACGCAAACGGCCCTTTCTAACATTTTTTAAATTTCCAGGAGAAGCAAAATACTGTTTTAAACAAAAAGTATAGTTTTAATCAGCATGACTTTCACCAGTATTATTAAAAGAGATGTGACAAATTGATTTCTGGCAGAATAAAATCAAATTTTGTGATATTTGAATGACTATGTTAGTCTTTTTGTACCTTTTTTTCTGAAACCAAATGCCCTATCTATACTTTAATGCGAAATAGTTTTATCATTTATTTTAATTATAAACATTTTTATTATATATTAATTTATTTTAATACTGCATCACAAAAAGTAAATTAAAATAATTCATTTTTATTAGTAAAATGCCTTAAGCTGGAGCTAATTTTATATTCCTTTAACAAACAGTTTCTGCAACGGTCAAATCTATCAGTTTTTTTTTTGTCATTTTTCAATACAAACGATCACTTAAGTCTTTTTGCGTTTATCAACTAAACGCTTTTTAGATAGGGCCGTTTATTTTTCGTTAATAAAACCGCAAATTTTGGTTAGACAAGTCTAAATTTTTTTGTGGTTGTGTATTTTGATGCAATGCATCAGAATCAACCAAAAACCGATTTTGGATTTTTGTTAGTTAGGGCCGTTTTCGTTTTAACTGACGATATATGTGTATAAATTCTCATTTCATTTCCGAGTGTTTTTATATAAACGAACAATTTGAAAAAGCTTTCGAACATGATACATATATACCAAATTTTAACACACAACATATTAAAATTGTTCAAAGAATTTTTTTCATATTTCATTTCCTTAATATTGAGTAAAATCTTAAAATTGTTTAAGACAAAAAAGTTTATTGTATGTATTTAACATTTTTTGCGCTTAAATTGAAATAAAACAACTGTACTGATTAAAAATACATACGGTTTGTTACGTTGGTATTTGCAAAATGGTAATAGCTTTGTTTGCTACGCTAATAATACTAAAATTTCTTATAATTGAATTGTGGTAAATTTCAAAAATAAAACTAAACTTATGGTCAAACTATTAACAGCGAAATAAAACATGTGATGAATCTTGAAATAAGCATATGAGAGCAATAGTGGCCTAACTCACTATAATACCGAGTGGAGTTATATGACATTTTCTCATATTTACGCTACAAATCAGATAAGCCAAAGTGCTGTCACGCAAATGAAATAATGTGAATTAACTTTTTATATTTTGTGGGCCACTATTGCTACCATATCATCAAATATGATCACAATACGAGTACATACGTAAGTAGGTTAATTAGTTTTTTTGTATGACACCAAATACTCCTTAGCTGATTGCGATCTAAAATCTTTAAAATAATTTATGGTTTCAACATAATTTTAATATGCCTTTTCTTTGCCATTTTTAAAAAAATTTATAAAAAAATAAATTTTGAATTTCGTTGCCAACATTTAGTTCACAATCTGTATCTGCCATATAGAAAAATATTTTCGTATTTTTTTAAACCAAACATACTCGTAGAGGAAAATCTTTTTCAATTTGCCATAATACAGACTGTAATGGCGTCTAGGTGCAACAAAAAATAATATAAATAAACGGAATTGCATTTACAGATGGCAAGCAGACATAATGGCGGAAAACAAAATAAATGATAAATAAAAAGAAATATTTTACGTTCCTTTTCTTACAGAAAAAACAAATCTATGAAAAAAGTATGTGTATGTACATATGTACTTATAAATACATATCAATATGCATTTACATGTACATACATACATGCATACATATATGTACATATGTATAAATGCAAGTACATGAAGATGTTGGAGAAAGGTATTGTTAGCGTAGACAAGAAAGTGAATGTGACAAGAAGAAATGTATTTATGTATGTCTGTAATTATGTATGTATGTATTTGAGTTTGCATGACTGAGGAAAGAATTGTTCACAACCAAAAATCAATTGCATATTATGCAGTTTTCAAAATATATTTCAAAAAAATGAAAGAACGAACGAATCAAAACTCAATATTATTTTTAAATTATAGTTAGCAGATTTAGTACAGCTATTTTTTCTAAAGATAATAATGCACTTCCTAATGTAAACATTAGTAAGTTTTGGTGGCTCACGGAATGAAGCCGCTTATTTTTCTTTTTTACCTTTTGACTCCATATTTTGAATAAAGCAATGTTTTTCGTATAAGTTTCATTGTACATTTATAAATCCATAATAATAATATTATTTAATTAGTATTATATAACACATATCTAGAATTAAAAAATACAGAAACAAATATAATTATTTAAGTACTAGAGCGCCCGTCAAGGGACAGTGTAATTTTATAAATGCAGATGTACGAACTATTTGTTTACTTATAGTATAAATACAGCAACTAATTTTCAAATAAATAAACATTTAAAAAAAAAAAAAAAGATTTCTTTCTACAATTATCTTCATTTGCACAAAGAATTATAAAAAGTGTAAAATCGATGGAAATAAATCCAAAAACGATTAGAATACAAGCACGAAAATAAAATCATTCCGATTGAAATGTATGATATACTTAATTATTAATAATAGGTATAAACATATACAGATCTATAGTTCGTTCAAAACTTGTATGAGTTGGTTTGTTATGAATTAGTAAGTCTGCAATGAAAATTGCTTAGAAGCCATTCTATTAAAAAAGGTTGATTCTATTGGAAGCTAGCCTTATCCTTAACAACACAAAAGTTAATGTCCTATGAAAACCATATAACTCGTATAAAACGAGTATATTATTAATAGCCCTTATTCCGTAACAATTTGGCATAACAACATTAAAAATAACAATATTAGTCTCTCTTACGTGATCGTTTCGTTAACAATTGATCATCTTGTAACAACCTCTGGGGCCTAACTATTCTCAGGTGCTGTCAGCTGAAGTATAGTGTTGTTTTGATATTGACTTCAGGGTGACTATATTAAATATATTAGATCACTCAAATTAAACGACTTTATTTAATAATTCAAAAAAAATTGGATGGGATGCTTCTAATTTACAAAGAACACAATGACGTGGACGGATAAGTGTTTTCAAATTGCATTTTTATATCAGCTACATCAGAAAGGAAGAAATATGTTTACTACGAAGACGGAACAGGGAAGGCGGATACATTATTTAAGTGATTCGCAGTGTGCATACGCACATGCATTGTTTTACACAAACGAATAAAACGATTTTAGGAAGAATTTAATTCATTTGAAGTTTTTTTTTTGATTTTGACAAGAAACAGACAATTTAAAAACGCATGTACATAATAGGCATGATGTGCGTTTGAATGTTTCAAGAAAATAAAAACTTTTTTTAATATAAAAACAGAAATAAACAAAAACATTGATTTTGCATAACAAAATAAATATAAAAATAAAATAATAGGTTTGTCTTTACAAATCGAAATCTATGTACGTATGTATATATTTGAGTATATAAGTATATTTTATTTTATCAGTCGAACGACCACCATCTGAATTAGTAAATATGATGTTAACAATTGTTATTTTACAGTGGGGTCAGTGGTAAAAATAATCGTATTAAATTTTTTTATAATGCTTAAACGAATTTTGGCAGAAAAAAACTTAATAGTTAATGTTTTTGTTTGTTATCTTTGGCTTATTTTTCTTTTTGCAACTTTCTTTTTCAATCTACTTTGAAAAAAATTAAAAAAATATATCATTAGCTTTCAGTGTATTAAAAAATTTTCTCCTAAAAGTATTTATAAATTATCTTAATTTAAAAATTGTATTTATTTGGTGATGATGTAGTTGGCATTAGCACTAACTAATTATAGACATAATAAAATAGAAAGCCACAATAAATAACAATATTTAATAATAAAATAATAGAATATCTTCAAATAAAAAAGTTGTGACTTGTTATGGGCTTAGCAATTGTATATACACGCATGTGTAAACATCGTTAGTGCTAATGCCAACTGAATAGTAGAATATAATTCTTATATACATACATATATTTGAAGATCACATGGTTTGAAGAAAAAAAAATTCATTGCAGTTTAACAAAGTTTAAACTGTCGACCAATTGATTTAGAAATGGGTGCTCAAATAAAGCAGTGATGCTAACTCAAAGTTGTGACACTATATAAAAACACTCCATACCTGGAGTCGTATGATTAATATTGAAGTATTTAATGTACGAGCATAGTAAGCATACGCTATGGTGCATTTATAAGCATTTAATAAATAATTTTTCCAACATTTTGCTTCATAAGCACCACAAAAATTTTATAAATCAATTTTTTAAAAAATTTTAATTGTTGCACAGGTCTCTAGCAATAATTTGGCTTTTAGAGATTTAAAAAATATCAATTAGTCGACGAGTTATAGCCAAAAAACCATATAAACAATATGCTGAAAATCGGCATTTGACTGCAAAGTTCGAAGGTCGATTAAAAAAAAAATCGAACTAACATAAACAAACGCCGCGATACGGGTCTTCTTATTTAGCCTTTCACCCCTCACTCTCAGAATCGTCCTTACTTTTGCTAACCTGAATTTGTTCCACAGTTAAATAATAAATGAAAAGCCTCAAGACAGGTAAGTAATTGTGGGCGTATACGTTATGTATTCCATATTGAGTATGCGAAACGCCACATGTAAAATGGGCATGATTTGTATATAACGTATACGCCTTTCATGTAAACTTTTTTATAACAAAACAATATGATTTGGACAAATTTTCGACCCCATGATATTTACTGTGTGAATAGTTTCCAAAGAATTATTATCTAAGGTTTGATATCGAATTAATAGAATTATATTGTATTACTTGACAATTTTTAGGAAAATTTTAAAAGCATTAGTGGGGGTGGTCCCCTGAGTGTTGGTCTCCATAAAAAAAATATAGATTAAAATTTTACACCATAAAAAGGATAAAATAACATAAAGTTTTTTGCGTGAAGCTTTACCGGGCAGTAAATCCAATAAATTAGGTTTAAAAAATGTTAAAACATGAAATTAAAAATAGTTGCTGTCTCTCTTCTCTTTATTACATTTGTATCACAACATTTGCTAAAAGCAAATAAAATCTCTTTAAGTAAGAAAATTTAATTGTGCAATTTTTTCGTCTAAAGATTTCGATAATTGAGTTGTTAAAAATTTCAAATTATATTTGTTTACACTATCAGTTTTGTGTACATCACAACCTCGATTCACTATCGACCCCACTGTGTGTGTTGTATTTCAAACATATTAAAAGAAGAGCGAAATAATACCTCAAACCTGCGTTTAGTGGGGAAAGTATCCAATAGGTAACACACAATATCTCAAACTTGTATTTGTTTGTGGAAAAAAACACATGAACTAACAAACCAGTTTTTTAGTTTTATTTTTTGTTTTGTTTTTTCTTTATTTTGTTTTTGCAAAACAGCTGTTGCTCTTTGTTATGATTTCGAAATGTTTTATATATGTATATGCATTTGTATATGTGTGTGTATGGATGTATTTAGTAGGTTGTTTGGTAGGTTGGTTGGTTGGCTGGTTGACTGTTTGGCTGGTTGGTTGCCTTTTACAGCGACAACAACAAACGTTTAATGAACTTTTGTGTGAGTTGTGTAAGTAAATATGTATTTGTGTACATTCAACCGGGCAACTCTATAAGAATATTTATTGATGAAAAAACAAAAACAAAAAACAATATAAGAGCTTAAGAGTCAATGTACATATTGTATGTACATTCATTCATAAATACACTCGTGTCCAATTGATTAGACCCATATAATGAACAATTAATTAGCGATGTATTAAAAAATTTAATAATGTTATTTAATTTAAAATAACAATCTTCTTAATTCTCGAGAACCAGGGATGATTAGGATATAATTGTATTGTATACTTAATTCTTGAGAGGAGAATAATTCCTTTTATTTTTAGTTTCGTTAAAACTATTTTCTTGAAATACCTACATATAGCGATTATGAAGAAGATATAAAAGGCTCTAGTTTTATAAATAATAAAATTATCTTTTGTGACTTTTTTTGGATAATTAAACCAAAAATTTATATTAAAAACATGTTAAAATAATTACATACATACATACGAGTACATACACAAATTTTATGTACGTGGTTTTAATTAACTGAACAGCAGTGTATTGAAAACGTGCAAGTAAATTCATGTTTAGGGTATACATACGTACATACATATGTATATTTTTATGGATATTTGCTTGGGTGTGTAAGTGCGTATGCATGTATTAACAGAATTGTGCTGGTCTTATATGCGGAACAGAAATTTATATTGGCACAACAAAGAAGATATCAGGGTACGGATCAATGAACGATTTATGCAAAATATTATTTGATAAGAATAATTATCTAGAGTGTAAAAATATACTACATACAATTGTTATCTTTTGTTGAACTTGATATTTTTTTTAAAACAATCATATAAAGGTTATACATGATAATGTATATCAACATGCTGTTAACGATTTTGCAAAACTAACAACTGTAACCCCAGAACAATAGATCAAATAGAATCCTGTAAATCCTGTATTTTTTAAAAATATCAGGTGTGTATCGATTATCCCACAATATATTATACATAACACAAAAATAATATGGTTCTAATTACTGATTTTGATAGAGGGCACACAAAAAAATAAGACTACTTGTATCGGCGGCTGCGATGTCAATCAATCGGTTCTAATGATATTTAAAACAACGCATATACTTTTAGTTAGTTTAAGAGCTGATTAGATTTCGGTTTCGATCGAAACGTTGGGATGACATTTATTTAAGAAAAAACATATTGTAAATTTGATTTTCAAAAACACTTGGTGAAGTCGGTATAATCGGTTCGAATCCATATGAGATCTAGATTTAGACAAAATCTTAAAAATGCCTTAAATTTTTTATATCGATCTTTAAATTCGTTAAAAAGTAACTCATGAGTTACCCACAACCACACACACACATAACAATAATAGTCATACAAGATTCCTTTGACTTTAAAACGTCTATATCGAATGAAAGTTCTGAAAATCAGAAAAAAATTAGTAATACCTATTTAAAAAAAAAAAAAAGACATGTGGCACTCGGGGACTGCCGCGGTAAAGCTATTGCACAGCATTTTTTATCAACTTATGCAATTATATTATTACGTTTTGTTTAATAACTCCTTTGTTATTCTCTCAATACTGTATGTTAATGATATCAATATGATATCAAATGTTAATGTTAATCGATAGCATACTTTAGGGCGATTTAACAACACAAAAGACTTAAGAAACAAACTTGGTGCCAGGTTTTTTCCTTTCAAAATAAATGACAGATTTTTGACAGATTTTTTCCAGGTTTTTTCGTTACAAAAACAAAAGACTTAAGAAGCAAAAGTTTAAAAATTTCTTGATTCGGTCGCCTCAAAGCCGGCGATAGAATCTATGCAATAGCTTAAAAAAAACAAACATAATATATAAATAATTTTTTAAAAATTGGTACCACATATTCGTATTTATTTTTTTGATTGCGTGAACTTATTGTTATACATGTTTTGTGCACTGGTCGTAATTAATATTTGTCCTTTTTATAAGAAAAATTTTTGTATATTTAAGAAATTAATATTATTTAGGGTTAAGTTCAGTTTTTTTTTTTATTTTAAGGAAAATTGTTTCTACTTTTAGAAACATTAGAATATCTAATCATACACAGAACTAAAACTGCCTAATAGAATCAAGAAGATTTTCTCTATAAAACGTTAGTAGCAAGGTGTAGTAGTGAGGTAGTTAGAGTACCTATTTACGAAACCGAAGATCGTTGGTTCGAGTCCCAACAGACGAAGTAAATTTTATAAAAATGTTTTCATTAGCCTTCATGCAGATAACACAGCTTCATGTTGTAAATAAGCATTCCGGACGTACCATGACGTTCTGATGACATCAAATTTGTATTTCCTAAAATCACACAGAGAAAACAGTGCCTAATAAAAACCTAATAAAATAGATCAAAATTAATGAGATATCTCTACAGATTTTTTTCAAGAAGGAAGTCTTATTATTTTAATAAGGAAAACCTTATTGAAAAAATCAATAAGAATACCTTTTTGAAATACCTTATTAAAATAATAAGACTTCCTTCTTAAAAAAAATCCGTAGAGATATCTCATTAATTTTTATCTATTTTATTAAGTTTTCATTAGGCACTGTTTTCTCTGTGCAGTAGCAGAACGTATGAGTATAGCGACTTCAAGGTCGAATATCAACTATTTGATCAATTTTTTAACAGAAATAGAATTCAACATTTTTTTTTTATTGAAAATAAAATTATGAAAATTCTTTTTAAGATTTTCTCGTTTGTACTGGCTCCTTTCGCTCGTATCAACCGCGATCAACCCATTTGAATTTTATTTTATTTATTTTTAACATTTAAATACTGGATTTAGTCTAAGACAAAAATTTTAGTGTTGTAGGGAAAGGACGACATATTTGTAAGTTAGCAACTAGATGTGCGTCACAAAGAAACAGCATGATTTCATAAATTTTCCAAGTAACAAAATAATCAGTCAAACCATCAAATGGAGGGTTCGTTAAACTAATGAAAATATGCCTTGGGTGACAAATGTTGGTTCTCATTTTAACTGAAACTAACAACGACACTGTTGACGATGATCGGCCACATTACGTTTATAATTGATATGACAACAAGAATTTTCAAAATTATTATTTTAAATAAACACAAAGGTATAAATGAAAAGAAAAAAAATATATAAAAGGAAACCAAATAACAACTCTTCAACAGTTACCAGGTACAAACAAAGGAAATCGTTAAAGTTCTTTGACATTTTGCCAACAAAAAACAAAAACAATAAAAGACAAAGCAGATGTAAATAAAATAAGAATTCTAAGATGGAAGTAAAGTGAAAAATAAAAGAAGTTTATTTTCTTTTATATAAAATTTATGTAGCATTAATTAACTTTATTATTAAATCTTTCACAGTTAATTAAACCTCCATCATCCGTAGCAAACTCATTTACAGAAAGAACAAAGAACAATTTTAACTTCTTGTTACTTTTACTGTTGCCCGTAGTAGCGAAATAAAGTACATAATTAAATATTTCTTTAAATTACCTTTTTGTAGGGAAATCTCACATACATATTAAGTGCAACAAATTTGAGAACAAAAATTATTTTACGCAAATCAATACGAGTTTTTGATATCTTTATGAATTGTATTACACGACAATTGTAAACTATGTACACATACTATATTCTACATACATATATACTATAACAACTGCACTCTAGAACGTCTCAACTTGAACTGTTTGGTTTACAATTGTTGGTTCGTTGGTTGGTTGGCTGCATGGCTGGTTTTTCATTTCGTGCATTTTTTTCCTTTCTTCTTATATATATTTTTTTTTTGTCGTATTTTTCTGTTTGAATTGTTTTGGAAAAGCTGTTGGTTTTTTACAGTCAACATCACAATGTTGTGAATGCATGCATACACACACACACACACACTACAAACAGACAGCAAGCAATATTCCAGTGAAGTAAAATATCATAAAAACAAAAAAAAAACATATTTAAATAAAATTAACAAGAAACATCTAAGCAACTAGTAGTACAAAGAAATCAACAACATGGCAGCAACAAGGCAAGATGCTCGTACATACAGCATACAACAGCCAATACAATGAATACAGGATTAAGTATGTGTGTATATATATATATATATACATAGAAACAAAAAAGTCTTCAAAGTGTTCTGCAATAGCAACGACATTAGAAAAAAAAAACATATTAAGCCCAAACAACATCGACATCCCGAAGAGGCAGATGTACTGCTTGCTGTAGTCGTCTATAGTAGGAGTTGATTTCTTAAAATGTGTGTTTGTATTTCTTGGTTTGCATTTTCTATCATCATCTTCGTAAACACCATCGCATCGCTTGTAATGTGTTGTTTGTTAGTTGGTTCTTCATGTTTGTTGTTCTATGATTAATATTAGATTTAATTACATATGTATGTATGTATGTATGGGTTTTTACATACATACATATATGAAAATGTTAAGTGATAAAATAAAAGTAACTTTTTTAAGTATAAACTTTGTATTCTTATAAACAACTTTTGAAATTTCATTATTATTGACTAAACCAAATTATTTAATCAAAAGTTTTTTAATTTTATTTAAGCAAATTTTTATTCTAAAAGAAAACTGGATTGCAATACAAATAAAAAAAACGAATAGAATAGAAAACTAAAAGAAATTAGAACTGGTGAAAATTACTAATTAGTTAATATAAGGGTGCATGTTTCCCCATTCAATGCCTCAAGACATTTAATATTTTAATTAGATTTTATTGTAAGAATTTTGCACCGGGTGGTATGTTTTACATCTTGGTGGTATACACAACTTGATGCTGTGATTTCTGCGGAAAGTCGATAGAAAGTTAATCTCTAGGAGTACTCTTTCGGGCCTCCTCCAATAATCACACTGGTAGCACGGAAGCCGGTAAGCCCCACGGGCGAATGTCTACATTAATTATTTAATCTGTACAACATCTGTAAGAGAACTTTTCTATGGTAGTTGCACTAAAAAGAATAGTTCTCAATTTGAGCTCAAATTGGTTCAAAATGACTATTTTTTTTCAAATTTCATCTTTAGTAGAATATTTTCATAATTTCTGGGAAATGGTTACTTAAAACTGGCTTAGTGTTTATTCTAATACAGTAGACGCCTGTAAATTAGAATCCTTCGGAAATTAGAACCAACTTTTTTAATACTTTACTGACGGTTCTAATTTCCGAGCATTTGTATTTTTTGTTTTTTTTTTTTAACTTGAAAAATTGTATCTTTTGGCGCTCCGCAACGATATTGTTATGACAAATTTAATAAAGCAAAAAAAACAAACAAACATAACTGATTACATGAATAACAATTAGTAGTTATACATATGTATTTTTAATATATGTTTATTTGTTAAACTGTGATGCATTTTAATGAAATGGTATGTTTTGTGTTCGCTTCAAATAAATACAATTAAAAAATCTATGAAGAAGTGTTTTTTTTTTGTGTATTTACTAAACGAAGATGCACTTTTGTGCTGCTTGTTATTTAAAAAAGAAACCTTGGGCTAGATATTTTAGTTTATGTAACGATCCCTACTACACATGGCCCTATCTCTTAAGAAACTGATGATACCTTTTATACCGACTGTGCTCAGGACTATGGGATGGAGTTCTTGTCTTTTAAGAAATTGGTTAAGAATCGCTAAAATTAAAATTTAAAATAGGTAGGTAAAAGCTAATGTTAACCTAAACAAAAAAAAAAACTACAAACAAAAAAAAAATTAAAATCTGAGCTTGAAATAAAGTAAAGGAAGAATATGAAGTTTCTTCCTTCCTTGTGAACAAATTCCTCCCTCTCTCTCTCTCTCTGAAGAAAATTAGAACTACCACGGGAACAAATCAGAGCTCTGGCGTAATTGCAATGCGGTGAAATTTCTTGCTACGTGGCTGGTTTTAGACCCTGCTGAGCACTTTTCATTACCGTGTTTTCTCCTGTAGATGGCTCTTGCTGAGCGCTCATGTGATGATGCTGACATTTTTCATATCAGGAGAGCGGTGGAGCATCTAGTGGCTGTTTCCCCTGTTGAGTTGATGGTATGTCTATAGGAAGAGAGTTTGAAAGCATGCTAATAAAACTTGAAGTTGATTTTCGTCTACTGGGTTTCGAACTTGGATACTTGGATAATTGTTTTTATAATTTTTGCTTTTAATTATTGGACAATTTTCTAATTTAAGTATGCAAAGTTTTATAAACAATTCAGGTGCAAGTCATTTACTAAATCATTTTTGTAAAGCTAAAGCAAAATATTTAGTATCTATTGTAATCAGTATTCTTGTATTTTTTATATTATTCGCCGTAAATAAATAAGACGTAGTTTAGTTTTGGCCAATACTGTATACTTTATTACGAATTATTTATGTAGCTATATAGCATGCACTCACTGTCATCATTAGTATCATCCATGCTATGCTGCTGCATCTTTTGAATTAATTAATTTCTTTGTTTTAATATAAACTTGTACATGACAAATAATAAATATTTTTAAAATATCCATAAATACACGTATGAAAACTCGTCGAGTGATACATACTCGTATGTTTATAAGGTCATGGTGAACAAAAAGTACAATGAGCCTTTTTTACTAGATTTGTAAAATTTTATTTTTTAGAAATAAATTTCTACTTGAACATGTTTATGGCAGATGTTAGAAGAAGAAATTATTTTTTTCTTCAAATTTGAAGTTTTTAATGTTGTGTTCTAAAGTGAAGTGTGTTTTACTTTTACTTTTGTTCAACAATTACAGAACTACATATGTGAACTTTATGAAAAGAAAAGTGGTTGAAAATTATAGTTTATAACAAACTTTTCGCAAATTACAAATGACAATCTAAAGGGTGTTTTTTATAGAGTGTCACAACTGTTTTATTTGCGCAACCACACAGAGAAAACAGTGCCTAATAAATACCTAATAAAATATAACAAAATTAATAATATATCTGTATGGTTTTTTTTCAAGAAGGAAGTCTTATTATTTTAATAAGGAAAACCTTATTGAAAAAATCAAGAAGGAAACTTATGGTTTTTATTAGGTATTCTTATTGTTTTTTTCAATAAGGTTTTCTTCTTGATTTTATTAGGTATACTTATTGATTTTTTCAAAAAGGTTTTTCTTATTAAAATAATAAGACTTCCTTTTTGAAAAAAATTCGTAGAGATATCTTATTAATTTTGTTCTACTGTATTAGGTATTTATTAGGCACTGTTTTCTCTGTTGTGATGTTAGGAAATACAAATTTGATGTCATCAGAACGTCATGGTACGTCCGGAATGCTTATTTACAACATGTATTTGTCTTATCTGGATGGAGGGGTGATAAAAACATTTTTATAAAACTTACGTATTCGGGGAGTTGAACCAAGGAACTTCGGTTTAGTACCGCGGTGCCCACAAGTTCCTTATGGAAGAGCAAACACCAATACATTTAAAGAAAAACAAATTTTTATTAAAAATTTTTTATTGCAAAGAAAACACAAAAAATATATTTCATATATTTATTTCATTTCATACGTTAAACAAAAACAAAATGTACATTGATGTCGTCAATGTTTACTAGCAAAGTATACGAAAGTGCAGCGTGCGCTACAATTGATTTCTTGAAAGAAACTTTTAATGAAAAATAATTTCACGTAATGGCCCAATTAATTGGCCACCAAGATCGTGTGTTTACTTTTTTTGGGTTATGTTAAGTCAATTGTCCCCGTCGATAAAATACAAACAATTGAACACCTGGAAAACAAAATTCGAAGAGTTATCGGCGAAATACTGCCGCAAATGCTGCGAAAAGTTGTTGAAATTGGTGTTCCAAATTGCGCCTTCTACGCGCCAATCTTGACGGCCATATGGCAGAAATCATATTTAAATATCAATTTCTAAAATTTTCTTTCCAATAAAGCCCGCTGCATTGATATTAAAAAAAATAAAAAAATATATCCTTGTTTTATTATGATTTAAGCTTGCGTCACTCTATAAAAAACACCCTATACTTAAAACGGGTACTAAAAATACTAAATTTTAATTCCTACGATAATTTTTAAAACGTCTTTTTTAAAAATTTAATTTTGAATTTTAAAACCTCTATACGTCTTTCATCATCTATAAACTAAAGAAATACATGTCTTTAAAGTCATAGTGTAAATTGGGTGTAAATAACGGCACCACGAAATAAGCCCCAATGAAATAAGCCCCAAATCGAAAAATGAAATAAGCCCCAAAAAATTTTATGAAATAAACCCCAAAAAAATGAAATAAGCCCCAAACAAAATTTACGAAATAAGCCCCAAATAAAATGAAATAAGCCCCAAAAAAAATTAAATAAGCCCCAAATTTGTTAACTTTATGATGTAAGCTTCA
Source organism: Lypha dubia (assembly GCA_947311025.1). Classification (NCBI taxonomy): domain Eukaryota; kingdom Metazoa; phylum Arthropoda; class Insecta; order Diptera; family Tachinidae; genus Lypha; species Lypha dubia. The sequence continues at coordinate 84,060,589 of OX371262.1, read as the reverse complement.
GAAGAAATCATAAAATGCAAGAATTTTATCCTCAAAATTATATCGAACACCGGCTTCGCGTTCCAAGCATTCTCTACATAACCGGCCTACGGCCGGGCGCAAGGAATTTATCCTCTATGGTATATCGAACACCGGCTTCGCGTTCCAAGCATTCTCTGCATAACCGGCCTATGGCCGGGCGCAAGAAATTTATCCTCCATGGTATATCGAACACCGGCTTCGCGTTCCAAACATTCTCTGCATAACCGGCCTACGGCCGGAAGCAAGGAATTTATCCTCTATGGTATATCGAACACCGGCTTCGCGTTCCAAGTATTCTCTGCATAACCGGCCTACGGCCGGGCGCAAGGAATTTATCCTCCATGGTATATCGAACACCGGCTTCGCGTTCAAAGTATTTTCTGCATAACCGGCCTACAGCCGGGCGCAAGGAATTTATCCTCCATGGTATATCGAACACCGGCTTCGCGTTCAAAGTATTTTCTGCATAACCGGCCTACGGCAGGGCGCAAGGAATTTATCCTCTATGGTATATCGAACACCGGCTTCGCGTTCCAAACATTCTCTGCATAACCGGCCTACGGCCGGGAGCAAGGAATTTATCCTCTATGGTATATCGAACACCGGCTTCGCGTTCCAAACATTCTCTGCATAACCGGCCTACGGCCGGGAGCAAGGAATTTATCCTCTATGGTATATCGAACACCGGCTTCGCGTTCTAAGTATTCTCTGCATAACCGGCCTACAGCCGGGCGCAAGGAATTTATCCTCTATGGTATATCGAACACCGGCTTCGCGTTCCAAGCATTCTCTGCATAACCGGCGTACGGCAGGGCGCAAGGATTTTAGATCTATTTTACGGATATGAAATAAGCCCCAAATAAAATGAAATAAGCCCCAAAAAATTTTATGAAATAAGCCCCAAATTTTTAAAAAATGAAATAAGCCCCAAATAAAATTAAATAAGCCCCAAACAAAAAATTTGAAAATTTTTTGGGGCTTATTTCATTGGGGCTTATTTCGTGCCACCGTAAATAACGTTTCCAGAAAAAAAATTGCTTTTTTTAGCAGAATGTAATTTTTTAAGTTTACACAAAAATAATTCTTATACTAAATTGATTTCTTAGACAGATTCAACACATACTTTTATTTTTTTTTTTTTTTTTTGCTGTCAAATTATACTTTTCTTTGTGCATTTTATATTTCTTCCAAGCCAGTTAAATCTTTAAAAAAAAAATGTTTTGTTCTTTGTCTGTGAAATAAGTTTCAAACTTTTTTTTAAAAAACATAATGGAAAGTTGCCGTATTTTTCGTAAACGAACGACATGAACTTGTTTTTTTTATTTTTCTTCTGGGTTCAGAATTTTTTGTTTGTTTTCTTTATTATTGTTATGAAAAGCATTTCCCTAGAAGGTTATTAACCGTCTAAATATTATATTCAAACACATCTTTATTTACAAGTACGCGAGTATACAACATTTGCAGAGACAGAACAAGTCAGAATAATTTCCCCCCATTAAAACTGTATCATGACGAAAGTATTGTATTGACAGAAAAAAAATATTTCCTATATACGAGTACTGGTGCCAGAGATGGACAAATGGATTTAAAATAGTACATATTGTAATTGCGAGTTAAAAGTGTTTTAAAAATCATATAAAGAATTAAAAAAATTTCTCCTGAAGACGTCAGAAAGAAGCTGAAGAAACGTTGAGAAAAAAGATGAAATGACCATAAATAGCAAAATTAATTAATAACAACATAAAATCAATTTAGTTTGCACCATCGATAGTAAGAAACGGAGATCCACGTGACCACTGATGATGGAAGCAAATTTGTTCTCTTATACAGTAGGAATTTTAAAAATTAAATTTTCCAAAAAAATTTTAAAAATGTCGAAAATGATTATGTTCAATAAAATAAATCTTTATATTAATTTTAAATATATTTTTCATTCTGCAGCCAATACAACGGTTGCATCGATCGGATCAAAATTTATTTAGTTACAGTCCTTAAAAATTGGGAGCAATTATTTTTTTTTAATGTTTCTTCAGAATTCAACACTTAACAATTAATTACGAAGAGGAATTTTGTTTATATTCTTTTATTTTATTTTATTTTATTTTGACCGCATGAAAATCATGAAGTTTTGACAAAATTAGAAAAGTTGCAAAACGTTCAGTCCTTCCATATTTTCAATTCGTATTTTGGATCTTCAAAAACCAAATGATTTTGCGGAATGAAAGCATTTTACAATTCGTAAAAGTTTTCCGTTTTTAAATTTCAAAATTATGTCAGTCTGAAAAAAATTCTTTCCTTTTTCGTGTTTTGAGAATCCAAAATATGGACTGAATTCAATAAATGTATGTACGAGTATGTATGACCTTTAAAATTTTCCAAAAAAAATCAATTTTTAGCGAAAATACTTTTTTTTTTGGTACAAATTTAATTTTTTTTTTTTTTTTGGAAAAATAAAACCGTTAGTTTTTCCTTAATATTTTTTGTCCTATCTTTAAATGGGTCATATATTATCATAGAAATGGAGTGGACATTAGGACATTTCACTTCACCCTACAATTTTCTAAATTCCGTTTCTTGTTAATATTTAAAAAAAAACTTATAGTCAGGGTATCTATTCATAATAATTATAATCACTTTTAGCCTTTTGTTGTTCTATTCATACATATGTACATATGTATGTATAACCATATGCATGCACGTGTAAATTCAAAATAAAAAGAAAAATATTTAAAACATATGTACAACAGAAACCACAAACACATAAATTGGATAGCAAATCAAAGAGCCCAAGTGAATGAAAATAATCGTGTTAGAAATGTTCGTATTAAGTAGGAACGGTTTTACATTTATTTTATGTAACAAACGAACATGGCAAAGTTGTTTCAGTTTTTCATCGGTTACTCTTAAACCGACGATAAACTTTTGAAAATGTTCACTTTATGAAGTTCAGCGGATAATAAGAATTCGTGTACATGTTAACAAATTATTTGATATGAAAAAATTTATTATTTTGGTAATTTTTGTAAATTGTATCCCTTGAGGCCAGTCTTAATGACAACTTTGCGATTACGTTAGTGAATCTGTTTTTCTAACCTCAGGGGTGGGCAAATATTGTCCTGTTACCGTTTTTGGCATTAGAGACGCAATTATTTAATTAAATCTAAGTAAAACATTGTAATTAAATACGCTGTTAAAATACTGAAAAAAATTCAGAATTTTATAATTTAGAATTCTTTGAGAAAAATGTATGTCTGTCTGTATTGCAACGTACATACATATGTACATATATTTTATTCATACATTTTTGAATTCACGAAAATCTTAGCGTAGAAAATAATGTTACATACATGCATATTAAGAAAATGAACATTAATGGTACCTATTT